>LR738715.1:669329179-669420333 GCA_902687465.1 Secale cereale | reverse complement strand
AGTGGCCTGGCCGGCAGGAGCGTCGTCGGGGAAGGAGGGGGAGCGCCCATGGATGGCGCGGTCCGCTGGTATTGCTCGGTCGACGGGGAGGGAGTCAGCCCCCGTACGGATGTGGCAGGCCGCAGTCAACGTAGCGGCGCTGAACCGGAGAGGGGAAGCGAGGTCGTCGAAGAGGCAAGATTTCGACACACCCCCTACCTAGCGCGCCAAATGTCGGATTCAGGGCTCCGCAAAACCCAAGAAGTTCGAACACAGGAGCGTGAACGAATATCTCTCCCGCTCACGTCTACCTAGCGCCTCGCCCTCGTCGGCGAAGAGATTCAAGCAAACAACAGATAGAGCACACAAGAGTTTATCCAGGTTCGGGCCACCGTGTGGTGTAAGACCCTACTTCCTGCTTTGGTGGATTAGCCTTGGGCGAGCTGGAATATGAGCTAGTACAATGGTTCCCGAGCTCAGGAGGTGAGCTCAGGAGGGTCAGGAGGCAAGTGTTCTTGCTCCTTGTGTGGTGGCAGAGTGTATGAGTCGATCCCCTTCATAGTGGGAAGCCTTGCTACTTATATAGGCGGCCACGGTCCTCTTCCCCCGAAATGTTTAGGCGGGAAGGGATCCCACAACGGCCATTTTTGAGCGGGAACACAAGGACGTTCCTACCCTGACAAAAGCAATCTTCGCCTGCAAAAGGACCAGGCAGTGACGCGGTGGTGGGCTCGATGGTGACATCCTCCTTGTCGTCCTTGCGGTCTTCGGTCTTGTTGCACCAATGAGGAAACCTTTGCCCCGCTCCTCGAGAACCTGCGGCTGCGCTGTCCCCCTTGCACCGAAATGGTAACTGCACCGCTCGCGGACGCTGGCACCCGCTGGCGCGGTGCGTCACTGCTGACATCACTGCCTCCTCGTGAGGCAGGCTTGGCCTTGAATTCTCCGCCCCTCTGGAGCACCTTGTCGAGGCCGCTCTTGAGGGGGTCTTGATGTCGTTCTCCTCGCGAGGGTCTTGGACAGTTGATCGATCAGCTGGGCCGTACCAGGCTGTAGTAGGAGCGCGTTGTGGCCCGCAGACAGGCAAGTCTGGGTACCCTGGTTCCCAGTACGCCGACAAGTTCAGATCCATCTCTTGCATCATTTTCGGCGGTACCTGCATCTGGTGTGTGTAGTAATCTATGAGTCACAAGGACTCAGCAATCCCATTCCCGGGTATCAAAACTAACAAAGCCTTTAGGTGTGGAGGGGGTAATAAAGTGTTTGCAGCAAGCACTAAGCAACTAGCTTACGAGTTCAGAGCGAGATGAGAATATGTGCCAACGGTCGCCAAGTTCATCAAGAAGTGATCCTAGCTACTCACGTTCATACATAACCCCATCGTGTTCACTTCCCGAAGCCCTTCGGAAAGAGACCATCACGGTTACTCTCACAGGTGGTGTATTCTTAAGGGTATGGTGTCAAGTTATCTACAACCGGATATTAACAAATTCCCATCTGCCACATAACCACGGGCACGGCTTTCGAAAGTTCAAACCCTGCAGGGGTGTCCCACCTTAGACCATCACAAGCTCACGATCTGCGGAGTCGCAACTCCAAATTGGGAAGACCCGAGTATTCTCGGAATCCCGTGCTCAAGACCTCCCGGCGTGCCGACACCCTGATAGTAGCCGCCCGTATCTCGTCTCAGGCCACGACCGTATGCGACAAGCTACATGTATACACCAGCCCTCGGGTTCCCCCAAGGTGGCCCCGCAGGTTGCCCAGTTTGGACCAACACTCATGACGAGCACTGGCCCGGGTTCTTGATTAAGAACTCGGGTTTGCAACTCCCTATGCAAGTTTTAGTTGTTAGGCAAATGTAAAACCAATGTTGGGCCTTGCTGGAAAAGCTTTAAGCAGTGCGAATTATCAAGGGGGCCCATAAACCCCAACCGTGTTAGGAACACAAGATCAAGGAACGTAATACCGGTTTATCGGGACCTAAGGTGGCATGAGTGGAACAAAACACCAAGCAGAAGGCCAAGCCTTCCACCCATTACCAATATATAGGTGCATTAGTTTAAATAGATATATATTGTGTTATCCCAATAACAAGCTCGAACGTGGAGCAATCTTCGAATAACTTCACCTGCAACTAACAATGCTATAAGAGGGGCTGAGCAACAGCGTACTTAGCCAATCAACGGTTTGCTAGGAGGGCGATTAGAGTGTTTCATGGCAACATAGGAGGCTGACAAAACAGAAATAGGCATCGAGGCATAGCTAAAGAGCGAGACAACTAGCATAGGAAAAGATAGAGGTGATATCGGGGAATGGTCATCTTGCCTGTTAAGTCCACGGAGGGATCGTAACCTTGCTCCTCAAACTCAGTCTCGATAGGAACCTCGAACTCCGAATCGTCACCGGGCTCTAACCAACACAACAATACAAACACTGAAACAACAATCAATCACCAAGCAATGCTCAAACACATGATGCAAGATATGATGCATATGAGCATTGGCATGACATGATGCATCTCCAAGGAACATGATGGGTGCACATGTGACATGGCAATATGCAAGAACACAAAGCATGTAGGGGACACCTCATGCAAAAGAAGGCAAGAACAAGCATAGTCACAAAAGTGGTTATGTAGTTGAACTATCCAAGCACCCAACAAGTTTTAAAAGTTGTTTAGCATGGCAAGGGGTGCAACTAAGAACAACAACATCATGCAAGCATTTTAAATGGGCCGGAAAGAACAAACAACAATTCCGGAAACTCCCATGTACATAAAACCCAATATAGGATAGATCTGTGACAACCATATTTTAGAGTTGTTAAGCATGCAAAGTAACAACACCATCTTAATCTTCACATTTTTCAACCCCAAAAACATATAAAGTTTATCAAATTTGAAGCTACGGTTATTTAGTTATGATATAAACCATTTTAACAAGTCATTTAAGAAAATTAATACAAACAACAACTTAAACATTTTTAGCATGGATGAAAGTTGCAGATTATGAATCTACACATAATTCTAAGCATTTTGCATATATAACATGTTTCATTTGGATACATGGATATAAAGTTATTGACAATGTAAAACAATGGCATTCCTGTAATTATGTATGCATTGGAAAAAGGTAAATCCAGAGAGCAGAAGAAAAAAACATGCTTGGGCCAGAAGCAGCATAGTGTAGTAGCCCAGCAGTGAATGAGGCCCGAAGTATGGACTGACAAAAAACAATAAGAGAAATAAAAAGGAGAGCGTTGGGTTTGAAACCCATGACCTCGTGCAGGTTTGACACGGGGGTCAACTAGTTGAGCTAGGATGCATGTGTGATATTGGAGGGGTTCCACGCTACTTATAGCATCCTCTCAGACTGAGCTGAACTGAAGCAACACGGAGAGATAGCAAAATGAAATAAAAAGTGGGGTGCCTGGGATTCGAACCCCCGACCCCTTGGATAAGTGCATGCACTGTTAACCAGATGGGCTACAGTGGAACTCTTCTAAGAAATGCTTATGCGCAACATGAACCATATACTGACATTGATCTGACGAAACTGAAAACGGAATCAGAGATGGCTTGCCCTATGACCGTGGCTGGACACAAACAAGCAGTGGAACTAATGCAGCAAGGGTGAGTGCGCATGTTGAATAACTAAAACCACATCAACAACAACAAAAATGAAATGGGAGGGAGTTGGGTTTGAACCCAGGACCTCCTAATGTGAGCGCGACTGGCTAACCAGCCAGGCTGCTCTTGGGTTTGTGTTTAACTGAAGGGAATGGCTCTACTTAAGAGAAGGTAAAGGCAGCACCTTAGAATCACCATGGTCGCACGATGATTGCCGGAGACGGTAGCGAGCAAGCACGGCAGCGCTAGCAGCAGCAGGGTAGTGGCGGGCATGCGGAATCATGTGTGGTGTGTGCGTGCATGTGTAGGAATGCGGGGTGTGGAGGAAAGAGGCCGGAGCTCGAGCTTGCTGCCATGGTGGACATGGCGGTCATGGCCTCAGGCGCGAAGGGATCACCTACGACGACCGAAGCTACGGGAAAGAAGATGGGGAGGTGCGGATCATCACCGTTGGGCTGCTGCTGGAGTCGTACAAGGTCGTTGGAGACCGGAGACGGTGAAGAGACGCGCTACTCGGGGCCGAGGCGTCCGGTTTCGTGAAGAAGATGAAGTCGAGGACGTCGAGGAGGGAGCTCCCGGGTTGTGCGGATGATGGCGTGGAGGAAGAGGAAGGCAGAGATGAACAAGGTGCTTCTCGCAGAAGAAGATGGGTGGCTGCGGGCTGCTTCACGCCGGAGAAGAGCTTGGTCGCCTCTCGGCCATGGCGTCGGCGTGTGGTGGGCGACCTACCTGGTGGCGCCGGCAAGAAGAGGGTAAATGGACAGAGGGGAGGCTAGGGTAGGGTTTGGACAGGTTTTATAGGAGGCTAGGGAGGTCTTCGGCCGTCAAATCAAGCGAGCGTCGACGTGGCGGTGTTGGATGCACTGCCGTACAGGAAAGAAGAAGAAGAACGTGGGCTCTGGTGCTGGTGGGTTCGGTGGGCTAAAAGTGAACAGGTAAGTGGCAAGTGGGCTGGACCATGGCTGGCCTGAGGCGCTGGGCTCTCTCTCAACCTCCACATCATTATTCTCTTTCTTATTTCTTTAGACATAAAAACAAAGAGAAAAGCACCGAGAGTTTGGCAAAGAAGTAGGATGAGATAAGGATACATTCGAGATCCTGGATTTATGCAGGATTAGAATAAATTGAATTGGCAATTTTTAGAGGTAGACAAATAATCCAAGTTTGGATTAAATTCAAACTTGAGCCATCTTTGAACCCAACCAAAACATTTTAGAATAGAGTGAGGTTTTGCACAGTGGCTTAGGACAAGGTACCAAAGAAGTTGGGAGGAGATGAACATTAAAATAAGATGGTAGATGCCACTTGCAAATATTAAAGAAAGGGAAAAGTGTGAAGAGAAGTGGTGAAAGTTGGAGGGGTTGAAGGATTGGCATGTCTTGCATCAACCAGCACAACATGAGCAAGGGAAAAACACTTGACATACTAAGGATGAGTAAAGCAACATGACAAGATGGAATGCCATATGATGACCATGATGCAATGATGATGATGAAACAATGCATGAATGCATAAAGAAAGAAAACATGACAAAACAATGACAAGGCATAATTGGAAAAGAAACCCTAAGGAAAGGATAAGGACCAAATGGTAATTATACATATTGCCATATGGAAGTATTACATTTGGGGTGTTACAAACTCTCCTCCACTATAAAAAGATCTCGTCTCGAGATCTAGGACTAAAAGAAAGCAGGATACTCAGAACGGAGATGATCTTCTCGTTCCCATGTAGCTTCTCGGTCGGTATGGTGTGACCACTTCACTTTCAAGAATTTGATGGACTTGTTGCGGGTGTTGTGCTCAGTTTCTTCAAGGATAGCAACGGGGTGCTCATGATAAGACAAGTCTTGCTGAAGATCAATCTCTTCGAAAGGAATGGTGCGTTCAGGTGTCTTGAAGCACTTGCGGAGTTGTGACACGTGAAACACATCGTGCACATTTGCAAAGTTGGAGGGAAGCTCGAGTTGGTAGGCTAGATTGCATCTCTTGCCAAGTATCTTGAAAGGACCAACGTATCTTGGAGCAAGCTTGCCCTTGATACCGAACCTCTGAGTGCCCTTCATGGGAGAAACACGGAGATAGACATGATCTCCAATGTCGAAAGCCAAGTCACGATGCTTGCCGTCATTGAAGCTCTTTTGACGCGATTGCGCGGCTTTGAGATTCTCACGTATGCCTTTGCACATCTCTTTGGCCTCTGAGATTAAATCATTTCCAAGGAGTTGACGTTCACCAGTCTCGGACCAGTTGAGAGGGGTACGGCACTTTCTGCCATAGAGAATTTCAAACGGAGCTTTGCTTGCACTTGCTTGGAAGCTGTTGTTGTAGGAGAATTCGGCAAATGGAAGGCAATCTTCCCATTTCATACCGAAGGAAATTACAGAAGCTCTGAGCATATCTTCAAGAATTTGGTTCACTCTCGCGACTTGACCACTAGTCTGAGGGTGAAAAGTTGTGCTGAAGCAAATCTTGGTACCCATAGCTGACTGAAAGGAATCCCAGAACTTGAAAGTGAACAAGCTTCCACGATCTGAGGAGATTACTTGAGGGATGCCATGCAAAGAGACAATTCTGGAGGTGTACAGCTCTACCAGTTGAGCTGCGTTGATGGATTCTTTGACTGGAAGGAAACGAGCCACTTTAGTGAGCTTGTCAATGACCACAAAGATAGCATCGTTTCCTCGCTTGGACATGGGAAAACCGGTGACGAAATCCATCTCAATGTGATCGAATTTCCACATGGGAATAGGTAGAGGTTGAAGAAGTCCGGCTGGACGTTTCATCCCATTCCAAGAACATTTTCCGGCCACTCATAAAATAAATATTCGGAGGTGCCGCAGGCGCGTGCAAGTGTGTCTGGGCTCACAACGGACAACAGAAAGGACAGGCGGACTCGGACGGATGCAAATTTTGAAAACATGAGGATGCAATGCACATGATGACATGGCAAAATGCAACACGCAAGCAGATGACATGGTAACGACGATGAATAATTGGTTGACACCTGGCGCATCGGTCTCGGAGCGTTACAGCTGAGCTGCTCTTGGCTCATACTTCTTCGCGAGGCGCCTCGGGAGGCAGCCTCGGGGAAGCCGCCACGCGAGGCTCCAGGTGGCTTGCTGATGTGCGCCTCGCGAGGCAGGATCCTCACAAGGGCTCTGCTTGTGGAGCTCTGGTGGTGGACCAGCTTTGGGCCTCCTGCCGAAGTAAAGGGAACATCACATGATAACCAAAGGTTCACTCGAATATCATTCGTGTAATCATAGGTATCGATATGGATGTCCACGGTTCCGCTATTGGTCATTGAACAAAAATGGTTTTAATTCATGTCTATATTTTACTGAACCTACGGGGTCACAAGCTTAAGGTGATCACGACCTGTTGAGTGTTAGTGGAACGGGACTGATGACAATATATTTGTGAAATAGTTTTGTTAATATCCATAATAGTTCCGAGAGGTTCCGGAAGCGTTTCGGGGTCACCAGAAGGGTTTCGGTGAATATCGGGTAATACCGGGTATTACCGATTAATTATATATAGGTGGAAATTATTTCCAAGGATGTTAGAATATATATATATATATATATATATATATATATATATATATATATATATATATATATATATATATATATATATATATATATAATACTCTGAAAATCTTTAAAGTATTCTACATATAAATTAAATATCAACAGGCCTTAAAAGGCCAAGAAGGGGAAGGAGATTTGGGCCACAAGGGCCCAAGTGGAGGTGGCGCCCCCCTTTCCTCGTGGGGGGCGAATCCAAGTAGGGGTGGGAGTTGGACTCCCCCTAGTCCGGCGCACCAAGGGAGGACTTTCCTCCCTTGGTGGCTGCCCTCTCCTCCTCTCCTAAACCTATATATACTATAGGTTTTGCACCTACAGAGATACAAGTTAGTGGGCGCCTCCTCTAGTTAATTTAGTTCTAGTTGGTCCTAGAATAATTAGAGCTATCCCTAGCCACCTGTAATCCTCATAATTAGAGGCCATGTCTGGTTCTAATCTCCTCTGTCTAATTCTCCAGCGACGATTAGATCTGTACTGTGAAGCGATGCCGAATCGTGAAGATTGTAAGCTTCCAACCAAGTAGAGAGGTCGTGCTTTCGATCTTCTATTCGAGCGTTCGTGATGGAAATATGCCATAGAGGCAATAATGAAGTTGCTAGTATTTTATATTTCCTTATTCATGATAAAGGTTTATTATTCATGCTAGAATTGTATTGACCGGAAACTTAAATACATGTGTGGATACATAAACAAATATTGTGTCCCTAGTGAGCCTCCACTAGACTAGCTTGTTGCTCAAAGATGGTTAAGGTTTCCTAACCATAGACAGGAGTTGTCATTTGATAACAGGATCACGTCATTAGGAGAATGATGTGATGGACAAGACCCAACCGTTAGCATAGCATATGATCGTTTAGTTTACTGCTACTGCTTTCTTAATGTCATATACATGTTTCTTTGACCATGAGATCATCGAACTCCTGGATACCTGTCGGGACCCCGATCCTAAGTCACACCGGTCTAGCATGTAACACACCATATTACTTTGCAGCCTCACGCACGGTATCCCCACGGGTGCCACCTTACCTGGCCTGGGACCGTTTGCGCATTTTGGCTCACGTATATGATAGTGTCGCTAGCATCCATCTGACAGAGAACCCGGGCCGACATGACCATTTATAAACCAAAGGTGGCACTAAATTACAGAGACAGGCATACATGACCCACAACGAACGTGTCGGTCATCAACGTATGAACCCAAGTCGTAGCAAGCTACAAGGACTTAAAGGAACAACGCGTGACATTTCCCCTAAGGGACAGACACAGGAACGAAGAAGGACACATGCCGGTCAGCCTAAGTGTTCCGGAGCAGTAGCAAGCTACCAAGGCTCAGTGGAAGCATTAGGAGACATTTCCCTGTAAGATAGGCTACCAAGGGTAAACAACTAGGTGTCGGATCCCACACATACCAAGCGTTTCAATAACATACACACAATATGCTCGATATGTGCAAATACAACATGGTATCACAACAAGACTCTAAGAAATAAAGTATTTATTCATTAGGCTCCGAGGAGCCAGATATTACAAACATGGGTCTCATGACCCAACATTCAGAGCATACAAGCAACAAGCGGAAGCACAACATGTCTGAGTACAGACATCTACAAATGAAAAAAAAGGCTAGAGAGCCTGACTATCTACAACACTCGTCCAAGGTCGTAGCTGAGGTAACAAGCTACTTGTCGAAGTCCAAGCGGAACTACTAGTGAGACAGAAGTCTCATCTGCAAAACATAAATTAAGCAAACATGAGTACAAAGGTACTCAGCAAGACTTACATCAGATCCTATCATACATGCATTTGTATCAAGAAGGCATAGTGGGGTTTAGTTGCAGCAAGCCAGCTTTGACTCAGTGGCTATCTTGTACTACGATTGCTGGTAATTCTTTTGAGGTGGCGCACACGAGTCCACTAATCACCACCAAAATACACCACTATGGATTCATTCCCGTCTCCCTACGAGAAGGCCATCCATAGCACTCACACTTGTCTTGAGTATTTTAGGGTATCCACTTTCAGTTGTCTATGTACCACGTAAGCATCCAAGAAGTCCATAACCGTGGACCCGGCTATTCGAATAGATCATGATAAACCCTGCAGGGGTGTACTTCTTCACACACGCTCTCGCCACTTACCGCCATGTACACGTCGTGTATCTCGGCAACCTTCAAGCGGAAGCCTGGCGAGGGTGTCGGCCATGACCTGACTAACCACACAAGACTCTAGTCCAGGTTTATTGCCTATTCGGGTTCCATCCGGAAGGGAGTCCGGCCTAGGTTTCCATCACGGCCCCAAACGATGTGTACAGGGTTCCCGAGCCCACCATCCGGGTGCCACTCGGTACACCATGCCACGTATTCCTAGTCTGTCCCAAGCCCACCCTGTCGGGTGCCACTTGGTAGAGAAATAACACTACCTACAAACACCAGAAACTAGTTGCGACTCCTGGACAGAGATCAAGTTGATTAATAAGCCGAGAGGGGTCGAGTTACCGGAACCCAATGTGTGGTAGTAACTAGTCATTGGACATCATACACCGAACTCATTTCTTAAGACGGTTCCAGTGAGACAACCCACCATGTACTCCTACATGGCCTCTCCCCGCTACCTTTACCAGATCGTGTTCACACACTTAACGCTCAGCATCAGAACATATCACTGCACTCCAATTCATTCCCAATGAATCAGACCTGACACACTCTAAGCAATAGCAAGCAAGGCATGGTAAGAACACAACATGGCTTCAATTAACTCCTACACATACTAGTTGGTTTCAACTATTTACTGTGGCAATGACAGGTCATGCACAGGAATGGGTTCAACTACCGCAACACAAAGTAGCAGTTGAAACGATGTTGTCCTAATGCAATAACAGGGAGTAGGAGAGAGAGGGTAGGATTGTATCGGAATGAACAAAGGGGTTTGCTTGCCTGATAGATCAACAGGGGGGCATTGCTACTCGGACAGGTACTCTGGAACGGTCTCCGAAGCAGGACCTATCGAGAAGAACGGTGCCGAGAATCAAACACAAGCATATGCAACAATATGATGCATGAATATGGAATGAAGATATGATGTTGTTTGAGTTAATGCAACTAGCATTTTATTTGGTTGAATTCCATTTGAACCAAGGGTTCAAATGCAACTCTAAAATAAGCATTTTTGAATGCCATTTATGTGTTTTCATATATTCAATAGGTATAACTTCATTTGTCATGCATGAAAATGGTACAGATGGATAGATTGAGTTTTTCTGATAATTTTTCATATATAAATTATTTCATTCTGAGCTACGGTTAAATTTCTGTGATTTTTTGAAGTTTAAACAATTTTCTGGATTTTCCTAAACAAAAACAATTCCAGAAAATTGTTTATTGCGTCAGCACTGCATCATGCTTGCATCAGTAAGTCACCAGCGCTGACTCAGGTCAAACCTGACGTGTGTGGTCCACACGTCAGTGGCTCAGCAAACTAACTAAGTTAGTTAGCCCTAACTAACTGGGCAGGGCCCACTAGTTAGTAACTGTAGTGACTAACCTAACTAAGTTAATTAGCACTAACACAAATCCTAACAACTAGTTAGCTGGGCAGGGCCCACAAGTCATTGAGAGAGAGGGGAAGTCAAACTGAACCGTGGGGTCAACCCACGCCGGTCAGCGGGTCAAACCCGCCGGCGTTTAGCCGCCGGCGAGGCCGAACGCGGCGGAGGGTTGCGGGTTTTGCCTATAGGGCGCCGTTTGGCGCGTGGATCACAGCTACGGGATGCGGTCGCCCATCCGCATCCAACCGTGGTGGTGACGCGGCCGGGGAGTGGCCGGAGTGGTGCCGGCGACAAGCTCGGCGGCGGCCGAAGCTCGGTGAGCTCGAGCAGGTGGCTGTAGGGCACGTGGGGAGGAGCTGGTGCTGGCTACGGGCTCCTAGAGATGCGTTGAGCGCGGTGGTGTGCTCAGCTTGGACGGAGGCGAGCTAAAGTGACGGCGGTGACATGTCTAGCACCGGCGAGGTCTCGGCATCATCGGAGATATGGCCTAGAGGTCGAACGCGACCAGGGAAGAAGGGGGAAACGATCTGGGGGCTCACTGCGAGTCTGTTGGGAGGGTCAGTGGGCTCGGGGACGCGTCGGAGGCGGCTAATTCGTCGATGGCGTCCGGCGGCCGTGCGGAGAAGATGAGCTCGAGGACGAGGCCTCGGGGCGTCCGGGGTCCTGCGGTTCGGCGTAGAGGTGCACGACAGCGAGGCGGAGCTCGGGGGCTCGTCGGAGAGGCGAGGGGGAGGCGGTGGCTACGGCAATGGTGGCCGGTGGCGACGGCGGCGCTCGGGTCCGAGCGAGGGAGAGAGGAGAGGAGGGGGATGAGGATGGGGGAGAGTGCGAGGAAGTTCGGGGGGTGCGTGACTCGTCCAGAAGCAGCGGAGAAGGAAACAGGCAGGCAGCGAGGGAGGAGGTGGCGCGCTCGCCGTGCGCGCGCGTCGGGCACGCGCCTCACCTACTGGCGCAAGGAAGATGACAGGGGAGGCAGGTGGGCTGGGCTGGCCAACTGGGCCAGCCAGGCCGCACAGTGTTGGGCCAGCACAGGTAAGGGTTTTCCCTTTTTATTTTTATTTTCTAATTTTCTGACATTTGTTTTGATTTAAAAGAAAATCATTTAAATTATTCTGACAATTTTGCAGGGTCCTAAGGATTTAACCCAAGCCCCTCACAAAATCCAGAATTATTGGACATATATAAAATATATAATAAATATATATATCCAATGCGATATTTATTGCATTAATTCCAAGAGCCCAAAATAAATATTTATGAGCTCCTAATAATATTGGTTTGATTTTTATCTCTAACCAATATTTTCAGAGAGCAACATGAACATTTTCTTGGACCTTTTTGGAGCAATTTATATCTGGGTCATTTTCAAAAAATATTTCTGAGGCTTTCACAAGTCCTCAATTCAATTTCATTTGAAATTTAAACATGATGCAAACATCAAGACTAGCCTAGTGCATACAAGAACTAGGGTTGTGACAACTCGCCCCCACTCGAAAGAATCTCGTCCCGAGATTCAGGAGTCGGCGGAAAGAAAGTGGGGTACTCCAGTCGGAGACGATCTTCTCGCTCCCATGTAGCTTCTCTCTCCTAATGATGAGACCACTGAACCTTGAGAAACTTGATGTTATGACGTCGAGTGACACGCTCTGCTTGATTCAGAATGCGAACGGGATACTCTCGATATGTGAGGTTATCTTGGAGATCAAGTGTTTCGTGGTCCACTCCATGGACCGGATCCGAGAAGCAATGCGTGAGTTGAGAGACGTGGAAGACATCATGAACTCGAGAAAGATGTGGGGGTAGTTCCAACTGGTAGGTGACCTCTCCTCGTTTAGCGAGAATGCGAAAAGGACCAATGTAACGAGGAGCCAACTTGCCCTTGATACCGAAACGATGGGTACCCTTCAAAGGGGTAACCCGAAGATAAGCTTTGTCGTCAACTTCATAAGCCACTTCCTTATGATGATGATCATACTGGCTCTTTTGACGAGATTGAGCTGTTTTCAAATTCTCACGAATGATGCGAACTTGGTCTTCTGCTTCCTGGATCATGTCCGGTCCAAAGAATTGTCTTTCATCGGTTTCTGACCAGTTCAAAGGTGTTCGACATCTTCGTCCATAGAGTATCCCAAAAGGAGCTTTCTTGAGACTGGATTGATAGCTATTGTTATAAGCAAACTCGGCGAAAGGAAGACATTTCTCCCAATCCATACCGAATGAGATAACGCAAGCTCTAAGCATGTCTTCGAGAATTTGGTTGACCCGTTCCACCTGACCACTTGACTGAGGGTGGAAAGCGGTACTGAAGGAAAGATGGGTGCCCATGGCAGTCTGGAAACTCTCCCAGAAATGAGAAGTGAAAAGACTACCATGGTCTGAATTGATCTCTAGTGGAACACCATGAAGTGACACTATTCGAGAAATATACAAGTCAGCGAGATGACTAGCAGTGATACTCTCTCGAACAGGTAGGAAGTGAGCCACTTTGGACAGACGATCAACGACTACGAAGATAGCATCATTCACTCCCTTGGTCCTGGGAAAGCCGGTGATGAAGTCCATACCAACTTTATCCCATTTCCACTCAGGAATAGCTAAGGGCTGAAGGGTGCCAGCAGGTCTGTGATGTTCTGCCTTAACGCGATGGCAAACGTCACATTTAGCAATGAACTCAGCAATTTCTCTCTTCATCCTAGTCCACCAGAACCTCTAGCGTAGGTCCTGATACATCTTAGTTCTACCAGGATGGATCGTGAGAGGAGATTCATGAGTCTCCTTAAGGATCAGTTGTCGCAGATGTTGCTTCTTGGGAACCACCAAGCGATTCTCAAAGAACACAACACCCCGATCATCCATAGAGAAACATCCACCAATACCCTTGGCAATATTTCTCTTGATCTGAGTAATCCCCGTATCATGCTTCTGGGCTTCTATGATATGATCCATAAGAGTAGGTTTCGCCACCAAGGTTGAAAGGAATCCGTGAGGAGCAATGTGAAGGTTAAGCTTACATAATTCCTCATGGAGAAGTGGTTGGCCCTGCTGCAACATGAGATTGTTGCAATAAGACTTACGACTTAAAGCATCAGCCATAATATTGGCCTTGCCTGGGGTGTAGGTAATCCCTAAGTCGTAATCTGAGCTCAACTCCAACCAACGTCTTTGCCTAAGGTTCAAATCTGGTTGGGTGAAGATATACTTGAGGCTCTGGTGATCGGTGTAGATCTCGCAACGGTTACCAAGGAGGTAATGTCGCCAGGTCTTAAGTGCATAGACTACGGCTGTAAGCTCTAGATCATGTGTAGGATAATTCTCCTCATGTGGATGCAACTGTCGAGATGCATAGGCAATCACATGACGATCCTGCATAAGAATGCAACCTAGTCCCTGTCGTGAGGCATCACAGTAGATAACAAAGTCCTTAGTGAAATCCGGTGGCACAAGTATGGGAGCAGAAGTCAGGCGTCTTTTCAGTTCCTGAAAATTGTGCTCACACTGTGGGGACCTCTCAAACCTTTTATCTTTCTTGAGAAGTTCCGTGAGAGGTTTGGCCACTTTTGAGAAGTTCTCAACAAAGCGACGACAATAGCTGGCTAGACCAAGGAAACTCCTAACTTGTTTAACTGTTTCAGGTGGAGTCCAATCAAGAACGGCCTGAACTCTCTCGGGATTGACAGCAATGCCCTTACCAGAGATTACGTGGCCGAGATAGGTCACTTCTCGCAACCAAAATTCGCACTTGGAGAACTTGGCATAAAGGCGGTGCTCTTTGAGTTTTTTCCAACACCAATCTAAGATGTTTGGCATGCTCTTCCTCGTTCTTTGAGTAAATAAGAATATCATCGAGGTAAACCACGACGAACTTATCTAAGTACTCCATGAAGATCGAGTTCATCAAGCGGGAGAATGTGGCTGGAGCATCGGTTAGACCGAAGGACATAACGGTGTACTCGTACTGGCCATAACGAGTGACAAAAGCCGTCTTGGGGATGTCCCCATTTCTAATCTTGATTTGATGGTATCCCAACCTCAAATCCATCTTGGAGAAGACTGAGGATCCAGCGAGCTGATCATACAGGTCATTGATCCAGGGAAGCGGATACTTGTTCTTTACCGTGACCAAATTAACGGGACGATAATCTACAACCATCCGATCCGTACCATCCTTCTTCTTGACGAAGAGAACGGGGCAAGCCCAAGGAGAAGAACTAGGACAGATGAAACCCTTTTGCAAGGACTCATCAAGTTGTTTCTTAAGCTCAGCTAGTTCTAAGGGTGCCATCTTGTAAGGTCTCCTAGAGATTGGAGCGGTTCTTGGGATAAGATCTATAACAAACTCTACATCTCGGTCAGGTGGAACACCTGGCAGTTCCTCTGGAAAGGCATCCGGAAAGTCACGGACTACCGGAACATCTTCAAGGTCTGAAAGAGGGCTGGCATTAAGAGAATAGAGTTGACGCTTTGCAACTCTAGTGGAGACAGTGACTATCTTGCCAGATGGATGTGTAAGCTGAACAGACCTAGTGTAACAATCAATCTTGGCATGATGAGCTGTCATCCAGTCCATACCCAAGATGATGTTAATATCCGAAGACTTGAGGGATATAAGTGAGGCAAGCAATACCAGTCTGTCAACAAGTATTCCATTACCATGGCTTATTCTGGTAGTTTGCCATCTAGACCCTGTGGTTTGGATTTCAAGTGGAGTTGGCATATCACAAAATGACATGTCGTGCAAACGGGCATAGCCTTCAGAGATGAAGGAGTGAGATGCTCTGGTATCGAACAGAACCAAAGCCGGATGGCAATTGACAAGGAGTGTACCAAGAACGACATTTGGATCATCATGAGCGTCTTTAGCTAAGACGTGATGCACACGTCCATGTTTAGTGGGAGCTGGATTGGCACTGATCGTCTTACGTGGTGGCTTACCACGAAGAACGGACTTCTTGGGCTAGGGTGGAGCAAGACTGGCCTGAGAGTAGTCACGTGCATAGTGTCCTGGCTTTCCGCATGTGAAGCAAGTACCTGAGGTAGGTCGTGGACCCGCATTGACAAGCGGTCTACCAATGGGCTTGGGTGGAGCATAAGACTGAGCTGGATGAGGCACCTCATAAGATGGCCTCGGGGGATATCTGGGTGGAAGAGCGGAGTTTGGATCCAAATCCGGCGCTTCTGGGAACTAGTGCCGGAGCAAGATCCCAATTCACGGGTGTGCTTACGAGACTCCTCGTAAGTGAGCTGAGCGGCCTCTGCCTTGATGGCCTTGTTCACAAGAGCCTGGAATGTATGGCAATAATGCAAGTGAAGATCACGACGCAGCTTGGGGTTGAGACCTTTCCGGAACCTAGCCTGCTTCTTGGCGTCCGTGGACACTTCTTCTGTAGCATAGCAGGCAAGGTTCTCAAACTCTCTACTGTAAGCATCAACAGCCATCTTAGCCTGGGTAAGACTACAGAACTCTTCTCTCTTGCGATCAATGAGAACTTGAGGAATGTGATGCTCGTGAAAAGCCTCAGTGAAACCTCTCCAGGTAGGAATCTGGCCAGTTGGAATCATGGCCTCATAGTTCTGCCACCAAAGACTAGCAGGACCTTCCAGGTGATATGTGGCATAGATGACCTTGTCCTCTTCAGCTACGTTCGCAGAACGTAGCTTGTGAGTGATACTACGGAGCCAGTCATCTGCATCGAGCGGCTCAATGGGATGATGGAAGGTGGGTGGTTTCAGACGAATGAAGTCATGGATGGTCGCTAACTCTTTGCACTGATGTGTGGTGTTCTCCTCAATGCATGCCAACAGGCGGTTAGACTCTCGCTTGTTCCTCTCCATCTCTAGCATGACCTCTGCCAACGAAGGCTGGTCGGGAGGATCCTCCTCATCCCTACCACCTCCGGGATTCTGTCTACGAGTAGCTGAGCTTCGCTTAACTGAAGACATCCTAAGAAATGAAACCAAGGACGGAATCAGCATCAACCAGGCTGTAGAAGGTAGGACAAGAAATGGGTATCTCTCGAACTACTAGGATATATCCGGCAGCATAACGGCAGTAAAATGCTCAGAATGAGACATCCTGCTAACAAAGGGTAGTACCACAACTCAACATCAACACTCAAGGTTCTGTGATAGTACTAAACAACTACACCGGAAGAACCTGAAAACAGGAGTAGGACTCTGATCAACCAATCTTAAGGAACTACGGAATAGTAACTCGTGATCCTAATAACCGGATAAGAAGCCTAGTTCCTTAACCCCGTAGGAAAGGTAGGATGACTCAGATCAGAAGACATGAGGTATAAGGAGTAAAAAGAGCCTTACGTTCCCTTCCACAATCAATTCCCTTATATAACTAAGGAATATCTAGACTCAACTTCGACCAGTTTGGCTTGGTAATCCTACAGGCATTCAGGCTCTGATACCAAAGCTGTCGGGACCCCGATCCTAAGTCACACTGGTCTAGCATGTAACACACCATATCACTTTGCGGCCTCACGCACGGTATCCCCATGGGTGCCACCTTACCTGGCCGGGGACCGTTTGCGCATTTTGGCTCACGTATATGATAGTGTCGCTAGCATCCATATGACAGAGAACCCGGGGCGACATGACCAGTTATAAACCAAAGGTGGCATTAAATTACAGAGACAGGCATACATGACCCAGCAACGAACGTGTCGGTCATCAACGTATGAACCCAAGTCGTAGCAAGCTACAAGGACTTAGAGGAACAACGCGTGACATTTCCCCTAAGGGACAGACACAGGAACGAAGAAGGACACATGCCGGTCAGCCTAAGTGTTCTGGAGCAGTAGCAAGCTACCAAGGCTCAGTGGAAGCACTAGGAGACATTTCCGTGTAAGATAGGCTACCAAGGGTAAACAACTAGGTGCCGGATCCCACACATACCAAGCATTTCAATAACATACAAACAATATGCTCGATATGTGCAAATACAACATCGCATCACAACAAGACTCTAAGAAACAAAGTATTTATTCATTAGGCTCCGAGGAGCCAGATATTACAAACATGGGTCTCATGACCCAACATTCAGAGCATACAAGCAACAAGCGGAAGCACAACATGTCTGAGTACAGACATCTACAAATGAAAAAAAGGCTGGAGAGCCTGACTATCTACAACACTCGTCCAAGGTCGTAGCTGAGGTAACAAGCTACTTGTCGAAGTCCAAGCGGAACTACTAGTGAGACAGAAGTCTCATCTGCAAAACATAAATTAAGCAAACATGAGTACAAAGGTACTCAGCAAGACTTACATCAGATCCTATCATACATGCATTTGTATCAAGAAGGCATAGTGGGGTTTAGTTGCAGCAAGCCAGCTTTGACTCAGTGGCTATCTTGTACTACGATTGCTGGTAATTCTTTTGAGGTGGCGCACACGAGTCCACTAATCACCACCAAAATACACCACTATGGATTCATTCCCGTCTCCCTATGAGAAGGCCATCCATAGCACTCACACTTGTCTTGAGTATTTTAGGGTATCCACTTTCAGTTGTCTATGTACCACGTAAGCATCCAAGAAGTCCATAACCGTGGACCCGGCTATTCGAATAGATCATGATAAACCCTGCAGGGGTGTACTTCTTCACACACGCTCTCGCCACTTACCGCCATGTACACGTCGTGTATCTCGGCAACCTTCAAGCGGAAGCCTGGCGAGGGTGTCGGCCACGACCTGACTAACCACACAAGACTCTAGTCCAGGATTATCGCCTATTCGGGTTCCATCCGCAAGGGAGTCCGGCCGAGGTTTCCATCACGGCCCCAAACGATGTGTACAGGGTTCCCGAGCGCACCATCCGGGTGCCACTCGGTACACCGGGCCACGTGTGCCTAGTCTGTCCCAAGCCCACCCTGCAAGGTGCCACTTGGTAGAGAAATAACACTACCTACAAACACCAGAAACTAGTTGCGACTCCTGGACAGAGATCAAGTTTATTAATAAGCCGAGAGGGGTCGAGTTACCAGAACCCAATGTGTGGTAGTAGCAAGTAATTGGACATCATACACAGAAGTCAGTGCTTAAGAAGGTTCCAGTGAGACAACCCACCATGTACTCCTACATGGCCTCTCACCGCTACCTTTACCAGATCGTGTTCACACACTTAACGCTCAGCATCAGAACATATCACTGCATTCCAATTCATTCCCAATGAATCAGACCTGACACACTCTAAGCAATAGCAAGCAAGGCATGGTAAGATCACAACATGGCTTCAATCAACTCCTACACATACTAGTGGGTTTCAACTATTTACTGTGGCAATGACAGGTCATGCAGAGGAATGGGTTCAACTACCGCAGCACAAAGTAGCAGTTGAAACATTGTTGTCCTAATGCAATAATAGGGAGCAGAGCGAGAGGGTAGGATTGTATCGGAATGAACAAAGGGGTTTGCTTGCCTGATAGATCAACAGGGGGGCACTGCTCCTCGGACAGGTACTCTGGAACGGTCTCCGGAGCAGGACCTATCGAGAAGAACGGTGCCGACAATCAAACACAAGCATATGCAACCATATGATGCATGAATATGGCATGAAGATATTATGTTGTTTGAGTTAATGCAACTAGCATTTTATTTGGTTGAATTCCATTTGAACCAAGGGTTCAAATGCAATTCTAAAATAAGCATTTTTAAATGTCATTTATGTGTTTTCATATATTCAGTAGGTATAACTTCATTTGTCATGCATGAAAATGGTACATATGGATAGATTGAGTTTTTCTGATAATTTTTCATATATAAATTATTTCATTCTGAGCTACGGTTGAATTTCTGTGATTTTTTGAAGTTTAAACAATTTTCTGGATTTTCCTAAACAAAAACAATTCCAGAAAATTGTTTATTGCGTCAGCACTGCGTCATGCTTGCGTTAGTAAGTCAGTAGCGCTGACTCAGGTCAAACCTGACGTGTGGGGTCCACACGTCAGTGGCTCAGCAAACTAACTAAGTTAGTTAGCCCTAACTAACTGGGCAGGGCCCACTAGTCAGTGACTGTAGTGACTAACCTAACTAAGTTAATTAGCACTAACACTAATCCTAACAACTAGTTAGTTGGGCAGGGCCCACACGTTAGTAAGAGAGAGGGGAAGTCAAACTGGACCGTGGGGTCAACCCACGCCGATCAGCGGGTCAAACCCGCCGGCGAGGCTGAACGCGGCGGAGGGCTGCGGGTTTTGCTTACAGGGCGCCGTTTGGCGCGCGGAGCACAGCTACAGGATGCGGACGCTCGTCCGCATCCAACCGTGGTGGTGGCGCAACCGGGGAGTGGCCGGAGTGGTGCCGGCGACGAGCTCGGCGGCGGCCGAAGCTCGGTGAGCTCGAGCAGGTGGCTGTAGGGCACGTGGGGAGGAGCTGGTGCTGGCTACGGGCTCCTGGAGATGCGTTGAGCGCGGTGGTGTGCTCAGCTTGGACGGAGGCGAGCTAAAGCGACGGCGGTGACATGGCCGGCGCCGGCGAGGTCTCGACATCACCGGAGATATGGCCTAGAGGTCGAACGCGACCAGGGAAGAAGGGGGAAATGATCCGGGGGCTCACCGCGAGTCTGTTGGGAGGGTCAGTGGGCTCGGGGACGCGTCGGAGGCGGTGAATTCATCGATGGCGCCCGGCGGCCGTGTGGAGAAGATGAGCTCGAGGACGAGGCCTCAGGGCGTCCGGGGTCCTGCGGTTCGGCGTAGAGGTGCACGGCAGCGAGGCGGAGCTCGGGGGCTCGTCGGAGAGGCAAGGGGGAGGCGGTGGCTACGGCAACGGTGGCCGGTGGCGACGGCGGCGCTCGGGTCCGAGCGAGGGAGAGAGCAGAGGAGGGGGGTGAGGACGGGGGAGAGTGCGAGGAAGTCCGGGGGGTGCGTGGCTCGTCCAGAAGCAGCGGAGAAGGAAACAGGCAGGCAGCATGGGAGGAGGTGGCGCGCTCGCCGTGCGCGCGCGTGGGGCACGCGCCTCGCCTACTGGCGCGAGGAAGACGACGGGGGAGGCAGGTGGGCTGGGCTGGCCAACTGGGCCGGCCAGGCCGCACAGTGCTGGGCCAGCACAGGTTAGGGTTTTCCCTTTTTATTTTTATTTTCTAATTTTCTGACATTTGTTTTGATTTAAAAGAAAATCATTTAAATTATTCTGACAATTTTGCAGGGTCCTAAGGATTTAACCCAAGCCCCTCACAAAATCCAGAATTATTGGACATATATAAAATATATAATAAATATATATATATCCAATGCAAATATTTATTGCATTAATTCCAAGAGCCCAAAATAAATATTTATGAGCTCCTAATAATATTGGTTTGATTTTTATCTCTAACCAATATTTTCAGAGAGCAACATGAACATTTTCTTGGACCTTTTTGGAGCAATTTATATCTGGGTCATTTTCAAAAAATATTTCTGAGGCTTTCACAAGTCCTCAATTCAATTTTATTTGAAATTTAAACATGATGCAAACATCAAGACTAGCCTAGTGCATACCATAACTAGGGTTGTGACAATACCGGAGGAATACCTTGTGTGCTATAAAACATCACAATGTAACTGGGTGATCATAAAGATGCTCTGTAGGTATCTCCGTAGGTGTCTGTTGGGTTGGCATGGGTCGAGACTGGGATTTGTCACTCCGTGTGACAGAAAGGTATCTTTGGGCCCTCTCGGTAATACAGCATCACAAGAAGCTTGCAAGCAAAGTGACTAAGGAGTTAGTTACAAGATGATGTATTACGGAACAAGTAAAGAGACTCGTCGGTAACGAGATTGAACTAGGTATGGAGATACCAACGATCGAATCTCGGGCAAGTAACATACAGACAGACAAAGGGAACTATGTAAGTTGTCATAAAGTTTCGATCGATAAAGATCTGTGTAACATATGTAGGAACCAATATGGGCATCCAGGTCCCGCTATTGGTTATTGACCGGAGAGCCGTCTCGGCCATGTCTACATCATTCTTGAATCCGTAGGGTCCGCACGCTTAATGTTCGTTGATGATATAATATTATATGAGTTATGTGAATCGGTGATTGAATGTTGTTCGGAGTCCTGGATGAGATCACGGACATGACAAGGAGTTATGTAATGGTACAGAGGTAAAGATTGATATATAGGATGATACTATTTGGTCACCGAAAAGGTTTTGGAATATACCTGGTAATTATCGAATCACCGGAAAGGGTTTCGGGAAGCCCCGGGAGGTTATTAGGCCATATGGGCCAATAGAGGGGAGCACACCAGCCCACAAGGGGCAGGCGCGCCCCTCCTATGGCCGTCGGCCTTGGGGAGAAAAGTAAGGAGGGGAGTCGACCTCCCCCTGCCTTCCTCTCCTCCCCTTTCCTTTCCCCCTCGGGCCAAATATGGTAAAGGGGGCGCGGCCAAGGCAGGCCCTAGGGCTGGCCGTTGGCCTCCTTGGGGGGAGCTCTAGGCCGCCTCCCCTCCTCCCCCCCCCACTTATATATATGAAAGAAGGAAGCGGGGCAACACACACCATGATCCCCAAGTCATGTGCGGTGCCCCGTCTCCCTCTAGTTCTAGTTCCTCCTCCGTCCACGTCGGTTGTGCTTGGCGAAGCCCTGCGGATATTCACCACCACCGTCACCACGTCGTCGTGCTTCTGGAACTCATCTACTACTTCGCCTATCTTGCTGGATCGAGAAGGCGAGGACATCATTGAGATGAACGTGTGCTGAACACGGAGGTGTCGTACGTCTGGTACATGATCAGGATGGGTCATGAAGGTGTACGACTACATCACCCACATTCATAAACGCTTCCGCTTAGCGATCTACAAGGGTATGAAGATGCTCTCCCCCTCTTGTAGCTAAGCATATCCATGGATAGATCTTGCATGTGCGTAGATTTTTTTTGTTTTCCATGCGACGTTCCCCAACAGTGGTATCAGAGCCAGATCTATATGTAGATGATATGCACGAGTAGAACACAAAGAAGTTGTGGGCGGTGATGTTCATACTGATTACCACAAACGTCTTATTTTGAGATGGCATTGTGGGATGAAGCGGCCGGACCAACCTTACATGTCCACGTACATGAGACCGGTTGCACCGACTGACATGCAACTTGTTTTGAATAAAGGTGGCTGGTGGGTGTCTGTTTCTCCTAGTTTAGTTGAATCGAATTGACTTCGTCCGGTCCTTTAAGAAGGTTAAAACAACAAACTTGATAAATCACCGTTGTGGTTTTGCGTAGATAAGAACGGTTCTTACTAGTTGCCCGTAGCAGCCACGTAAAACTTGCAACAACAAAGTAGAGGACATCTGACTTGTGATGTGATATGGTCAAGACGTCATGTGATATACATTATTGTATGAGATGGTCATGTTTTGTAATATCGACAACCGGCAGGATCCTTAGGGTTGTCTTTTAATTTTTTGTATGACCTACATGTCAATCATTAAGTGCCATGTAATTGCTTTACTTTATCGCTATGCGTTAGCAATAGTTGTAGAAGCAATAGTTGGCGAGGCGACCCCGACGCAACGATGTAGATCTAGGTGTCGAGCCGGTGACGATGGAGATCATGACGTTGCTTTGGAGGTGTAGACCAAAAGCACAAGATGGTGATGGCCATATCATGTCACATATTTTTATCGCATGTGATGTTTATCCTTTATGCATCTTATTTTGCTTAGATCGATGGTATAATTATAAGATGATCCCTTCACTTAATTTCAAGACAAAAGTGTTCTCCCTGAATATGCACTGTTGCTACAGTTCGTCGTTTCGAGACACCTCGTGATGATCGGGTGTGATAGACTCTACGTTCACATACAACGGGTGTAAACCAGTTTTACACACGCATAATACTTGGGTTAAACTTGACGAGCCTAGCATGTACAGACATGGTATCAAAACATTGGAGACCGAAAGGTCGAACATGAGTCATATAGTAGATATGATCAACATGTAGATGTTCACCATTGAAGACTACTCCATCTCATGTGATGATCGTATATGGTTTAGTTGATTTGGATCATGTATCACTTATACAACTTGAGGCATGTTTGAAGTGGGGGTTCTTTAGTAATTTGATTAATTGAACTTAAATTTATCATGAATTTAGTCTTAATAGTTTTTGCATACATATGTTGTAGATCAATGGCCTGTGCTACCGTTCCCTTGAATTTTAATGCGTTCCTAGAGAAAGCTAAGTTGAAAGATGGTGGTAGAAACTACACGGACTGTGTCCATAACTTGAGTATTATCCTCATTGTTGCACAGAAGAATTATGTCCTTGATGCGCCGCTAGGTGACAAACCTGCTGCAGGAGCTGATGCGGATGTTATGAACGTCTGGCAAGCTCGATATGATGACTACTCGATAGTTCGATGTGCCTAACTTTATGGCTTAGAACCGGGACTTCAGAAGCATTTTGAACACCACGAAGCATATGAGATGTTCCAAGAGTTGAAGTTAATATTTCAAGCAAATGCCCGGGTTGAGAGATATGAAGTCTCAACAAGTTATTCAACTGTAAGATGGAGGAGAATAGTTATGTCAGTGAACACATACTCAAAATGTCTAGGTACCACAACCACTTGACTCAGCTGGGAATTGAGCTCCCAGATGAGTGTGTTATTGATAGAGCTCTTCAATCACTGCCACCAAGCTATAAAGGCTTCGTGATGAACTATAATATACAAGGAATGACTAAAACAATTCCCAAGTTCTTCGTGATGCTCAAATCAGCGGAAGTAGGAATCAAGAAGGAGCATCAAGTGTTGGTGGTTAACAAGACCACTAGTTTTGAGAAAAAGGGCAAGGGAAAGAAAGGGAACTTCAATAAGAATGGCAAGCAAGTTGCCACTCTCGGGAAGAAACCCAAAGTTGGACCCAAGCTTGAGAGTTAGTGCTTCTACTGCAAGGGGAATGGTCACTGGAAGCGGAACTGCCCAAAATACATGGCAGATAAAAAGGATGGCAAAGTAAACAAAGGTATATTTGATATACATGTTATTGATGTGTACCTTTGTAGGATCGAAAGTATGTGTAGAGGGGGGTGATTACACTACCTGACCAAATAAAAATCTAGCATTTTCCCAATTTTAAGTCTTGGCAGATTTTAGCAACTTATCACAAGTCAAGCAATCAACCTACACATGCAATTCTAAGAGTATAGCAGCAGAATGTAAATCATTATATATGAAGGTAAAGGGAAGGGTTTGGAGAGTGCAAACGAAAGTGTAGACATGGATGTTTTTGGCATGGTTCCGATAGGTGGTGCTATCGTACATCCACGTTGATGGAGACTTCAACCCACGAAGGGTAACGGCTGCGCGAGTCCACGGAGGGCTCCACCCACGAAGGGTCCACGAAGAAGCAACCTTGTCTATCCCACCATGGCCAACGCCCACGAAGGAATTTCCTCACTAGGGTAGATCTTCACGAAGTAGGCGATCTCCTTGCCCTTACAAACTCCTTGGTTCAACTCCACAATCTTGTCGGACGCTCCCAAGTGACACCTAACCAATCTAGGAGACACCACTCTCCAAAAGGTAATAGATGGTGTGTTGATGATGAACTCCTTGCTCTTGTGCTTCAAATGATAGTCTCCCCAACACTCAACTCTCTCACACAGATTTGGATTTGGTGGAAAGATGATTTGAGTGGAAAGCAACTTGGGGAAGGCTAGAGATCAAGATTCATATGATAGGATTGGAATATCTTGGTCTCAACACATGAGTAGGTGGTTCTCCCTCAGAAAATGAGTAATGGAAGTGTAGGCTTGTTCTGATGGCTTTCTCCACAAATGAAGAGTGGGTGGAGGGGTATATATAGCCTCCACACAAAATCTAACCATTACACACAATTTACTAAACTCGGTGGGACAGAATCATGAAACTCGGTCAGACCGATTCAGTTCAAAATGTGAACGTTAGGCCTTTCGGTGGGACCGATATGATCAACTCGATGGGACCGATTTCATTAGGGTTAGGGCATAACGTAATCTCGGTGAGACCAACCACATCAGCTCAGTGAGACCGATTTCTGTAATATGCAAACAGAGAGTTGGTTAGGATAACTCGATGGGACCGATTCGCTCATTTCGGTGAGACCGAAATGTTACGAAAGGGAAACGGAGAGTTTGCATTGCGAACTCGGTGGGACAGATCGCTCATTTTGGTGAGATCGAAACGTTACGAAGGGAAACAGAGAGTTTGCAATCCCATCTCGGTGAGACCGAGATCCCTATCGGTGAGACCGAACTGATTAGGGTTGCTGGCTATGGCTATGTCAACTGAACTCGGTGGCGCCGGATATATCAAATCGGTGGGGCCGAGTTTGACTTTTGTTTTGGGACATATGTGGATATGAGAAAGTGGTTGAGGGCTTTTGGAGCATATCACTAAGCATTTTGAGAATGCAAGCCATTAAGCAACACCTCATCCCCTTCTAATAGTATTGGCTTTTCCTATGGACTCAATGTGATCTTGGATCACTAAAATGAAAATGTAGAGTCTTGAGCCTGAGCCAATATGTGTCCATTGAATTTTGAGGGGTCCACATTCCTAGTCCATGCCATGCAATCATTGAACTTTCTGAAATGATCATCTTGAAAGAGCATTAGCTCAATGAGCTATATGTTGTTAAGAATTACCAAAACCACCTAGGGATAGTTGCACTTTCAATATCCCCCTTTTTGGTAATTGATGACAACATATAGATCAAAGCTTCGACAAATGATAATAAGATTGAAATACATCGTCGCTTTGAGAAGTATGTGATAAGCAAGAGCACCCCCTAAATTTGTGCATTATTTAAAATTTGCTTTTGAATGCAAATGCATAGTCGATTAGGATCATGGGTTACTCTTCCATGTCACATACATCTTGGTGGAGCACTCAAAATGATAGAAAGTAAAATATGCACTCATCACCAAGAAAAGTGAATGATCATATACGAGAGATAGATAATAGCATCATTTAAGCAAGCATTAAGGTACGATATGATCAAACACATGATCATACAAGTATCTCACACACAGACATAAAGAGTATTAAACAAGCACACACAAAAGTATCAAGTAAATAGCAAGAGAGACAAAGAAGCAAAAACACACACTCTCTCTCTCTCAAAACCTATGATCTATACATTTCTCCCCCTTTGGCAACAAGTTACCAAAAAGTTTGAAAATGCATAGTGTTATGCGTCTCTCTAGGCTTGATCTTCGGGAGGTGGTGTTGAGAGGACTCCAAGGACGAATGCATCTGTGGAGGTTGATGGAGCTGGTGGAGTGGCAACTGGAGGTGGCACTGAAGCTGTAGCTATTGGTGCTGATGTAGTAGCTCTAGTGTCAGGTATGGGCACTACAGCAGATCTCTGACCTCTAGGCACTCTCTGAAAATAGTTTGTGGTAGCCTGCCCTTTCCGCTCCTCTGCTTCCTCCTGGAGCTGCTCAACTGCAGTCTGTATCTCAGTTAATTTCATATCAAGATCATAGAACTTTGTTTCAATGATCCTTTCCAAGCTCTCCTGATTTTGAGTCAGGGTGGCCAAATCCTTCTCAATCCTCAAAGTTGCTTGAATCAGATATGCCATTTGATCTTGTTTTGACTTTAAGAACACTTGAGATGCCTCCTCAACACTTGGCATCTTTGCAGCTTTTTCAGCTCTAGCTTTCTCCCTCTTCTCTTGTGATTGCACTGAAGTGGGATCATCTTCATTCATCACAACTGTGTTATTTTCAAATGCAGGTAACAAGGGAAGATGTTCTTTGTCCAATAAGTATGTGCATGTGCCCATCTTGGAGTTGATGAGCATATGCATGTGTGGAGCATACCCACATGATCTCTTCTAATCTGCAGCTGTCCTCTTGATTGTCTCAACAATCAAACTCATCACCCTGAATTTCTGAGGCACATCAAATATCTGCAGCAAGTTGATTGAATGGCCTCTGATCATCTTGTGATCTCCAGATTTGGGCAACAATGTATGCCTCAATATAGTGCTGATTGTAGCTAGACCAGACAACAAGTAATGTACAGATCCAAGCTTATGTGTTTCCAAGGCTTTGTCTGGGATCTCTTTGTACATGTTGGCCATAGAGTTGTGGTCTTTCTTCTTCTTGGCATAGACATCCAAGTCATCATCATGCTCTTCAGGGGCTTTTATCAACTTGGCCCACTCATCAACAGTTGACTGGTACCTTGTACCTTCAGACATCCACACAATTCTACCATCTGGATAAAAATGAGCTATAGAGTAGAATTGCATGATGAGTTCATCATTCCATTTGGTCAACTTCTGGCCCACAAACTTGTCAACACCACACGATTTGAAACTTTCATGCACACCTGGAAAATGATCTTTATTCTCATCAATGAATTTCCAATCTACCTACTTCATATCACAAACAATGGGCTTCTTATCAAGCAAGATGGTTTCATAGAAATCATGTTGTTCTTTGGTGTGGAACCTGTAATCCACAGCAGTACTTCTCCTCACAGCATAAGGATCACTTTGTCTCCAAAGTCTGAGACCTGCATCCTTCCTCAACTGTTGGAAATATGCCCTAGAGGCAATAATAAAAGTATTATTATTATATTTCCTTGTTCATGATAATTGTTTGTTATTCATGCTTGAATTGTATTGTACGAAAACAGCGATACATGTGTGAATATGGGATTGAGTGAATCCTTGACACAGTGGTTCATCCGATGGACAAAGGGAATAACATATGGGATTGAGTGAATCCTTGACACAGTGGTTCATCCGATGAAGATCATCGAGGAACACGTGGGAACCAACATGGGTATCCAGATCCCGCTGTTGGTTATTGACCGGAGAGTCGTCTCGGTCATGTCTATGTGTCTCCCGAACCCGTAGGGTCTACACGCTTAAGGTTCGGTGATGCTAGGGTTGTAGAGATACATGCACATGGAAACCTGAATGTTGTTCGGAGTCCTGGATGAGATCCCGGACGTCACGAGGAGTTCCGGAATGGTCCGGAGGTAAAGAATGATATATAGGAAGTCCAGTTTCGGCCATCGGGTGAACTCCGGGGGTCACCGGGAGTGTCCCGGGACCATCGGAGGGGTCCCGGGGGTCCACCGGGTGGGGCCACCCATCCCGGTGGGTCCCCTAGGCCGCAAGGGGGAAGGGGCCAGCCCCTGGTGGGCTGGCGCATGATACGTCTCAAACGTATCTACTTTTCCAAACACTTTTGCTATTGTTTTGACCTCATTCTTGCATGATTTGAACTAAACTAACCCGGACTGACGCTGTTTTCAGCAGAGCTGCCTGTATGGTTTTATTGTGTGCAGCAAAACGGATTTTAGGTGTCTCGGAAAATTCCAAGAAAAATCACAGAAAATCCACGCACCCGAAGGGCCATTGTGCCAGAAGTGGGGGCCAGAGGGCAGCCAGGGGGGCCCTAGGCGCCCTGCTGGCGCGGCCCCACCCCTGGCCGCGCCGGGAGGCCGCCTGGGAGGGTCCTCCCCCCTCTGGTGCCCTACCTTGGCTCGTATTTATTCCCGTAATGAGAAAACCACAGAACAGAAGTCGTTTTTCCAGTTTCCGTCGCGGAGCCGCCGCCACCCTCTCTTCTTCTTCGGGAGGGCTAATCTGGAGGCTGATTTGGCCTCCGGAGAGGGGAGATCATCGCCATCGTCATCATCATCACCACTCTATCCTCCCTCCATGACTTCTCCTTCCATGTGTGAGTAATTCCCTGCTGTAGGCAAAGGGGATGGTAGGGATTGGATGAGTTAGATCATGTAATAGTTTATCAGATTGTTGGGGGCATGTTGCCTATCATCTACTTTGGTGTTTATCATCTTTGCTTCAACTTGTTGCTCTTAATGCTTGTCACTTAGGGCCCGTGTGCCATGATTTCAGATCTCAACCATATGTGTTTGCATGAATATATTTGTGTTCTTGATCCTATCTATGAGTTGTTTGCACCTATTATGGTCCGGAACCGGCGATCCCAAAGGTGACAGGTTGGGACACCAAAGGGGATGGTCCATAATTTGAGGATTCCATGTATCCATTGAGTTTATTGCTTTGTTCCGGTGCTCTTTGACAGGAGCACCTTAATCTCCATAAGTTCCTTTTGGCCCCGTTCGTAGCGGGATGGTAGGACAAAAGATGTTGTGCAAGTTCTTATTGCAAGCACGTACAACTACCTGTGGGATACATGCCTAATGTTTAATATTTGCCTAGATGATCATTACTTTTCTGTGTGCCTTGCCCCAAGTTAGATTCATGATGTATCTCATCCATGCAGCGCCCAACCATCCATCTCCCTAGCCTACAGTGTTTCAATCCTGCTGATTATTAGTTGTTACTTTTGCTGTTTACTTTTGCTGTCACCACCATCACTATCATATCACCGTTACCACTTATCTTTTGTTGCAAGTAAGTATATTTCAGGTGTGGTTGAATTGACAACTCAACTGTCAAAGCTTATAAATACTTTTTGGCTCCCCGTGTGTCGAATCTATAAATTGGGTTATTCTTACCCGCGAAGACTATCTCGATCCCTTACGGTTGATGGTTATCAAGTACTGTTTTCTGGCGCCGTTGCCGGGGAGCATAGCAATATTTACAAGTCTACTTGAAGTATCCTACCTGCTGCACTTCATCCTCTATGGGTAAGAAAGGACACCCCAAGGTTCTGATCTTACTATCCACTACAAGAAGAGGTATTGTTCTGAACACTAGTGCTACACTTGATTCACCTTCTGTTATGAGTAAGTTTGCCTCACCACCACCACATGATGCTTCTACTGAATCTGTTACTATGTCCGATACTTTTGATGATGCTTCTACTACTCTTGATGATATTGGTTCACTTGGTTGTGCTCATGAGAAACAGATCGTTGCTGCTGCAAAAAAATCTGGAATTGAAATTCCTGTTACTCGCTACCCTATTGGTGGAACTTATGATTATCCTGATTTGAGTAAACTCAAGGAGAGACTCCTTGATGATGATTACATTATGCTTGATGATGATTTATGCAGGGAACTGACAGAGTTTGCCGACTCTGACCCTGAAGCTGTTAAGAAGCTACTTGAAAAACACTCATTGAAGAACAAGACTATTCCTGATCCTGAATTTGCTACATCTCCTATATGCATCAATGATCCTGATTATGATTTCTCTGTTGATCTTTCACTTATATCTATGGTTGAAGCTGACCCCTTTTATGGCAGAGAAAATGATGATGCTATTGCACACCTGACCAAACTCACTGAGTTGGGTGGCTTGTTTACCACGAATGAAAAGATACGAAACTTTTATGTGACTAAGCTTCTTCCTTTCTCTTTGAAGGAAGGTGCTAAAACATGGTATGATGCACTACCATGTGGTTCCATTAAGAGTCCTCAAGAGTTAGCTCACTCTTTTGTTGATAAGTACTTTCCTGCTCATATGCAACATGCTGCTTTACAAAGAATTTATAACTTTAACAGTTGCAGGATGAGCACCTCCCTAAAGCTTGGGGGAGGTACTGTAGTCTGATCCAGGCTAGACCAGGACATGGAGTCCCTAAGAATGAATTAATCGATATATTTTATGCTGGTCTAACTGATGAATCCAGGTCCTATCTGGATAGTTGTGCTGGTTGTGTTTTCAGGAAAAGAACATCGGACGATGCAGAGGATTTGATGGGCAGGATTGCCATAAACCATGAAGATTGGTCCATCCCTGAACCACCTCCACCACCAAAGAAGAGGGGCATGTTTGTTCTAAGCCCCGAAGATATGCAAGAAGCAAAGAAGTCTATTAAAGAGAAGGGTATTAAAACTAAAGACGTGAAGAATCTACACCTATTGAGAAGTTGTGTGAGCCTACCACTCACCCTCCTATGGTAGAGGTACACTCTCTTTTAGATTTCAACGCAAGTGACATCCCTCATGGTAAGCCTCCTGATCAATGTTTAGATGAGCTTGATAATTTTATTATGAAGAAAAGTCATTTTAATGAGAGGATACAAAGTCAATTGCACGATAATTCCCTTGCTATCAAAAGTTTGCTTGATGTTCTAGGTAGAACAGTTAATGATGTTAAATGTCTTGTGAAGCATTTTCATATGGTTCAAACTCAGCTTGAACAAATTTCTAATGTGCAAAAAGATTTGCTTGCTAACAATACCAAACAAGATGATTTACAGGCTTTCGGAATTAAGACCCGAGGAGGAACTAGCACTCAAGATCCTCTCTATCCAGAGGGGCATCCGAGGAGAATCGAGCAAGATTCTCAAATGCAGGAAGAAGAAATTGTTGGCTCTTCAAAGAAGAAGAAGAAGAAACACAAGGAGGCTGACAATTCCAATGATCCTATTATAAGTGAAGAGCCAGCTGTTGATCCCAACAGTATATCTACCTCCGATGCTGTGACTGAAGACGGTGCCAAACCTGAAGATAAGGATAAGGAGAAGAATGATCCGCCTGAAGTTCGAGAAGAAGAAGCACCTGACAAACGCAAGAAGTACACTAGAGAAGACTTCGTCGCAAGAAGACATGGGAAGGAAAGAGAACCATGGATACAGAAACCCATGCCCTTTCCAGGTAAGTCTCTCAAATCTAAAGAAGAAGAGCATTACAATAAGTTTTGTGAGTGGATGAAACCTCTTTTTCTTCAAATCTCTTTGACTGATGCTATTAAGTTACCTCCCTATTCAAAATATATGAAAGATATTGTTACTAATAAAAGAAAAGTTCCTAATGAAGCAATATCTACTATGCTTGCTAATTACTCTTTCAGTGGCAAGATTCCTGAGAAGCTTGGTGATCCAGGTATACCCACCATTCCTTGCTCCATAAAGAATAATTATGTCAAAACTGCTTTATGTGATCTTGGAGCAGGAGTGAGTGTTATGCCTCTCTCTCTTTACAAGAGGCTTTGTTTAGAGAAGCTAATCCCTACAGATATCTCTCTTCAGATGGCTGACAAGTCAACCGCCGTCCCGATAGGTATTTGTGAGGATGTTCCCGTAGAAGTTGCTAATTGTTTGATCCTTACTGATTTTGTCGTGCTTGACATGCCCGAGGATGGGAGCATGTCCATTATTCTTGGTAGACCTTTTCTTAACACCGCAGGTGCTATTATTGATTGCAATAAAGGAAAGGTTACCTTCAATGTGAATGATAAAGAACACATGGTGTATTTTCCAAAGAAGACCGACAAGAGGCATGGCCTCAACTCTGTAGAAAATATCGAGACCGTGAAGATTGGAGAATGGGACTGTCCACTACATGTGCACCACAAATACAAAACTATTATGGTGGGGACAATGTCCATTAAAGTAAAGGTGCAATGATCACTTCGTAAGAGGTGGGACTTTTTGCTCTATATATCGCCGGTTTGTTGGTAGGACTTGATCAACCTTACTAGTGAGCATGTTTTATATAAGTAAAAAGTTGAGCTTGTTATGTTTTCATTTGTTTTAGCTTTTGTCCTCCTTGTTGTACCAAGTGTTTATGTTTTTGAAGCTTCACAATACTAATCACTGCTTTAAGTTTTCAGAAAGTTTTGCAGCTTTTTGAACTTCGAAAAAATTTCAACAGTGAAGTTTTCAGAAAAAATCCAGAAAAATAAAAATTTAAATTTCCATGCCGGGAGTGACCCAGAGGCACCTGGGGCTGACCAGGGGGGCCACCAGTGGCCCAGGCGGCCAGCTGGCGCGGCCTGCCCCCTGGCCGCGCCCATAGGGCGCCTGGGGCCAACAGGTCCCGCCTCCAGGTGAGTCTTCTTCCTCTCTCTCTCTTTCTCTCCAAAAACACGAGTTATGCACATGTTCTTGCGTTCTTGCTGTTCTTGGAGGCAATTTTCGATCTCTCTCTACAGCCTATCATTCGAGCTGAGATTTTGAACAAATACTCCCTGGTATGTAACTCCTCCACCCCTCCAATTAGATTTCTAGTTGGTGGCTTCATTTGTGAGTATTTAGTAGTTCTTGGTGTTGTGTAGATGAGCTTGCATGCATGTGTAGAAATTTATTTTCCAAGTTTTGATGCAAGTTTATGCCTTAGGTAAGTAAGTTGAGTAGTTTGCCTTAACCCACTTTATTTAAATCCTTGTTTTTGTAATTTGCCAAAAAAATCATAAATGAGTTTGTTAGGAAGGGCAAAGGGGTGGCTTGAGAAGAAGAAGCCCGCGCGCTCCGATCGAGTTACTAGAGCTGCAGCTTCACCCTCGACTGCTAGGGTGAGCTACAATGAAGATCATGTGCCCCTAGAGTTGTTGGAAGACACAAATCCAGCACGTGCGATGATGTTCCCATGTGATGAATTCCTTGAAGCTGCAGGAATTCAGGATGAGTTTTATAATCTTTGTGCTAATGCAGGTCTGACACGGCTCGTCACGTGCCATGTTACTCAGTATCAAAAACTCACCTCCGACTTCATTAACAGTTTTAGATATAACCTTGATACTGGTTCTATTGAGTTTAAAATTTACAATGATCTTTTGACCATGCCCTTGGAAAAGTTTTGTGAAATAATAGGTGTGCCAAACGTTGGGCGGACGGCGAAGATGACCTCTCAGCCCTCCGAGCTGAAAACCATCTTCAACTCTCTCTGCAGCATGGATACGAGGGATATTCATCGGTCAAAAATCTCCAGCATCTTATTCCCTCACCTCAGGTATTTTGCGTATTATGTTGCTAGAGGGATATTAGCTCGTGACAACACGAGCAACATTTCTGCGCCGGATATTGCTATCCTGGCAACCGCCCTCTCAGGGAGGTTTGATTATAATGTGGGTGCCTTAATTGCTCGACGCCTTGCTATGAACGGTAACAGGGGAGATTTATTTGGTGGCGTTTATGCCACACTTATCTTAGAGTATCTTAAAGGCACCCCACACCCTGATGATAAGCCTTTTACTTATTTAAGTTTTGATCTTGCTGCTATGAAAAGGCATAAGTTTGTTACCATGACTTCTGAGTTTGGTAACCTTGTTTATATCTTGCGTTTCGGAACTACCGCGGAACGCAAGATCCGTCTACCTGCACCTCTTTTGTTTGATTTTTCTCGCAGGAACGGATGGTCCTTTGATGTTATCTAGTTCGATGAGTTCATGGTCCAGCATCAGTTTCATAACCCCATGGAGGGGGTTGTGCCCGACGAGGAGGAGCACGGTGAGTTACCACCTTTTCAGGGGGAGACCGTCACCCAGTTTGGTGAAGGGTCTTCCTCTGCTTGGAGTGCGGACCCTTCTTCGTGGGAGGATCCGAGGACTTCGGTGTACGCGCCGGAATCCTTTTACGACCCTTGGACTCACCAGTACCACCCCGGAGCAGGAGGCTCCTGGGGGCAGTAGCTACTACCAACTTAGGCCAAAAGCCTAAGCTTGGGGGAGTACGTGCCCTTCTCACTTTTCCATTGTATTATCCGTTTTATTTTTGTTCGCTTTGATCTTTTTGAAGTTTTTGCCGTTCTTCTTTGTTTCTTTCTTTGCAAAAACAACAAAAAGATTTCCTTTCTCTCTTTAGTTTGCTTTGTTTTCAGAGTTCAGCTCGAGTCCGTGATGGCATTTAATTATATTTCCTACGTTCGATCGTGCAAGTGACAAGGCAGTAATGACGAAGATCGACGGAAGGGAAGCAACAAGGAAACCGGTATGAACTCTTCTTGTTTCTACTTTTGTACATATGCCTGTACTTATGATCTAGAGACCAGCTTGTAGCGACATAGTGCTATGTTTACAATGCTTTCCCAGTGGTTCATGCTTTCCTTGTGGCTAGTCTCAAATAGCTAGAGTATATAATGTGTTAATGAAATGATTTACATGCATTGCATTGTTCATAGTTTGGTATACTAAGGTGGTATTTCCTTTTGGAGAATTCTTGGATTGACTTGGCACATGTTTACACATGTTTAAGACTAAAAAGTCTGCTTTGCCTTGATGATCTTTGAGTTTCAGAATAGTTATATCACTTTCATGCCCAATTCAATGTTGCTTTGTCGCTCTGCATGATTATGACCGTTATTGCTCTCTAGTTGGTCGCTTCCCAGTCTCTTGCTAGCCTTCGCTCGCACTAAGCGGAATTCTGCTTATGCATCCAAATCCTTTCAAACCATTTATTCCATATGAGTCCACCATACCTTCCTATGTGGTATTTACCAGCCATCCTAACGAAGACTTTCTTGTACCATCTCGAAATTGTTCAAAATCTTCTATTTTGTGCCCCTGTTTTAGCTCATGAGGAAGTAGTAGTTAATTCATGATCTTTTTAAGTTGGACAAGTTTTATCCCGGGATTGCATGTCTAATCTGCAAACCCCTAATACAAGGAGGAACTGGCATGAGTGCGCCCGGCTCATAAAAGATAATACAACAAACAAACCCTCCTTCACGCTTTGTTCATGAGAAATCAGAAAACTTTTGGCAGTGATAAACAAAGGAGATTAAGGGGATGTGATCGTCCCCGTGCGGGAGCCGTTCCTCGAAACTTCTCCAGTTCGAGAAATGATTGGGTTGTCTACTAACATTCGTTGACGAAATATGCACCTCCCAAAATCATTTTTACCTCTGTTTTCAAAACCAAGAGCTCTGGTACATGTTTAGTCTTTGCTTCCAACCACGGGTTTTCAACCTCGCCATCAAATTCCATGGTTCGAGAGTCTCCACCTTCTTTCTTCAAAGCACCAACTAGGAGAGCATAATTGTCATTATGAGTGTAATGTGCATTGTCCCAAAGTATTACATTGTCTTCTGCATGCTTGTGGTATTATTTATTCTGAAATTCTTAGTTCTAGTCTCCTTTAAAACTCTGGAGGAGTTTCTGCATTTATGTTTTGCTTCACTCATGGAGGCTAGCGAGATACCACTCTAGTATGTTCAAGCTATGTGCAATGTAATCTTGTCTTGATTTTCAGTAGCATATTATTTACTTTTAGTTATTTGTGATTGGTCACTTGAAAGAAGGATTGCTTCATGCATTGTCATCATAGCATTGTTTCAATACTTGCTAGACTCTTTTCGTAGTACATGCTTATATACATCTAATGAAGCAAAAGAGTTTGTCAAAGTTTTCTTTGTCGCGTCCAGTTCGTTGAACTGAATTGCTTGAGGACAAGCAATATGCTAAGCTTGGGGGAGTTGATACGTCTCAAACGTATCTACTTTTCCAAACACTTTTGCTATTGTTTTGACCTCATTCTTGCATGATTTGAACTAAACTAACCCGGACTGACGTTGTTTTCAGCAGAGCTGCCTGTATGGTTTTATTGTGTGCAGGAAAACGGATTTTTAGGTGTCTCAGAAAATTCCAAGAAAAATCACAGAAAATCCACGCACCCGAAGGGCCATTGTGCCAGAAGTGGGGCCAGAGGGCAGCCAGGGGGGCCCCAGGCACCCTGCTGGCACGGCTCCACCCCTGGCCACGCCGGGAGGCCGCCTGGGAGGGTCCTCCCCCCTCTGGTGCCCTACCTTGGCTCGTATTTATTCCCGTGACGAGAAAACCCCAGAACAGAAGTCGTTTTTCCAGTTTCCGTCGCGGAGCCGCCGCCACCCTCTGTTCTAGACCAGACAACAAGTAATATACAGATCCAAGCTTATGTGTTTCCAAGGCTTTGTATGGGATCTCTTTGTACATGTTGGCCATAGAGTTGTGGTCTTTCTTCTTCTTGGCATAGACATCCAAGTCATCATCATGCTCTTCAGGGGCTTTTATCAACTTGGCCCACTCATCAACAGTTGACTGGTACCTTGTACCTTCAGACATCCACACAATTCTACCATCTAGATAAAAATGAGCTGTAGAGTAGAATTGCATGATGAGTTCATCATTCCATTTGGTCAACTTCTGACACACAAACTTGTCAACACCACACGATTTGAAACTTTCATGCACACCTGGAAAATGATCTTTATTCTCATCAATGAATTTCCAATCTACCTACTTCATATCACAAACAATGGGCTTCTTATCAAGCAAGATGGTTTCATAGAAATCATGTTGTTCTTTGGTGTGGAACCTGTAATCCACAGCAGTACTTCTCCTCACAGCATAAGGATCACTTTGTCTCCAAAGTCTGAGACCTGCATCCTTCCTCAACTGTTGGAAATATGCCCTAGAGGCAATAATAAAAGTATTATTATTATATTTCCTTGTTCATGATAATTGTTTGTTATTCATGCTTGAATTGTATTGTACGAAAACAGCGATACATGTGTGAATATATAGACCACAATGAGTCCCTGGTAAGCCTCTAGTTACCAGCTTGTTGATCAACAGATGGTCATGGTTTCCTGACCATGGACATAGGATGTCAGTGATAACGGGATCACATCATTAGGAGAATGATGTGATGGAGAAGACCCAATCCTGAGCCTAGCACGAGATCGTATAGTTCGTAATGCATAAGCTTTTCGGTGTCAAGTATTTATTCCTTAGACCATGAGGTTGTGCAACCTCCGGATGCCGTAGGAATACTTTGGGTGTGCCAAACGTCACAACGTAACTGGGTGGCTATAAAGGTACGCAATGGGTATCTCCGAAAGTGTTTGTTGAGTTGGTACGAACCGAGACTAGGATATTGTCACTCTGTATGACGAAGAGGTACCTCTGGGCCCTCTCGGTAAGACGTCATCGTAATGAGCTCAAAGTGACTAAGGAGTTAGTCATGGGATGATGGATTACAAGAACGAGTAAAGAGACTTGCCATGACGAGATTGAACAAGGTATCCGGTATACCGACGATCAAATCTCGGGCAAGTACCGTACCGATGGACAAAGGGAATAACGTATGGGATTGAGTGAATCCTTGACACAGTGGTTCATCCGATGAAGATCATCGAGGAACACGTGGGAACCAACATGGGTATCCAGATCCCGCTGTTGGTTATTGACCGGAGAGTCGTCTCGGTCATGTCTACGTGTCTCCCGAACCCGTAGGGTCTACACACTTAAGGTTTGGTGACGCTAGGGTTGTAGAGATACATGCACATGGAAACCCGAATGTTGTTCGGAGTCCTGGATGAGATCCCGGACGTCACGAGGAGTTCCGAAATGGTCTGAAGGTAAAGAATGATATATATAGGAAGTCCAGTTTCGGCCATCGGGTGAACTCCGGGGGTCACCGGGAGTGTCCCGGGACCATCGGAGGGGTCCCGGGGGTCCACCGGGTGGGGGCACCCATCCCGGTGTGTCCCCTAGGCCGCAAGGGGGAAGGGGCCAGCCCCTGGTGGGCTGGCGCATGATACGTCTCAAACGTATCTACTTTTCCAAACACTTTTGCTATTGTTTTGACCTCATTCTTGCATGATTTGAACTAAACTAACCCGGACTGACGCTGTTTTCAGCGGAGCTGCCTGTATGGTTTTATTGTGTGCAGGAAAACGGATTTTTAGGTGTCTCAGAAAATTCCATGAAAAATCACAGAAAATTCACGCACCCGAAGGGCCATTGTGCCAGAAGTGGGGGCCAGAGGGCAGCCAGGGGGGCCCCAGGCGCCCTGCTGGCGTGGCTCCATCCCTGGCCGCGCCGGGAGGCCGCCTGGGAGGGTCCTCCCCCCTCTGGTGCCCTACCTTGGCTCGTATTTATTCCCGTGACAAGAAAACCCCAGAACAGAAGTCGTTTTCCCAGTTTCCGTCGCGGAGCCGCCGCCACCCTCTGTTCTTCTTCAGGAGGGCTAATCTGGAGGCTGATTTGGCCTCCGGAGAGGGGAGATCGTCGCCATCGTCATCATCATCACCACTCCATCCTCCCTCCATGACTTCTCCTTCCATGTGTGAGTAATTCCCTGCTGTAGGCAAAGGGGATGGTAGGGATTGGATGAGTTAGATCATGTAATAGTTTATCAGATTGTTGGGGGCATGTTGCCTATCATCTACTTTGGTTTTTATCATCTTTGCTTCAACTTGTTGCTCTTAATGCTTGTCACTTAGGGCATGAGTGCCATGATTTCAGATCTGAACCATATGTGTTTGCATGAATATATTTGTGTTCTTGATCCTATCTATGAGTTGTTTGCACCTATTATGGTCCGGAACTGGCGATCCCAAAGGTGACAGGTTGGGACACCAAAGGGGATGGTCCATAATTTGAGGATTCCATGTATCCATTGAGTTTATTGCTTTGCTCCGGTGCTCTTTGACAGGAGCACCTTAATCTCCATAAGTTCCTTTTGGCCCCGTTCGTAGCGGGATGGTAGGACAAAAGATGTTGTGCAAGTTCTTATTGCAAGCACGTACAACTACCTGTGGGATACATGCCTAATGTTTGATATTTTCCTAGATGATCATTACTTTTCTGTGTGCCTTGCCCCAAGTTAGATTCATGATGTATCTCATCCATGCAGCACCCAACCATCCATCTCCCTAGCCTACAGTGTTTCAATCTTGTTGATTATTAGTTGTTACTTTTGATGTTTAATTTTGCTGTCACCACCATCACTATCATATCACCGTTACCACTTATCTTTTGTTGCAAGTAAGTATATTTCAGGTGCGGTTGAATTGACAACTCAACTGTCAAAGCTTATAAATACTCTTTGGCTCCCCGTGTGTCGAATCTATAAATTGGGTTATTCTTACCCGCGAAGACTATCTCGATCCCTCACGGTTGAGGGTTATCAGCGCACCACATGGGCCCCCCTCTCCATGCGCCTAGGGTTGAAACCCTAGGGGGAGGGGGCGCCCCCTATGCCTTGGGGGGCAAGTTTCCCCCCCTTGGTCGCCGCCCCCTGGAGATCAGATCTCCCAGGGCCGGCGCCCCCCTGGCCCCTATATATAGTGAGGGGGGAGAGGGCAGCCGCACCCCAAAGCCTCTGGCGCCTCCCCCCCTCCTGTCACACTTCCTACTCCTCCGCAGGGCGCCGGCGAAGCCCTGCAGGTTTTCCTGTTGCATCCACCACCACGCCGTCGTGCTACTGGATCTCTGACGACCTCTCCTCTGCCCTTGTTGGATCAAGAAGGAGGAGACGTTGATGTACCGTACGTGTGTTGAACGCGGAGGTGCCGTCCGTTCGGCGCTGGGATCATCGGTGACGAAGAACGCGAAGAGTACGACTACTTCATCCACGTTGCTTTGAACGCTTCTGCACGCGATCTACAAAAGGGTATGTAGATGCACTCCAGTATGCTCGTTGCTAGATGACTCCTTAGATTGATCTTGGTGAAGCATAGGAAAAATTTTGAATTCTGCTATGTTCCCCAACAGTGGCATCTAAGCTAGGTCTTTGCGTAGCATCTTACACGAGTAGAACACAAACAAGTTGTGGGCGTTGAGTTTGCTCAATTTTCTTACCGTCACTAGTCCAATCTTGATTCGGCGGCATTGTGGGATGAAGCGGCCCGGACCGACCTTACACGTATGCTTACGTGAGACTGGTTCCACCGACAGACATGCACTAGATGCATAAGGTGGCTGGCAGGTGTCTGTCTCTCCCACTTTTGTCGGATCGGATTCGATGAACAGGGTCCTTATGAAGGGTAAATAGAAATTGACAAATCACGTTGTGGTTTTGGCGTAGGTAAGAAACGTTCTTGCTAGAAAACCTATAAAAGCCACGTAAAACTTGCAACAACAATTAGAGGTCGTTTAACTTGTTCTTGCAGCATGTGCTATGTGATGTGGTATGGCCAAGAAGATGTGATGAATGATATATGTGATGTATGAGATTGATCATGTTCTTGTAATAGGGAATCACGACTTGCATGTCGTTGAATTTGACAACCGGCAGGAGCCATAGGAGTTGTCTTAATTATTGTATGACCTGCGTGTCACTGAATAACACCATGTAATTACTTTACTTTATTGCTAAACGTTAGCCATAGTAGTAGAAGTAATAGTTGGCGTGACGACTTCATGAAGACACGATGACGGAGATCATGATGATGGAGATCATGGTGTCGAGCCGGTGACAAAGATGATCATGGTGCCCCGAAGATGGAGATCGAAGGAGCAAGATGATATTGGCCATATCATGTCACTTTATTTGATTGCATGTGATGTTTATCATGTTTATGCATCTTGTTTACTTAGAACGACAGTAGTAAATAAGATGATCTCTCACTAAAATTTCAAGAATTGTGTTCCCCCTAACTGTGCACCGTTGCTAAGGATCGTTGTTCCGAAGCACCACGTGATGATCGGGTGTGATAGGTTCTAACGTTCGCATACAACGGGTGTAAGCCAGATTTACACACGCAACACACTTAGGGTTCACTTGACAAGCCTAGCATGTACAGACATGGCCTCGGAACACGGAAGACCGAAAGGTCGAACATGAGTCGTATAGAATATACGATCAACATGAAGATGTTCACCGTTGATGACTAGTCCGTCTCACGTGATGATCGGACACGGGCTAGTCGATTCGGATCATGTATCACTTAGATGACTAGAGAGATGTCAATCTGAGTGGGAGTTCATTAAAATTTGATTAAGATGAACTTAATTATCATGAACTTAGTCTAAATTCTTTACAATATGTCTTATAGATCAAATGGCCCACGCTCATGTCACCCTCAACTTCAACGCGTTCCTAGAGAAATCCAAGCTGAAAGACGATGATAGCAACTATACAGACTGGGTCCGTAACCTGATGATCATCCTCATAGCTGCCAAGAAAACTTATGTCCTAGAAGCGCCGCTAGGTGACGCTCCTGCCCCGGCAAACCAAGATGTTATGAACGCTTGGCAGTCGCGTTGTGATGATTACTCCCTGGTTCAGTGTGGCATGCTCTACAGCTTAGAATCGGGGCTCCAAAAGCGTTTTGAGCACCACGGGCCATATGAGATGTTCCAAGAGCTAAAAATGGTTTTCCAGGATCATGCCCGAGTTGAGAGATATGATGTCTCCAACGCATTCTATAGCTGTAAGATGGAGGAAAACAGTTCTGTCAATGAGCACATCCTCAAGATTTCTGGGTTGCACAATCGCTTGTCTTAGTTGGGAATGAATCTCCCAGACGAAGCGGTCGTTGACAGAATCCTCCAGTCGCTCCCACCAAGCTACAAGAGCTTCGTGTTGAACTTCAATATGCAGGGGATGGAGAAGTCCATTCCCGAGGTGTATTCAATGCTGAAATCAGCGGAGGTGGAGATCAAGAAAGAGCATCAAGTGTTGATGGTCAATAAAACCACTAAGTTCAAGAAGGGCAAGGGTAAGAAAAACTTCAAGAAGGACGGCAAAGGAATTGCCGCGCCCGGTAAGCCAGTTGCCGGGAAGAAGCCAAAGTATGGACCCAAGCCTGAGACTGAGTGCTTTTATTGCAAGGGAACAGGTCACTGGAAGCGGAACTGCCCCAAATACTTAGCGGACAAGAAGGCCGGCAACGTCAAAGGTATATGTGATATACATGTTATTGATGTGTACCTTACCAGCGCTCGTAGTAGCTCCTGGGTATTTGATACCGGTGCAGTTGCTCATATTTGTAACTCTAAGCAGGAGTTGCGGAATAAGCGGAGACTGGCGAAGGACGAGGTGACGATGCGCGTCGGGAATGGTTCCAAGGTCGATGTGATCGCCATCGGCACGCTGCCTCTACATCTACCCTCGGGATTAGTTTTAAACCTTAATAATTGTTATTTAGTACCAGCTTTGAGCGTGAACATTGTATCTGGATCTCGTCTTATGCGAGATGGCTACTCATTTAAATCCGAGAATAATGGTTGTTCTATTTATTTGAGAGATATGTTTTATGGTCATGCCCCGCTGGTCAATGGTTTATTTTTGATGAATCTCGATCGTGATGATACACATATTCATAGTGTGAATGCCAAAAGATGTAAAGTTGATAATGATAGTCCCACATACATGTGGCATTGCCGCCTTGGTCATATTGGTGTCCAACGTATGAAGAAGCTTCATGCAGATGGACTTCTGGAGTCTCTTGATTATGAATCATTTGACACGTGCGAACCATGCCTCTTAGGCAAGATGACCAAGACTCCGTTCTCCGGAACAATGGAGCGAGCAACCAACTTATTGGAAATCATACATACCGATGTATGCGGTCCAATGAGTGTTGAAGCTCGCGGAGGCTATCGTTATGTTCTCACCCTCACAGATGACTTGAGTAGATATGGGTATATCTACTTGATGAAACACAAGTCTGTGACCTTTGAAATGTTCAAGGAATTTCAGAATGAGGTTGAGAATCAACGAGACAGAAAATTAAAGTTCTTGCGATCAGATCGTGGGGGTGAATATTTAAGTCATGAATTTGGCACGCACCTTAGGAACTGTGGAATTGTTTCACAATTGACACCGCCCAAAACACCTCAGCGTAACGGTGTGTCCGAACGTCGAAATCGTACTCTGTTGGACATGGTGCGATCTATGATGTCTCTCACCGACTTACCGCTATCTTTTTGGGGTTATGCTTTAGAGACTGCCGCATTCACTTTAAATAGGGCTCCGTCGAAATCCGTTGAGACGACACCATATGAACTTTGGTTTGGCAAGAAACCGAAGCTGTCGTTTCTGAAAGTTTGGGGTTGCGATGCTTATGTCAAGAAACTTCAACCTGAGAAGCTCGAACCCAAATCGGAAAAATGCATCTTCATAGGATACCCAAAGGAAACGATTGGGTACACCTTCTACCACAGATCCGAAGGCAAAGTCTTTGTTGCCAAGAATGGACTTTTTCTGGAGAAAGAGTTTCTCTCGAAAGAAGTGAGTGGGAGGAAAGTAGAACTTGATGAGGTGAGAGTCACCCCTCACGAACTGGAAAGTAGCGCAGCACAGGAAATTGTTCCTGAGGTGCCTGCACCGACAAGGGAGGAAGTTAATGATGATGATCATGAAGAAACAGATCAAGTTACTACTGAACTTCAAAGGTCCACAAGGGCACGTTCCGCACCAGAGTGGTACGGCAACCCTGTCATGGAAATTATGTTGTTAGACAACGGTGAACCTTCGAACTATGAAGAAGCGATGGCGGGCCCGGATTCCAATAAATGGCTTGGAGCCATGAAATCCGAGATAGAATCCATGTATGAAAACAAAGTATGGACTTTGGTGGACTTGCCTGATGATAGGCACGCCATACAAAATAAATGGATATTTAAGAAGAAGACAGACGCGGATGGTAATGTGACCATCTATAAGGCTCGGCTTGTCGCTAAGGGTTATCAACAAGTTCAAGGGATTGACTACGACGAGACTTTCTCTCCCGTAGCGATGCTGAAGTCAGTCAGAATCATGTTAGCTATTGCCGCATTCTATGATTATGAGATATGGCAAATGGACATCAAAACGGCATTCCTTAATGGCTTCCTCAAGGAAGAGTTGTATATGATGCAGCCGGAAGGTTTTGTCGATCCAGAGAATGCTAACAAGGTGTGCAAGCTCCAGCGCTCGATTTACGGGCTGGTGCAAGCATCTCGGAGTTGGAATATTCGCTTTAATGATGTGATCAAAGCGTTTGGCTTTATACAGACTTATGGAGAAGCCTGTATCTACAAGAAAGTGAGTGGGAGCTCTGTAGCATTTCTCATATTATATGTAGATGACATATTGCTGATGGGAAATGATATAGAATTCTTGGAAAATGTAAAGGCCTACTTGAACAAGAGTTTCTCAATGAAGGACCTTGGAGAAGCAGCTTACATATTAGGCATCAAAATCTATAGAGATAGATCAAGATGCCTCATTGGTCTTTCACAAAGTACATACCTTGACAAGATATTGAAGAAGTTCAATATGGATCAGTCCAAGAAGGGGTTCTTGCCTGTTTTGCAAGGTATGAGATTGAGCAAGGCTCAGTCCCCGACCACGGCAGAAGATAGAGAAAATATGAGTGTCATTCCCTATGCCTCAGCCATAGGTTCTATCATGTATGCCATGCTGTGTACCAGACCTGATGTGAACCTTGCCATAAGTTTGGTAGGGAGATACCAAAGTGATCCCGGTATGGAACACTGGACAGCGGTCAAGAACATCCTAAAGTACCTAAAGAGGACTAAGGATATGTTTCTCTTTTATGGAGGTGACGAAGAGCTAGTCGTAAAGGGTTACGTCGATGCTAGCTTCGACACAGATCTGGATGACTCGAAGTCACAAACCGGATACGTGTATATTTTGAATGGTGGAGCGGTCAGCTGGTGCAGTTGCAAGCAGAGCGTCGTGGCGCATTCTACATGTGAAGCGGAGTACATAGCTGCTTGCGAAGCAGCGCAAGAAGGAGTCTAGATGAAGGAGTTCATCACCGACCTAGGAGTCATTCCAAGCGCATCAAGCCCGATGACTCTCTTCTGTGACAACACTGGTGCTATTGCCATTACCAAGGAGCCCAGGTTTCACAAGAAGACCAAGCACATCAAGCGCCGTTTCAACTCCATCCGAAATTATGTTCAAGATGGAGACATAGATATTTGTAAAGTGCATACGGATCTGAATGTTGCAGACCCGTTGACTAAACCTCTTCCACGGGCAAAACATGATCAACACCAGAACTCTATGGGTGTTCGATTCATCACATTGTAACTAGATTATTGACTCTAGTGCAAGTGGGAGACTGTTGGAAATATGCCCTAGAGGCAATAATAAAAGTATTATTATTATATTTCCTTGTTCATGATAATTGTCTGTTATTCATGCTTGAATTGTATTGTACGGAAACAGTGATACATGTGTGAATATATAGACCACAATGAGTCCCTGGTAAGCCTCTAGTTACCAGCTCGTTGATCAACAGATGGTCACGGTTTCCTGACCATGGACATAGGATTTCAGTGATAACGGGATCACATCATTAGGAGAATGATGTGATGGAGAAGACCCAATCCTGAGCCTAGCACGAGATCGTATAGTTCGTAATGCATAAGCTTTTCGGTGTCAAGTATTTATTCCTTAGACCATGAGGTTGTGCAACTCCCGGATGCCGTAGGAATACTTTGGGTGTGCCAAACGTCACAACGTAACTGGGTGGCTATAAAGGTACGCAACGGGTATCTCCGAAAGTGTCTATTGAGTTGGTACAAAACGAGACTGGGATATTGTCACTCCGTATGACGGAGAGGTACCTCTGGGCCCTCTCGGTAAGACGTCATCATAATGAGCTCAAAGTGACTAAGGAGTTAGTCATGGGATGATGGATTACGGAACGAGTAAAGAGACTTGCCATGACGAGATTGAACAAGGTATCGGGTATACCGACGATCGAATCTCGGGCAAGTACTGTCAGGAATATGACTAGCAGGTATGAACCGGCTAGTATAAACCGGATTACTATAATAAGTTTTGTTGTAATATTTAGTTAAGGCTACGGCCCATGAGATCTTAGGGCCCATATATAGAGTTACGATTTGTAAACTGCCCGATGATGTAACTTGAGGAATAAGGAAGAAAGAACAGAGACCGAGGCAGACACGAGTATGAGCCGGCCTCGGGACTCTGTAAACCGGACTGGGCGTCGCCTCTCTATATAAAGGGACGACCCGGCGACGGTTCAGGGACAAGCAAGAATCAACCCGTCGAGACTGCAGGCAAGCGATCCGCTCCCTGTAATCCGACACCCAAGCAATACCAAACCAACTAGACGTAGGCTTTTACCTTCATCGAAGGGGCCGAACTAGTATAAACCCACTGTGTCCTTTGTGTGCTATGAACCCCTTCAAGCTAACCCGTGCGATGGTTCCATCATCAAGTCCGTTAAACCGGACATCTGCCGTGTTAATTCCACGACAGTTGGCGCCCACCGTGGGGCCTCCGCACGACGGTTTTGAGTTCTTGAAGGGCAGCTTTGAAGGGCTCAAGGGTTACGCGGTCGGCCGGATGACCAAGAGCCGTCGCGGCCGGATCTTACATACTGGACGATTCACTTTGACGGTTCAAGACAGTTGGAAGGCTCGGGGGCTGGAGTTGTCTTAACTTCTCCGCGAGGTGACAAGTTTTGTTACGTCCTCCGTTTATTGTTTCCTTGCACTAATAATGCAGCAGAATATGAAGCATTACTTCATGGCTTGCGGATGGCAAAGGAGATGAACTTGAGCCGGGTTAAGTGTTTTGGCAATTCAGATTTGGTGGCACAGCAAGTTTCAGGCAAGTGGGATTCAAGAGATCCCCTCATGGCAGCTTACAGACGGGAAGTGGAAGCAGTTGCTGGATATTTTAAAGGATATCAAGTGGAACACATAGACCGGCGAAGGAACGAAGCGGCTGATGCTTTAAGCCGGTTGGGTTCTCAACGTAAACCGGTGCCACCAAATACTTTTTTGGATGAGCTGCACAGTCCGTCAGTACAAGTACCATCGGAGGAAGACCTAGCGGTTCCTGATCCGGAGGCACGGCTAGTGGCAGCACTTCATGTTATTCCGGATTGGACGCTGCCTTATTTGGTATATCTGAGCCGAGGAGAGCTACCGGGTGATGAAATAGAGGCACGACAGATAGTCCGGCGTTCTAAGTCCATGACAATTGCAAACGGGGAGCTTCATCATCGCATTACTTCTGGAGTATTTCAGCGGTGTGTATCAGCTGAGGAAGGTTGTGAGATTCTTCGCGAGATCCATGAAGGGGATTGTGGTCATCATGCCGGTTCAAAATCATTGGTGGCTAAAGCGTTCTGGCATGGTTTCTATTGGTTAACCGCTCATGCTGATGCGGCAGATCTGGTCCGGAAGTGTGATGCTTGTCAGAAATTTTCGAGACGTGCTCTGGTTCCGGCGCAGGAGCTCCGGATGATACCAATAACTTGGCCGTTTGCGACTTGGGGGCTTGATATGGTTGGACCTTTCAAGCGATCCCAAGATCAGAAAACTCATCTACTAATAGCAGTGGATAAGTTTACAAAGTGGATTGAGGCAGAGCCTATAAGCAAGTGTGATGCGGCAACGGCAGTCAAATTCATCAAAAAGGTAATTTTCCGGTTTGGCTTTCCGCACAGCATCATCACGGACAATGGCACCAATTTATCTCAGGGTGAGATGGAAGAATTCTGTCAACGAGAGCATATTCGCTTAGATGTATCTTCTGTGGCCCACCCCCAATCCAATGGTCAAGCTGAAAGAGCAAATCAGGAGATTTTGCGAGGTATCAAGCCCCGGCTTATGACTCCTTTGTAGAGAACCCCAGGATGTTGGGTTGAGGAGTTACCGTCTGTTCTTTGGAGTATCAACACTACACCAAACCGGTCCATAGGTTACACACCTTTCTTCATGGTATATGGTGCTGAAGCGGTCCTTCCAAGTGATATCCGTCATGATTCACCAAGGGTAACGGCTTATGTTGAAGCGGCCAACGAGCAAGCAAGGCAAGACAGTTTGGACCGGCTGGATGAAGAGCGTGATATAGCTGCGGCACGATCTGCAATTTATCAACAAGACTTACGCGGATATCACAGCCGCCGGATCAAGACAAGGACGTTCCAGGAGGGCGACTTGGTACTCCGGCTCATCCAAGATCAAACAGATATGCACAAATTATCCCCGCCTTGGGAAGGGCCCTTTGTGGTCAGCAAGAATCTGCACAACGGTTCATATTACCTGCTGGACGTTCGAGAACACAAGGACTCACGGACATCAGAGGAGGAGACGAAGAGGCCATGGAACATCGCCCATTTACGGCCATACTATACTTGAGCTATGAGCTCCACTGTATCCTATGTATATATTATGATCAATGAATAAATCGGCACCCTCGGTAAACCGGGGGCTCAGCCTTTTTTCCAATACAAATATCTTGGGAGGACAACCATATATGTATTATCATATGTTATATTTCAAACATATCGGCCGGTTTAAAACTGATTTTTGCAGAATATATATACTCAGAAGCAATAAAACTCCCTGAAGAGCATGAGGTCACATCCGGTTCAAAAGAGGACGCTTCAAGGAAACCCTCTGGATGGTAATCCATCCAGTGATTGGTTCAAGATCTACCCATGACTTCATGGAGCCATGGAAGACTATATGGAAAGACGGATAATCCGCATCCATCGATCAGCCCCCTGGAAAGACGGGTTTACCCGCATCCAGTGATTGGCTAAAAATTCTTATGGACAGACGGGATTCCCGCATCCATCGACCAGCCCTCTGGAAAGACGGGTTTACCCGCATCTAGTGATTGGCTAAAATTCTTATGGACAGACGGGATTCCCGCATCCATCAACCGGCCCTCTGGAAAGACGGGTTTACCCGCATCCAGTGATTGGCTAAAAAAATTTCTTATGGTTCCTATGAAAAGACGGATAATCCGCATCCACCGACCCTCTGGAAAGACGGGATTCCCGCATCCAGTGATTGGCTGAACCTTGCTTTGAGCCTGGCAGCTCTTAAAAAGCCTTGAGTACATGGTTTTATTTGCAAATTCGCATCTTTGGTGTTTATGTTTTATGACTCTTTAAACCGGAGTGGAACAGCTACAGAAGTTGACCACATATCTATAAAGTTAAAAGTCTGGGTCATGAATACCAGCATGAATAAACCGGTGTTCATTATAACCCGGATCATCCATCATCCAACAAGTTACAAACTTCTGGACAAAGTTTCAGAATGATATAAACCGGTGTCTTTTATCAAGCCCGGGTTTGTTATTGGATCCATGAAGGTCCTCATCAAGGAATTTTAAGTTCTACCGGATTAAGAGTATTGAGCATACTTGGTCTCAGGTATAAAATTATTTCTGATATAAGTATATACTTGTTTGATATATTGTGAGAACAATTTAATCTGTCCAGTGGTAAACCACTAGGACATGTTTTCAGTGTTACTTATGCAGGAACAGATGATACGCAAGATAAGCGACATCAGACAAAATTTAAATTGGCAAACATTAAAACAAGAAGTCAGAATATCCGGATCAAAGCGGGTAATGTTTCAGCTATCCTATTACAAGGCATAGCAAGCCTGACGGATTAAAAGATTGTTTGATAAAGCGGGACTGCAACTACAACAATAAGTTATGAGTTATGCTCCTTCCTGCTGAGACGGCTGGCCATCAACTTGATCCGGAATCTCCTCGTCCTCTTGAAGCGGTTGGAAATCCGGGGCGCACCAGTCGATCTTCGTTAAAGTACGAAAATACATCTCTTCTTTGATGAGTTCCGACGGTTCAATATCTGGAGCGAATGTATGAGGACGCACTGGTGGGATTAGATTGATGGTTTCATAAACCGGCCGCTCCACCCGCTCGTTTTGCAAGTCATACCCTGGATGATACCTGGATAAATCTACTTCAGCCGCAAGTTTGCTGGCAAGGGGACGCATCTCCTTTGTCAAAGCATAGAGATCCTTTGCAGTAAACGATGATCCGTCTTCCTTGGTATTTGGACACCCATTTAAAGCCTCTTCCGGATCAAAGTCCGGAACCCAAGCCTTGGCTCTGGTAAGTGCCAGGAGGGCACCGGCTCGAGCAGCAGATTTCTTGACTTCCTCCAAACGCACTGGCAAAACGGACAACTTTTCTAACGTGCCTTGGATGGTAGTGGGGGCCGGTTTACTGAAAGATGTCGCACTTATGATCCTTTGAGCGCCAGAATACAGCTGCTCGACCAAGGTGTAACAGGCCTTAAGTTTCTTCCGCAAATCATCCCCGAGATGGGAGACACGACGCCATGCATATGATTATCACAGTTAAACTGGCACATATGGAAGGTTACAAAGATGAGAGCAGGAACACAGATTATATACTTACCGAAGATGGCAGAAGTCATTAACTCAATTTGCCGCTTTAAACCGGTTAACTCTTCAGTAACCGGATTAAGCGCCTCTTCAGCATCCTGAGCCCTTTTTCCAGCTCTTTCTTCTGAACCTCAAAGGAGGTCCGCTCTTCTTCAAAGAATTTTTTCAGATCTTCAGCAGTCTTTAAACTCACCTTCAGATCTTTTTTGGCTTTAGAAGCAGCAGCCTCCGTTTCAGCAAGACGGCTCCGGAGTTCATTGATTTCATCAGCATTCCGGTTTAAATCAGCCTGCAAGGATGGTCAAGCAGTAATCATAAGTAGTTTGAAGACAAAAGTCTCAAGCACACAAGCAAGTTGTCTACTTGACACTTGAAGGCTAATGGAACATTGAAGTATCAGAAGAAATTCTTACAAGTATCAAATACATAACCAAGTTATCTACTTGATACTTGGGGGCTAATGTAAGATCAGTGATTCAAATTATAAGTTCCGGTTCACCTTCAAACGCACAGCTAAACCGGAACTTGGGGGCTACTATGAGGTAGTTAGAAGCATATCAAAAGCACAAAGTCGGAAGGAAAGGATTACCTCATATTTTTCTTTCATCATGTTAACTAAGCCCGCTTCGTAATCTCGACTGCTGTGGAGCCGGTTTAAGTACCCGGAATAGAGCTCCTGGGCACTCATGTCAGCAAGGCTGGATAGCTCGGTACTCCATTTACCTTTCTCTTTATGCAATTTCTCCGCTTTAGCCGTATGTTTGGCTAAAACAGTGCGCTGAGCCGGAGCAGTAAAAGCAGTACCAGTCACTTCAACTTCTGGAGAAGCATGTACTGTTGGTGGAGCTGCAGTATGAACCGGACTGGGAGATGTCGGATTGATCTGAGGAGAATTGGCCCGGGCAGGACTTGGCGGATCATGAACATCATCAGCAGTAGGGTTCTCGGGCATTGAAATATGATCCGTAGGCGTAGGATTCTCAAGAGGAATTGTGGGCTCGCCTTCTGGAGGGACGGTTGTTGCCGGATCAACCGCCGGATCATCAACAGTAGTCTCAACAGTGGGTTGGTTAGCTTTTGGTTTTTTGCTAGGCTTTGGCTTGCTGAAAGAAGTTTGGGAAAATGAGTTAAGATTACGAAGCAAAAGGTAATCCTAAACCGGAAAAGTTAAAAGACTTACCCTGGAACAGTTTTCAGTGGGGGAAGCTGCGTGGCAGTCGATTCACCAGAGGAAGATAATGGAGTCTCCTGATAATCAGGGTCAGACGGTTTAAGAGGTTTGCGGATAAGCCCGGCCTTGGGATGAAGGTGGGTTGGAGAGAGTATAACCTCAGAGCGGCGCCTCCGAGCCGGAGTGAGTGAGATTCCGGATGACTCCACTGCCAGGCCGCTATGGCGAGTGGTCCGGCGAAGGGCTTCATGTTGTTGTTTCTTCAAAATAAAATTAGGGTCCAATTGAGCATAAGGGTGAGAAAATTGATATTTCCGGACTGTCCGACGACTTTTTTGTGGAAGTGGTTCCGAATCGGAAGAAAGGATAGTTACCTCAACTTCGGCCGGTTTATCTCCTTCGGCCAACTCCTGTGGAAGGTTATCATTAGATACAGATATGAACATAGGTAAACAAGTTAAAGATGGATTAATTCATACCTCGGAGTCCGGATCATCATCCTCGGCATGAGAACCGGAGCCACCAGCCGCTTTCCTCTTCTTATTAGCAAGGGTTTTTCGGCGTGTCTGTTTTCCGGTTTTCTCCTGAGGCTTTCTTTTCCAGAAAGGATAATCGGCCTGTTCAGACAGAGAGACAGTTAGAGGACGGTTTATATAAACGGATTAAAAAATATACAAGAAAGCAAGGCTTACTGCAGGCAGTCTGTTCTTCTTGTAATACGGAGCCAACCCGACTTTGCTGCAATCTTCTAAGGAGACGTTGAGCATCTTCTTAGCTGATTCAATAACCTCCGATTCAGAAAGTTCATCCTTGGTAAATCGTTGAGGGTCGTCCGGTTTACCAGAGTACTTGCACATCAGATTTGGTCGCCGGCTCAAAGGAAAGATACACCAAGAGAGCCAACAACGCATAAAATCAGTTCCAGTTAGACCGTTGGCCATAAAAGCTTTCAGTTTGGTAAGCTGAGAAGCAAACCGGGGCCGTTCGGCAGAGGTAAGTCGCTGCGGCAAAGGGTGATCCTCCGGAAGACGGTGCTCGCGGTAACCCGGCAGTGGGTTCTCCCCGGCAGGAGAAGTGTCAACACAGTAAAACCAGGACTTATTCCAATCCTTTGGGTGTGTATGAAGAGCGGCGTGGGGAAAGACTACATCTCTCCTTTTCTGGATGCTAACCCCACCCAGTTCTTGATGCGGTCCGCTGGTGAATTCGGTGCGCCGGTTCAGGTGAAAGAAATCCCGGAACAGGTCAACAGACGGTTCTTCGTGCAGATATACCTCTGAAAACACTTGGAAATCACAGATATTGGAGACAGAGTTTGGACCTATGTCCTGAGGATGGAGTTGGAAGGCGGCAAGTACATCCCGGAAAAATTTTGAACCGGGGGGTGTGAAGCCTCGAGCTATATGATCGAAGAAAACAATAACCTCCCCCTCTCTGGGAGTAGGAGGGCATTCACCCTTGGAAGCCCGCCACTTTAAAACAGATCGAGGGCCTAAAGTGCCAATTGACACAGCTTTGGCTAAATCTTCTTCTGTGACAATGGAAGGAGCCCAATCGCAAGACACAAATTGTTTGGCCCTAATAGCAGAAGAGCGAATGCTGAAAAGATAAAGTGCAAAACCGGATTATGCGGGTACAGCAGTATAAACCGGAAGATATATACGAAGATCACGCAACGGTTTAGACAAGGGACTAATGATATGGTTAACCCGGCAATAACAGGGAGATATATTACTGCCGGTTCATGACAGCAAAAGAGGAACAGCTAAACCGTCACGTTCAACTTTAAAAAAATTGCAGGAACAGGGCATGACAGTATAAACCGGAGTATACCTAATAGATCTACAAAGGAGAAGAAACAGGTTTTGCAAACAGCTAAGGGTGGAGTAGATCTGAGCACACAAGAAGAGAAAAATAATGCAAGGATATATGGGAAGAAAATACAAGGATCTTATGCGGAGTAGATGAATCTACAGGATGGGTGTAGGTAACGAGATCTAAAGCATATACTAGCGGAACAAAAGTAAAGATCTAAGAGCTAGATATAAAGGTCAAAAACTTCTGCGAAACTGGTGTTAAAATGAACAAGATGAAGCTTTCGTTAAAGCTTTAATGGCGGAGACACGAGCAAGAACCCTAGAGGTTACAAGACTACAAAGAGGAAGATGGAGTACCTGAGGATCAGTGGCGGAGGTTCTCTGGTCAAAAGTCAGGTTGATGCAGCGGCCAGGGAGGTCTCGGACTCGGCGGTCGACGGCGGCGGTTCGAGCTCGGGCGTCAATGGCGTCTTGAAGCTCGGGCGACGGACGAAGGAAGAAGATGCGAGAAGAGAATAACAGATGGGGACAGCGGTATTTATAAGGAAAACTCAGATCCGAAGCGACAGGTGTGGGATTCGAGGGAGTAAAGGATCGGATAAAGATCCTTTGACGCCTCGATTTTCGGGATAACCATTAAACAAAGCTACAATACAGCTCGTGGCGTTAAATGCGGAAATGATGTCACGATCAGATTCCGTGATTCTCGAGGATGACGTTAGGGCTGGTTTACAAAAAATGAGAAGACACAGAAGAAAATCATACAAGACAAGGGAGATTGATGTGAACAAGTTCAAATCATTCTGGGGCCTAATGTCAGAGATATGACTAGCAGGTATGAACCGGCTAGTATAAACTGGATTACTATAATAAATTTTGTTGTAATATTTAGTTAAGGCTACGGCCCATGAGATCTTAGGGCCCATATATAGAGTTATGATTTGTAAACTGCCCGATGATGTAACTTGAGGAATAAGGAAGAAAGAACAGAGACCGGGGCGGACATGAGTATGAGCCGGCCTCGGGACTCTGTAAACCGGACTGGGCGTCGCCTCTCTATATAAAGGGACGACCCGGCGACGGTTCAGGGACAAGCAAGAATCAACCCGTCGAGACTGCAGGCAAGCGATCCGCTCCCTGTAATCCGACACCCAAGCAATACCAAACCAACTAGACGTAGGCTTTTACCTTCATCGAAGGGGCCGAACTAGTATAAACCCACTGTGTCCTTTGTGTGCTATGAACCCCTTCAAGCTAACCCGTGCGATGGTTCCATCATCAAGTCTGTTAAACCGGACATCTGCCGTGTTAATTCCACGACAAGTACCGTACCGATGGACAAAGGGAATAACGTACGGGATTGAGTGAATCCTTGACACAGTGGTTCATCCGATGAAGATCATCGAGGAACACGTGGGAACCAACATGGGTATCCAGATCCCGCTGTTGGTTATTGACCGGAGAGTCGTCTCGGTCATGTCTACGTGTCTCCCGAACCCGTAGGGTCTAAACACTTAAGGTTCGGTGACGCTAGGGTTGTAGAGATACATGCACATGGAAACCTGAATGTTGTTCGGAGTCCCGGATGAGATCCTGGACGTCACGAGGAGTTCCGGAATGGTCCGGAGGTAAAGAATGATATATAGGAAGTCCAATTTCGGCCATCGGGTGAACTCCGGGGGTCACCGGGAGTGTCCCGGGACCACCGGAGGGGTCCCGGGGGTCCACCGGGTGGGGCCACCCATCCCGGTGGGTCCCCTAGGCCGCAAGGGGGAAGGGGCCAGCCCCTGGTGGGCTGGCCCACCACATGGGCCCCCCTCTCCATGCGCCTAGGGTTGAAACCCTAGGGGGAGGGGGCGCCCCCTATGCCTTGGGGGGCAAGTTCCCCCCCTTGGCCGCCGCCCCCCCTGGAGATCAGATCTCCCAGGGCCGGCGCCCCCCCTGGCCCCTATATATAGTGAGGGGGAGAGGGCAGCCGCACCCCAAAGCCTCTGGCGCCTCCCCCCCTCCCGTCACACTTCCTACTCCTCCGCAGGGCGCCGGCGAAGCCCTGCAGGTTTTCCTGTTGCATCCACCACCACGCCGTCGTGCTGCTGGATCTCTGATGACCTCTCCTCCGCCCTTTCTGGATCAAGAAGGAGGAGACGTGGTTGTACCGTACGTGTGTTTAACGCGGAGGTGACGTCCGTTCGGCGCTGGGATCATCGGTGAGAAGAACGCGAAGAGTACGACTACTTCATCCACGTTGCTTCGAACGCTTCCGCACGCGATCTACAAAAGGGTATGTAGATGCACTCCAGTATGCTTGTTGCTAGATGACTCCTTAGATTGATCTTGGTGAAGCGTAGGAAAATTTTTGAATTCTGCTACGTTCCCCAACATCAACTTCATGTCCTCAGCAACAATATGATTAGCATCATGATCAGGAATCTTGGGCTTCAATTTTCATAGCACATGGACCTCAGCATCTTCATCAATCTCAGGCATTGGGGCCTTGTTCTTTTCTGCAGCTGGAATGTTCATTGTACTTCTCTTGGGTGCAGACTTGGTAGCTTGAGCAGCAGCATTGGGGCAGTCTTGGGCTTTGAAGGAGCAGCCCCTGACTTAATGGCATCCCCCATCAGCTTCTGAGATTTAGGTGCTGGTGCAGCATCCTCTTCTTCTTCTTCTTCCTCATCATTATCATCATCATCATCTCTCATAGATGGATTGCCAATCAATCTGGTTGTGGTCTTTCTAGCTCTCTTCTTTGTTCCTGGTGGCTCATCATCTCTGGTTTCAAGAGTGAACACCATTGTTTCTTGAGTTGATGCTCTGGCCTTTGACATTGGAGATCTCTTGGCAGCTGCATGCCTTCTTGTTCAGTGCAGGCTTTGTTGAAGCAATTGTGCCATACTCCTTCTTGGTCACTTTCTTCATTGAGCTGACTTCTTCAAATTCAAAATCTTTATCCTCTGAATCTGAAGTTTTCTTCTTTCTCTGCCTAGTTGATGCCTTAGGCAGGTTGCTTGGTGTGCTCCTGCTACCCTCATCAGAACTGCTAGAGGGACTAGTGCCCTCACTCATGTTAACTTGCTCCTCAGACATGTTCTGGCTGTCACTTTGATCAGACATGGCTGACACTGAAAGCTGACCCTGTGAATAGATGTAGAGGAGATAGAGTGGATGAGCATCACAAAGTGCAGAGTTTTTGCAAAACAAATTAGTCAAAATCTTAGTTTTGGGTTTCTGCGGAAAACATTTAGGCGCTTCCAATTTGTTAAACTCGGTGACACCGAAGCAACTTTGGAGTCTAAACTAGTGAAATCGTTCAAACCGAGACATAGTTCGGTGACTCCGAATTTGCTAGGGTTTCACTGAGAATTGAACTCGGTCACACCGATTTGCAAGTTTTGGTCAGACCGAACCTTACATGTGCAATGTCCTAAGCCACATCGGTGGGACCGATTTCTACAACTCGGTCGGTCCGAGATGAGTTCGGCGGAAACCTAACCCTAAAACTTTGAATCAAAACTAATCTAAAGGATGATTTATTTGGACGGATTGATTTCATACGTGGTAAAGAACATGGCAAAGTAATGTGCTAAGAATCGGAGTAAGGAATTAGCACAAAAGATCGAACGCATACCCTAGTTAGGCGGTGAGTTCACTATGGCGGCAACGGTGGGGCAGAATCCCGTTGACGGTGACGGAAATCAGCGGCGGGAGGTCGCTGGCGACGAGAAGACGATCCGGAGACCCAAGAAGGCAGGGTTGGTTAGGCGCGGGCGAAAGATTTTGGAAAACTTTCCAAGTTTCGGCCCGTGGGTACATATAACCAGACCTGTCAGTGTGACCGAGTGGAACGACTCGGTGGCACCGAGATGCAAAACTGCTGGCAGTTACTACAACTCGGTGTGACCGAAAAGTTCAAATTGGTTGCACTGAGATTGAAAACCTAGATAAAATCAGTGAACTCGGTGTGACCGAAGTGGATGAATTGGTCAGACCGAAATGCACAGAGAGGTTTTGGAAGTTTAAGTCTATGACGAATCGGGGACTCCGAGTGCTCCTCACACAGAGTGGTTCGAATCTGACTTGATCAAACTTTGTGATGCAGCATGAATAGAGTTTGAGACGAGAAAAGCATAGATAGCTCGAGGAGGTTCTTAGGCATTTTTCTCCATCCATTTGGCAAAAGAAAAAGAGCCAAACAATCAAAGCAACAAATGGATGTCCTCGAATGAGTAAAATATGCAACCAACACGCTTACACAATAAGGCAAATGAAATATGTGGCAAAGCATGCACAAACACTCTAGCATCTATCAAGCAATTGGTGATGACTAGGTCATCTATATATGAGTATATTGACTTAGGAGTCAAATGAGAACATTTAATCATAGGTCATACTCATCGTTTAAGCACAAGTGGGGTTACCACTTTTACATAAAGCATTGTTGTGTTCACACCATTAGAGTTGCTTTAGCTCAGTAAAGCTCCCCCTAGATGTGATATCCCCCCTAAGAGGGATGAACTAACCTTGGGTTTTGTCAATGATGACTTCATGTAGGTGTTGAAGATGGGGATGCTCAAAGTTGATGTAGATCATTTGGAGCAATCCATTGGAGTGAGTTGCACTTTCAATACCTACACGGGTTAGTCCCACAAGGAACAAACAAAGATATACATGGACATAGAGTGAATTGCACACAAGATGAAGTCCATGAAAGCATTAGGTTACCTTGTCCTTTATCTTACCAACAAGAGGGTTTGTGACTCCTTGAACTTGTGCAAGATGTGGAAGGTGTTGCACTTGTCCTCGCCAATATTAATAAGAGTGGAGTATGTTGGCGGAGTCACCCTCAAGAACTCTCTAGTTCTTCTTCTTCGGGATCCACATCAACTTGATGGGAATCCTTGGAGTTGTAGTTATACTTGATGAAGTAGAACTTGATGTATTCTTGGGAACCCACTTGACCAAGGCCTTAGGAGCTTCTTCAAATGCATCAATCTCTTCTTGAAGCTTGTCCTTGCCTTTTAGCTTGTGGTCTTGTGGTGGAAGATCATCTTGAGCTTGTGTTCCCTTGAAAGAAGTAGGATCATACTTCTCTTGTTGAGGAACAAACTTCGTCTTGGGGTATTGATCTTCTTCCCACTCAACTCGATTGGCATTGAACTTTCGTTCAAAACCAACACCTTGATTCTTCCGGTGCCTTCCATGCTTGCGTACAATTTCCTCGAATTGCTTACACCCCGCAAGACTCTTGTAAACACCTTTATCTATAATTCCCTTCAATAAGCTATTTTCTTTCTCAACTGTAACTTGGCTAAGAGAATCATTAGTGGAATCAATAGAACTACTAGAAGCAACAATATTGGATTTAGTATGATTATTGTTACTACTAGAAGAAGAATCTTTCTTTTTCTTGTTGCTAGGTTTTACTTGTGGCATGTAAGTAGACAAGAGTAAACGCTTGGCAATGTAAGAAGAACTTTTCTTACAAAGATCATCATTGATTGCTTGTAAGAACTCATGCTCTTGCTCTAGATTGAGCTTTTCAAAGCATAGCTTCTCATGAGTCCTCAAAAGTTCTTGATGATCCTCTAAGGTAGTTTCATGAGCTAACTTGAGAGTGTTTAATTCTTTAGTTAGATGCTCAATCTTCTCCTTATCATTGTCATTTGTTTTATCTTGATTAGCATGATTAATAGCAATTTCATCATAGTTTTTATCATAGGATTCATCACTATTGCTACCAACAAGTAAATCATCATCTCCTGGCAAGTCATCTTCATCACTATTAAAATCAAGATACTCGGGGTGTGATACCTTAGGGCCTTTAGCCATGAAGCATATTCCAATTACTGCATTTGGTGAGTCAAATATGTCAAAGGAGTTGGATGACACAAGAGTAATTATGGCAACACCTTCATCTTGAGTATCTTCGGAGTCGGAGTAATAGCTTCTCTCGGAGTGGTCATCGGAGTCGGAACCGGATACCCATTCACCAACATGAGCTTGATGTCTTCGTCTTAGATAGCTCCTTGATGATTTGTCCTTCCTTTCCGATTCCTTGCTTCTATGACAGGGTCTTCGTTCATAACGATCATCTCTACTCCTTCTCTCTCTTGGTGGTGATTCTTCTCTTCTACTCCTCCTTTTAGGTGAGTCGTCTCTTCTTTTGTGGGGAGCCGTACACTCATTGGAGTAGTGTCCGGGTCTTCCACAATTGTAGCAATTCCGATCACGACTAGAAGATCTTTTGTCATTGTAGGACCTTGATTTGGAGTTTCTCTCTTTGCTTCTATTCTTGTAGAATTTATTGAAGTTCCTCACCATTAGGCTCAATTCCTCATTGAAGACTTGTTTCTCACTTGATGATGTAGGAGCATCACATGAAGCTTTGTAAGCACCACTAGACTTGTTGTGAAGCTCTTCTTTAACATGTGGTGCTTGCCCAATATCTTTTCTAGCCAAAAATTCCGCACTAAGTAGAGATACTACTTGTGCATTCAAAACCCCTTAAACCCAAAACCTTTTTTGAGAGTCCACCATACCTACTTGTGGATTGAGTAAGATCCTTCAAGTAAGTTGTCATCGGTGCAATAAGGCAATAAAAATTTCTTCTAAAAATGTGAGATCATTTAGTGTAAGAGAAAATTGAGCGTTGCACGAACTTGTGATGGTGAAGAATAAAAGCGACAGACTGCATAATAAATGTTGCTATCACAAGGGGCGATGCAACGTGACGTTCTTTTGCACTAAGGGATTGAGCATACAAACAAATAAGCGCATGGCAACCTCTGCTTCCCTCTGCGAATGGCCTATCTTTACTTTTATGCAAAGAGTCAAAGTTTTTCCTCTTTCCCCTTTTATTTTTATCCTTTGGCAAGCATCATGTGGTGAGGAAAGATCTAGGCACATATGTCCAGTTGAATATGGGTGACATGAGTTATTATTGTTGACATCACCCTTGAGGTGAGTATGTTGGGAGGCGAAACTATAAGCCCCTATCTTTCTATGTGTCCGGTTGAAACGTTTTGCTCATGTGTATGCGGTGAGTGTGAGCAATCATAGAAGACTATATGATGGTTGAGTATGTGGACTTGCCTAAAGGCTCCGATGCGTGACCCTTCATGAAAATATGATGAATTGTAGTTGCAAAAGTTGACTGAAAACATAGTTTGTTGGTTTCTAACAGAGTTTATGCTTTATACTTCAGTTGTGTCATGAACGGTCACTTATTCATGAGAAGTCTATGATACAAGTTCTATGATAAAAGTCTTATGTTTAATTTTGTTGTTGTTATAATAATCAACATGATGCTTCTATGTCCGTATTTTGTTTTTATCGACACCTCTCTCTCAAAGCATGTGGACATGTTTTTCGTTATCGGTTTTCGCTTGAGGACAAGCGAGGTCTAAGCTTGGGGGAGTTGATACGTCCATTTTGCATCATGTTTTCTTGTTGTTATTTATGTAGTTATTATGCATAATAATGCTTTTTGGAGTAATTCTAATGCCTTTTCTCTCATAATTTGCAAGGTATACACCAAGAGGGAGAGTTCCCGCAGCTGGAAATCTGGACCTGAAAAAGCTACGTTAGGCCACCTATTCTGCACAACTCCAAACAAGCTGAAACTTCACAGAGACTTTTTATGGATTATTTAATAAATACTGGAGCTAATAACCACGAGAGGGGCCCACCAGGTGGGCACAACCCACATGGGCGCGCCATGGCCCCCGGGCGCGCCCTTGTGGGTTGTGCTCACCCTAGCCCACCTCCGGTGCCCCTCTTCTGGTATATAAGTCATTTTGACCTAGAAAAATTAAGGAGAAGACTTTCAGGATGGAACGCTGCTGTCTCGAGGCAGAACTTGGGCACGAACACTTTTGCCCTCCGGCGGAGCGATTCCGCCGGGTGAACTTCCCTCCCGGAGGGGGAAATCAGCGTCATCATCATCACCAACAACTCTCCCATCTTGGGGAGGGCTATCTTCATCAACATCTTCACCAGCACCATCTCATATCAAACCCTAGTTCATCTCTTGTGTTCAATCTTGATACCGGAACTATAGATTGTTGCTTGTGGGTGACTAGTAGTGTTGATTACATCTTGTAGTTGATTACTATATGGTTTATTTGGTGGAACATTATATGTTCAGATCCATTATGCTATATATTGCCCCTCTGATCTTGAGCATGTTCATCACTTGTGAGTAGTTACCTTTGTTCTTGAGGTCACGGGAGAAATTATGTTGCAAGTAATCATGTGAATTTGATATGTGTTCGATATTTTGATAGTATGTATGTTGTGATTGCCTTAGTGGTGTCATGTGAACATCAACTACATGACACTTCACCATATTTGGGCCTAAGGGAATGCATTTTGGAGTAGTAATTAGATAGTGGGTTGCGAGAGTGACAGAAGCTTAAACCCTAGTTTATGCACTATTTCGTAAGGGACCAATTGGATCCAAATGTTTAATGCTATGGTTATAGTTTATCCTTAATACTTTTCTCGTAGTTGCGGATGCTTGCGGGAGGGTTAATCATAAGTAGGAGGTTTGTTCAAGTAAGAACATCACCTAAGCACCGATCCACCCACATATCAAATTATCAAAGTAGCGAAAATGAATTAAACCAACATGATGAAAGTGACTAGATGAAATCCCGTGTACCCTCAAGAACGCTTTGCTTATTATAAGAGACTGTTTTGGCTTGTCCTTTGCCTCAAAAGCATTGGTATCTTGCTGCATATATACTTTCTACTATTATCGTTACTCGCTCATTACAAAATTATCTTGCTATCAAACTACTCTACTACTTACAATTTCAGCACTTGTAGACACTACCTTACTGAGAAACACTTGTCAGTTCCTTCTGCTCCTCGTTGGGTTCGACACTCTTACTTATTGAAAAGAGCTACAATTGATCCCCTATACTTGTGGGTCATCATGTTCCAGGTGGCGTGAGTTGTGAAACAATTCCACATTGTTCTAAATGAAGGCCAAACTCGTAAGTCAAATATTTGCCTCCGCGCTCAGATCGTAGAAACTTTATTTTCTTGTTACGATGATTCTCCACTTCATTATGAAATTCTTTGAACTTTTCAAATGTTTCAAACTTGTGTTTCATCAAGTAGATTTATCCATACCTACTTAAATCATCTGTGAAGGTTAGAAAATAACGATACTCACCGCATGCTTCAACACTCATCGGACCGCATACATTGGTATGTATTATTTCCAGTAAATCATTAGCTCGCTCCGTTGTTCCAGAGACCGAGTTTTAGTCATCTTACCCATGATTCATGGTTCGCAAGTACCAAATGATTCATAATCAAGTAATTTCAAAAGTCCATCCGCATGGAGTTTCTTCATGCGCTTTACACCAATATGACCTAAACGGGAGTGCCACAAGTATGTTGCACTATCGTTATCAACTTTGCATCTATTGGCATCAATATTATGAATATGTGTATCACTAAGATCGAGATTCAACAAGAATAGACCATTCACTATGGGTGCATGACCATAAAATATGTTACTCATGTAAATAGAACAACCATTATTCTCTGACTTAAATAAATAATCGTCTCGCAATAAACAGGATCCAGATATAGTGTTCATGCTCAACGCTGGCACCAAATAACAATTATTGAGGTCTAAAACTAATCCCGAAGGTAGATGTAGAGGTAGCGTGCTGACGATGATCACATTGACCTTGGAACCATTCCCGACGCGCATTGTCACCTCGTCGTTAGCCAATCCTCGGTTATTCCACAACACCTGTTTCGAGTTACATATATGAGCAACCGAACCAGTATCAAATACCCAGGCGCTACTGTGAGCATTAGTAAGGTTGAAAGTGCAACTATCCATGGGTGGTTTTGGTAATTCCTAACAATATATAGCTCATTGAACTAATGCTCTTTCAAGATGATCATTTCAGAAAGTTCAATGATTGGCATGGCATGGACTAGGAATGTGGACCCCTCAAAATGCTAAGGACACATATTGGCTCAAGCTCAAGACTCTACATTTTCACTTTAGTGATCCAAGATCACATTGAGTCCATAGGAAAAGCCAATACTGTTAAAGGGGATGAGGTGTTGCTTAATGGCTTGCTTGCTCAAATTGCTTAGTGATGCTCCAAAAGCCCTCAACCACTTTCTCATATCCACATATGTCCCAAACCAAGAGTCAAACTTGGCCCCACTGATTTGATATATCCGGCGCCACCGAGTTCAGTTGACATAGCCATAGCCAGAAACCCTAATCAGTTCGGTCTCACCGATAGGGATCTCGGTCTCATCGAGATGGGATTGCAAACTCTTTGTTTCCCTTCGTAACGTTTTGGTCTCACTGAAATGATCGATCGGTCCCACCGAGTTCGCAATGCAGACTCTCTGTTTCCTGTTTGTAACATTTCGGTCTTACCGAAATGAGCGAATCGGTCCCACTGAGTTGATCATATCGGTCCCACCGAAAGGCCTGACGTTCACATTTTGAACTGAATCGGTCCGACCGAGTTTCATGATTCGGTCCCACCGAGTTTGGTAAATTGTGTGTAACGTTCAGATTTTGTGTGGAGGCTATATATACCCCTCCACCCACTCTTCATTCGTGGAGAAAGCCATCTGAACAATCCAACACTTCCATTACTCATTTTCTAAGAGAGAACCACCTACTCATGTGTTGAGACCAAGATATTCCAATCCTATCATATCAATCTTGATCTCTAGCCTTCCCCAAGAGTCTTTCCACTCAAATCATATTTCCACCAAATCCAAATATGTGAGAGATAGTTAAGTGTTGGGGAGACTATCATTTGAAGCACAAGAGCAAGGAGTTCATCATCAACACACCATCTATTGCCTTCTGGAGAGTGGTGTCTCCTAGATTGTTTAGGTGTCACTTGGGAGCCTCTGACAAGATTGTGGAGTTGAACCAAGGAGTTTGTAAGGGCAAGGAGATCGCCTACTTCGTGAAGATCTACCCTAGTGAGGTAAGTCCTTCGTGGGCGATGGCCATGGTGGGATATACAAGGTTGCTTCTTCGTGGACCCTTCGTGGGTGGAGCCCTCCGTGGACTCGCGCAGCCGTTACCCTTCGTGGGTTGAAGTCTCCATCAACGTGGATGTACGATAGCACCACCTATCGGAACCACGCCAAAAACATCTGTGTCTACACTTGTGTTTGCACTCTCCAACCCCCTTCCTTTACTTTCATATGCAATAATTTACATTCCGCTGCTATACTCTTAGAATTGCATGTATAGGTTGATTGCTTGACTTGTGATAAGTTGCTAAAATCTGTCAAGACTTAAAATTGGGAAAAGGCTAGATTTTTATTTGGCCAGGTAGTCTAATCACCCCCCTTTATACATAATTTCGATCCTACAAGTGGTATCAGAGCTTTGGTCTCCATTTGCCTTGATTTCCGTAGCTTTGGTGATCATAGCCTTGGTTTCACAACCTAGGAGAGTATGGTGTCTAGCGAGGGAAATTACCACCATAGAGGTCCTTACTTTGATGGTACTAATTTTGCTAGTTGGAAGCATAAGATGAAAATGCATATTCTTGGACATAACCCCGCCGTTTGGGCTATTGTGTGTATTGGTTTGCAAGGTGAATTATTCGATGGGAAGGAACCAAACCGTGAAGCATCCGCGGAAGAATTGAAGATGTTGCAATACAATGCTCAAGCTTGTGATATCCTCTTCAACGGATTGTGCCCCGGAGAATTCAACAAAATCAGCCGTCTTGAGAATGCAAAGGAAATTCGGGATACTTTGATTGATATGCACAAAGGTACCGACTCCGTCAAGGAATCCAAGTTGGATGTGCTTCAAAGTCAACTTCACAAGTCCAAGATGAAGGCTGGTGAAGGTGTCGCTGAAATGTACTCTAGGCTTGCTCTCATCACAAATGAGATTGCTGGCTTAGGAAGTGAAGACATGACCGACAGATTCATCATCAAGAAAATCCTAAGAGCCTTGGATGGAAAATATGATACCGTGTGCACATTGATCCAAATGATGCCCAACTACAAAGATCTCAATCCAAATGATCCAAAGGTGTCATTGGAAGAATTGTTGCTCATGAGATGTCACTCCAGGATAAATGATCTATGACAATATGACTTCTATGTGAATATGAACAAACATAAATCATTAAGTTTTCATCCTTGTCCAACGTCAACAATTTTGGCATATAATGGGGGCTCACAACCACAAAAGATTTCTAGGGTAGTATATTTATATGTGAATCTTCTCTTCCCTTATTAATTCTTTCATTAGTTGCATCATTGACCAATGCTATGTTTTTCAATCTCTAATAAAATTTTCTACTTATACTTTTCCTTATGAGGTGCCATCACCTACCATAAGATTAGCATATGTTCATCTTAATTTATTTCCTTTCTTTTATTCATTCAACTATAACTTTTTATTTTTATTGCAGCAAGAAAGTAAACAAAAGTCAAAAGTCAAAACTAAACTTTATTATATATCTTGCACACGATTACACAGATAGATCACTAAGCAAACTCAAAGGGAAAGGATTGAACTAACTTTCATTTATTCTAAAGAAAAAAGATTGAACTAAGATAAGTAAATGCAAAAGGATAGTAGGGATGATACGATACTGGGCACCTCCCCCAAGCTTGGCGAAAGCCAAGGGGAGTGCCCATACCCGATACTCAATTTTGTTTTGGTGGAGAAGAACATGGTGGTGGTGATGAAGAAATAGTGAGCTCTTTCAACTTGCGTCGTAAGCTGAAATTCTCATCCCTTGGGTCTTCATTCTCCAGCTTGAGCTTCAATATTTCTTGCCCAATGCTTCCTTGGTGTCCTGTTGGAATCGAGGAGACAAAGGCTCATCTTCTTCCTCCTCATCCGTAGACCAAGAATGTGCTGGCTTGAAAACATAGATATCAAAAGAATCATGGGAGGAAGTCTCTCATCTCTTGAGCCTTGAGACGACATGGTCCCCGCACTACCAGAAATCAGCAAGAAAAGAAAACAGAAGATTTCTCCGTGATACGGTGGTTAACAGCTTTGGGGAGTATATAAAGAATTTTTATCTTAGGAAACAAGCAGGTTGTAGAAAAACGGAGTTTGGAAGGTACCCGAGGTGGGCACAACCCACCTGGGCGCGCCAGGCATGCCTGGCGCGCCCTGGTGTCTTGTGCCCACCAGGGTGTGCTTCCCGGTAGTTTCTTATTTTCCTATTTTGTAAATATTCCAAAACTGATAAAAAATATTTTTGCGGAATTTTCGGAGTCCTTTTACTTACCGTACACGTACCTCCTTATTTTAACGGTTCTGGAGTGTTCCGGAAGGACTCTTTTATGTGTTCCTCCGGTGTCAAAGTTTGAATAATATTGCTTTCAACATTAATGGGCGTACTTGAGATATAATGCTTTATTCGTTGCCCGTTAACAACCTTTGGATTAGTTCCTTCGGAATTATTTATCTTGATGACTCCAAACTGATAAACCTCCTCGATAACATAGGGGCCTTCCCATTTAGAGAGGAGTTTGCCTGCAAAGAACCTGAAACGAGAGTTGTACAAAAGAACATATTATCCGACTTTGAACTCATGCTTTTGGATTCTTTTATCATGCCATCTTTTCACTTTTTATTTAAATAACTTGGCATTTTCATAAGCTTGAGTTCTACATTCATCTAATGAGCTAATATCAAATAACCTCTTTTCACCAGCAAGTTTGAAATCATAATTGAGTTCCTTGATTGCCCAAAAAGCTTTATGTTCTAACTCAAGAGGTAAATGACAAGCTTTACCATAAACCATTTTATACGGAGACATCCCCATAGGATTTTTATAAGTTGTTCTATAAGCCCAAAGTGAATCATCTAATTTCTTAGACCAAATCTTCCTGGACCTATTAATAGTCTTTTGCAAAATTAATTTTACTTCTCTATTACTAAGCTCAACTTGACCACTAGACTGAGGATGATAGGGTGATGCAATCCTATGGTTAACATCATACTTAGCAAGCATTTTACGGAAAGCACCATGAATAAAGTGTGAACCACCATCAGTCATTAAATATCTGGGAACTCCAAACCTTGGGAAAATAACTTCCTTCAGCATTTTAATATAGATGTTGTGATCAGCACTACTGGTTGGAATAGCTTCTACCCATTTAGTAACATAATCAACAGCAACCAAAATATGTGTATACCCATTGGAGGGATGAAAAGGTCCCATGTAATCAAATCCTCAAACATCAAATGGTTCAACAACAAGTGAATAATTCATAGGCATTTCTTGACACCAATATTACCTATCCTTTGACATTCATCACAGGATGAGACAAACTTACGAGCATCTTTGAAGAGAGTAGGCCAATAAAATCCAGACTGCAATACCTTGTGAGCAGTTCTATCTATAGCTTGATGTCATCCATATGCTTCGGAGTGACACTTCTGAAGGATTTGTCCCTGTTCATGCTCAGGTACACAACGTCTAATAATACCATCTACTCCTTTATAAAGATGTGGGCCATCCCAAAAGTAATGTCTTAAATCATAAATGAACTTTTTATTGATAAGTGAAACTAGGTGGTAAATATTTAGCAACAATGTAATTAGCATAGTCAGCATACCAAGGAGTACTATTAGTAACATTTATTGCAGCTAACTGCTCGTCAGGAAAACTATCATCAATAGGTAGTGGGTCATCAAGCACATTTTCAAGTCTAGACAAGTTATCAGGTACGGGATTCTCAGCTCATTTTCTATCAGTGATATGCAAGTCAAATTCTTGTAGCAAGAGAACCCACCGAATAAGTCTAGGTTTAGCATCTTTCTTTTCCATAAGATATTTAATAGCAGCATGGTCAGTGCGAACAGTTACTTTTGAATCAACAATGTATGATCTAAACTTGTCACAAGCAAACACAACTGCTAAGAATTCTTTTTCAGTGGTAGCATAATTCTTTCGAGCACTCTCTAGAGTTTTACTAGCATAGTGAATAATGTTCAGTTCTTATCAACTCTTTGTCCTAGAACAGCACCAACAGCATAATCACTAGCATCACACATAATTTCAAAAGGTAAATTCCAATCAGGTGTTTGAACTATAGGTGCAGAAATTAAAGCTTTCTTAAGTGTTTCAAAGGCCTCAAAGCAATCATCATCAAAAACAAAAGGAACATCCTTTTGCAAAAGGTTAGTGAGAGGTCTAGAAATTTTAGAAAAGTCCTTGATAAATCTCCTATAGAAACCAGCATGACCTAAGAAACTACGAATACCTTTGATATCCTTGGGACATGGCATTTTCTCAATTGCATCAACCTTAGCTTTGTCCACTTCAATACCCTTTTCGGAAATCTTATGACCCAAAACAATACCTTCATTAACCATAAAGTGGCATTTCTCCCAATTCAAGACAAGACTTGTTTGTTCACATCTCTGCAAAACTCGATCAATATTGCTTAAACAATCATCAAATGACTTCCCATAAATGGAGAAATCATCCATGAAAACCTCTACAATCTTTTCACAAAAGTCAGAGAATATAACGGTCATACATCTTTGAAAGGTAGCAGGTGCATTGCATAAGCCAAAAGGCATACGTCTATAGGCATAAGTTCCAAAGGGACACGTAAAAGTAGTCTTCCCTTGAACAGGTTGAGAAACAGGTATTTGTGAAAAACCAAAGTATCTATCAAGGAAGCAAAAGTGTGTGTTCTTTGATAATATTTCTAGCATTTGATCAATAAAAGGCAGAGGGTAATGATCTTTTCTAGTGGCTTTATAAAATCAATAACCATTCTATAGCATGTAACAATTCTCTATGGAATAAGTTCATTCTTATCATTAGGAACAACAGTAATACCTCCCTTCTTAGGAACACAATGAACGGGACTTACCCATCTACTATCAGCTATAGGGTAGATTATACCTACTTCCAGAAGTTTTAATATTTCCGTTCTTACTACTTCTGTCATCTTCGGGTTTAACCGACGTTGATGATCGACAACTGGTTTAGCATCAGGTTCCATGTTAATCTTATGCTGACATAGAGTGGGGCTAATTCCCTTTAAATCATCAAGAGTATATCCAATAGCAGCTCGGTGCTTCCTTAGAACTTTCAATAATCTTTCTTCTTCATGTTCTGAAAGGTTAGCACTAATAATAACAGGATATATCTTTTTTCTTCAAGATAAGCATATTTCAAAGTGTCAGGCAATTGTTTTAATTCAAACACAGGATCGCCTTTAGGTGGAGGAGGACCTCCTAAAGTTTCAATAGGTACATTGTGTTTAAGCAGAGGACGTTGCTCAAAGAAAATATCATCTATTTCATTTCTTTCATGCATATATAAATCATTCTCAGGGTCTAGCCAGTATTGTTCTAGAGGATCAGTAGGAGGCACAACAATAGAAGCAAGACCAATAATTTCTTCTTTACTAGGCAATTCCTTTTCATGAAGTTTTCTATTAAACTTGGAGAAATTAAATTCATGAGATTCATTACCAAAACTAACACTGACAGTTTGATTCTCACAATCTATTTGAGCATTAACGGTGTTTAGGAAGGGTCTACCAAAGATAATGGGACAAAAGTCATCTTCTGGGGAACCAAGAACAAGAAAATAAGTCAAGTATTTTATCTTCCCACACAAGACTTCAACATCTCTAACAATTCCAATTGGTGATATAGTATCTCTATTAGCCAGTTTAATAGTGACATCAATGTCTTATATTTCTGCAGGTGCTATGTCATTCATAATTTCTTGGTATAAAGAGTAAGGGATAGCACTCACACTAGCACCTATGTCACATAAACCATGATAACAATGATCTAAAAAAATTACCGAGACAATGGGCATGCCAACAACCGGTCTATGTTATCCTTTTTATCAGGTTTGGTAATTCTAGCAGCTTAATCATTAAAGCAAATAACATGCCCATCTACATTTTCTTCCAAGAGATTCTTGACCATGGAAATATTAGGCTCTACTTTAATTTGTTTATTAGGTTTAGGTACTCTAATATAGCTTTTGTTAACCACAGTTGAAACTTTAGCATGTTCCTTTATTCTAACAGGGAAATGTGGTTTTTCAATGTACGCGGTAGGAACAACTGGATCAACATTATAAAGTATAGTTTCTTGTTTAACTGGTACCGGTTCTTTAATTTCTTATTTAATAGGTGGGTGATATTTGAACCACTTCTCTTTGGGGAAATCAACATGAGCAGTAAAAGATTCGGAAAAGGAGGCTACTATCTCAGAGTCAAGTCCATATTTAGTGCTAAACTTTGAAAAGGCATCGGTATTTGTAAAAGATTTGACACAATCATACTTAAGCTTAATACCCGACTCTTTACCTCCGTCGAGTTCCCAGTCTTTAGAGTTGCGTTTAACTCTTTCTAAAAGATCCCACCGGAATTCAATAGTTTTCTTCATAAAGGAACCAGCACAAGAAGTATCAAGCATGAATTGATCATTACGAGAAAGCCGAGCATAAAAATTCTGAATAATAATTTCTCTTGAGAGCTCATGATTCGGGCATGAATATAACATTGACTTAAGCCTCCCCCAAGGTTGAGCAATACTTTCTCCTTCACGAGGCCAGAAATTATATATATAATTCCGATCATGATGAACTAGATGCATAGGATAAAAAAATTGGTGAAACTCCATTTTCAATCGGTTCCAGCTCCAAGATCCAATATCATCGCATAGCCTATACCATGCTAATGCTTTTTCCTTCAAATATAAAGTAAAACATTCTTCATAACTTTATCCCTGGGTAGACCTGCAAGCTTAAACAATCCACAAATTTGTTCCACATATATGAAGTGCATATTAGGATGTTCAGTTCCATCTCCTACATAAGGATTAGCTAGCAGTTGTTCTATCATACCCGAAGGAATTTCATATTCAATATTTTCAGTGGGTGCAGCGGGTTGAGGGGTAGCTAATTGTGGTTCCGGTCGAGGTGAAGATACCCCGAACAAACCCCTCAAAGGATTGTTCTCCATAGTAACAAGTGACAATAAATTTCAGCACACTATATGAATATTTCTTTACCAATTTCCACTTACCAGAAGCGCTTCACTCCCCGGCAAAGGCGCCAGAAAATTGCCTTGATGACCCACAAGTATAGGGGATCAATTGTAGCTCTTTTCAATAAGTAAGAGTGTCGAACCAAACGAGGAGCAGAAGGAACTGGCAAGTGTTTCCCGGTAAGGTAGTGTCTGCAAGTGCTGAAATTGTAAGTAGCATAGTAGTTTGATACCAAGATAATTTTGTAACGAGCGAGTAACGATAATAGTAGCAAGTATGCAGAAACATAACAATACTTTTGAGGCAAAGGACAAGCCAAAACGGTCTCTTATAATAAGCAACGCGTTCTTGAGGGTACACGGGATTTCATCTAGTCACTTTCATCATGTTGGTTTAATTCGTGTTCGCTACTTTGATAATTTGATATGTGGGTGGATCGGTGCTTAGGTGTTGTTCTTACTTGAACAAACCTCCTACTTATGATTATCCTTCCCGCAAACATCCGCAACTACGAGAAAAGTATTAAGAATAAATTCTAACCATAGCATTAAACTTTTGGATCCAATCGGTCCCTTACGTAATAGTGCGTAAACTGGGGTTTAAGCTTCTGTCACTCTCGCAACCCACCATCTAATTACTACTCCACAATGCATTCCCTCATGCCTAAATATGGTGAAATGTCATGTAGTCGACGTTCACATGACACCACTAAGGGAATCACAACATACATACTATCAAAATATCGAACACATATCAAATTCACATGATTACTTGCAACATGATTTCTCCCGTGACCTCAAGAACAAAGGTAACTACTCACAAGTGATGAACATGCTCAAGGTCAGAGGGGTAATATATAGCATAATGGATCTGAACATATAATCTTCCACCAAATAAACCATATAGTAATCAACTACAAGATGTAATCAACACTACTAGTCACCCACAAGCAACAATCTATAGTTCCGGTAACAAGATTGAACACAAGAGATGAACTAGGTTTTGAGATGACATGGTGCTGGTGAAGATGTTGATGAAGATAACCCTACCCAAGATGGGAGAGTTGTTGGTGATGATGATGACGATGATTTCTCCCTCCGAGAGGGAAGTTCCCCCGCAGAATCGCTCCGTCGGAGGGCAAAAGTGCTCCTGCCGAAGTTCCGCCTCGAGACGGCGGCGTTCCGCCCGAAAGTATTCTCCTTAATTTTTCTAGGTCAAAATGACTTATATACCAGAAGAGGGGCACCGGAGGTGGGCCGGGGTGAGCACAACCCACCAGGGCGCGCTTGGGGGCCCTAGCGCACCCACGTGGGTTGTGCCCACCTGGTGGGCCCCCTCTGGTGGTTATCAGCTCCAGTATTTCTTCAATAATCCATAAAAATCTTCATGAAGTTTCACCTTGTTTGGAGTTGTGCAGAATATGTGGCCTGACGTAGCTTTTTCAGGTCCAGATTTCCAGCTGCGGGAATTCTCCCTCTTGGTGTATACCTTGCAAATTATGAGAGAAAAGGCATTATAATTTCTCCAAAAAGCATTATTATGCATAATAACAACATAAATAACAGCAAGAAAACATGATGCAAAATGGACGTATCAGAACACCATAGTGTAATCGTGTGTCTGAATGTTGTAACTGTACTTTATTAGATATGGTGCGTTATATGATGTCTCTTACCGATTTCCCTTTATCATTTTGGGGTTATGCATTAGAGACAGCCGCATTCACGTTAAATAGGGCACCGTCTAAATCCATTCAGACGACACCATATGAACTGTGGTTTGGCAAGAAACCTAAGTTGTTGTTTCTTAAAGTTTGGGGATGCGATGCTTATGTTAAAAAGCTTCAGCCTGATAAGCTCGAACCCAAAGTGGAGAAGTGTGTCTTCATAGGATACTCGAAAGAAACTATTGGGTATACCTTCTACCACAGATCCGAAGGCAAAATCGTTGTTGCTAAGAATGGGTCCTTTTCTAGAGAAGAAGTTTCTCTCGAAAGAGTGAGTGGGAGGAAAGTAGAACTTGATGAGGTAGTTATACCTTCTCTCGAATTGAAAAGTAGCACATCAGAGAAAATTGTTCCTGTGATGCCTACACCAACTAGAGAAGAAGCTAATGATGATGATCATGAAACTTCGGATCAACTTACTACTAAACCTCGAAGGTCGACCAGAACATGTACCGCACCAGAGTGGTACGGTAATCCTGTCCTAGAAGTCATGTTGTTAGACAACGGCGAACCTTCAAACTATGAAGAAGCTATGGTGAGCCTTCCGACAAATGGCTTGAGGCCGTGAAATCTGAGATAGGATCCATGTATGAGAACAAAGTATGGACTTTGGTGGACTTTCCCGATGATCCGCAAGCCATTGAGAATAAATGGTCTTCAAGAGGAAGACGGACGCTGATGGTAATATCACAATCTACAAAGCTCGACTTGTTGCGAAAGGTTTTCGACAAGTTCAAGGAGCTGACTACAATGAGACTTTCTCACCCGTAGCGATGCTTAAGTCTATCTAAATCATGTTAGCAATTTCCGCATTTTATGATTATAAAATCTGGCAAATGGACATCAAAATTGCATTCCTTAATGTGTTTCTTAAAGAAGAGTTGTATATGATGCAACCAGAAGGTTTTGTCGATCCTAAGGGAGCTAACAAAGTGTGCAAGCTCCAACGATCCATCTCGGAGTTGGAATATGCGCTTTGATGAGGTGATCACAGCATATGGTTTTATACAGACTTACCATGAAGCCTATATTTACAAGAAAGTGAGTGGGAGCTCTGTAGTTTTTCTTTTATTATATGTGGATGACATATTGTTGATTGGAAATGATATAGAATTTTTGGATAACATAAAAGGATAATTGAATAAGAATTTTTCAATGAAAGACCTTGGTGAAGCTCCTTATATATTGGGAATCAAGATCTATAGGGATAGATCAAGACGCTTAATAGGACTTTCACAATGTACATACCTTTATAAAGTTTTGAAGAAGTTAAAAATGGATTAATCGAAGAAAGGGTTATTGCCTGTGTTACAAGGTGTGAAATTGAATCAGACTCAAAGTCCGACCATGATAGAAGATATAGAGAGAATGAAAATCATTCCATATGCCTCAGCCATAGGTTCTATTATGTATGTCATGCTGTGTACCAGACCTGATGTGTGCCTTGCCATAAGTTTGGCAGGAGGTACCAAAGTAACCCAGGAGTGGATCACTGGACAGCGGTCAAGAATATCCCGAAGTACCTGAAAAGTACCGAGGATATGTTTCTCTTCTATGGAGGTGACAAAGAGCTCGTCGTAAAGGGTTACGTCGATGCTAGCTTCAACACATATCCGGATGACTCTAAATCTCAGACCGGGTACGTATTTATATTGAATGGTGGAGCTGCCACTTGGTGCAGTTCCAAGCAGAGCGTCGTGGCGGGATCTATGTGTGAAGCAGAGTACATAGCTGCTTCAAAACCAGCGCATGAAGGAGTTTGGATGAAGGAGTCCATATCCGATCTGGGTGTAATACCTAGTGCATCAGGTCCAATAACAATCTTTTGTGACAACACTCGAGCAATTGCCTTAGCGAAGGAATCAAGGTTTCACAAGAGAACAACACATCAAGAGACGCTTCAACTCCATACGTGAAAAGGTCAAGGATGGAGACATAGAAATTTTCAAAGTACATACGGATCTAAATGTGGCAGACCTGCTGACTAAATCTCTTCCGCGGGTAAAACATGATCAGCACCAAGACTCCATGGGTGTTAGATTCATTACTATGTAATCTAGATTATTGACTCTAGTGCAAGTGGGAGACTGATGGAAATGCCCTAGAGGCAATAATAAAGTTGTTATTATATTATATTTCCCTATTCATAATAAAGTTTTATTATTCATGCTAGAATTGTATTGACCGGAAACTTAAATACATGTGTGGACACATAAACAAATACCGTGTCCCTCGTGATCCTCTACTATACTAGCTCGTTGATCAAAGATGGTTAATGTTTCCTAACCATAGACATGAGTTGTCATTCGATAACAGGATCACATCATTAGGATAATGATGTGATGGACAAGACCCAACCGTTAGCATAGCATATGATCGTTCAGTTTACTGCTACTTCTTTCTTAATGTCATATACATGTTTCTTCGACCATGAGATCATGGAACTCCCGGATACCGGAGGAATACCTTGTGTGCTATCAAACGTCACGACGTAACTGGGTGATCACAAAGATGCTCTACAGGTATCTCCGAAGGTGTCTGTTGGGTTGGCATCGATCAAGACTGGGATTTGTCACTCCGTGTGACGGAGAGGTATCTCTGGGCCCTCTCAGTAATACAGCATCACAAGAAGCTTGCAACCAAAGTGACTAACTAGTTAGTTGCAAGATGATGTATTACGGAACGAGTAATTGTCGGTAACGAGATTGACCTAGGTATGGAGATACCAACGATCGAATCTCGGGCAAGTAACATACCGACGGACAAAGGGAACTACGTATGTTGTCATAAAGGTTCGACCGATAAAAATCTGCGTAGAATATGTCGGAACCAATATGGGCATCTAGGTCCCGCTAATGTTTATTGACCGAAGAGCCGTTTCGGCCATGTCTACAACATTCTTGAATCCGTAGGGTTCGCACGCTTAACGTTCGTTGACGATATAGTATTATATGAGTTGTGTGAATTTGTGACTGAATGTTGTTCGGAGTCTCGAATGATATCACGGACATGACGAGGAGCTCTGGAATGGTCCGGCGGTAAAGATTGATATATGGGATGATATTATTTGGTCACCGGAAAGGTTTCGGAATGTACCGGATAATTATCGGATCACCTGGAAGCCCCGAGAAGTTATTGGGCCATATGGTCCAAGTGAGGGGAGCACACCAGCCCACAAGGGGCTGGGCACCTCTCCTATGGCCACCGGCCTTGGGGAGAAAAAGGAGGGGAGTCGGCCTCCCCATGCCTTCCTCTCCTCCCCTTTCCTTTCCCCCTCGGGCAAATATGGTAAGGGGGGCGGCCAGGGCAGGCCCTAGGGCTGGCCGTCGGCCTCCTTGGGGGCGCCCTAGGCTGCCTCCCTCCTCCCTCCCACCTATATATATGAGAGGAGGGAGAGGGGCAACACACACCACGATCCCCAAGCCGTGTGTGGTGCCCCGTCCCCCTCTAGTTCTAGTTCCTCCTCCATCCACGTCCGTTGTGCTTGGCAAAGCCCTGCGGATAGATTCACCACCACCGCCACCACGTCGTCGTGATGCCGGAACTCATCAACTACTTCACCTATCTTGTTGGATCGAGAAGGCGAGGACGTCTTCGAGCTGAACGTTTGCTGAACGCGGAGGTGCCGTACGTTTGGTACTTGATTGGGACGGATCGTGAAGGTGTACGACTACATCAACCGCGTTGATAAACGCTTCCGCTTAGCGATCTTCAAGGGTATGAAGATGCTCTCCCCCTCTCGTAGCTAAGGATCTCCATGGATAGATCTTGCGTGTGCATAGAATTTTTTATTTCATGCAACGTTCCCCAACAGATCATTCGAGGACGGTTCGCGGGATCGTCATCAACGTTTGAGGGACTTCGAACATGATTTACATCGACTCGCCTTCTTCCGCTACACTTCGGTGTCGGTAACGATCGTTGATCCCAACCCGTTATGCATCTTCATATTGATCTTGGTGACCGTAGGCACGAATTTTTTTGTTTTATACTACGTTTGCCAACACCTTGGAGTAGAGTTCGAGCTGTTGTTGCTGACTTGGTTGGGAATTTATTGTTTCCTTGATAATTGAATTTGGATAGCTGCAGCTTGAAGAATAGAGATTGTCACTGATTTATTGCAACCTTCAGCCTTCGGGTGCCTTCACTCCTTTTCTTGCAAAAATGCTGCCCAAAAAACATTTATCTGGTTTCGAGAAAAGAAAAAAGAGAAAAGAACAGATAAGTTTATTGGAACTGTGACTGTGACTATAGCATCAGCCGAACGAAGTTTTTCAAAATTGAAATTGTTGAAAAAATACTTAGGGTCAACTATGTCGCAAGAAAGATGGAATGGATTGGCAATATGTTGTATTGAGAAGGATGTGTTGGATGACATTTATCTTGATACTGTCATTAATAATTTTGCAACAAACAATGCACGAAGGAACCGTTCCTCATGATCATTAGAGGCTTAGAGGTTCGTTAGCATCTCATTTCTCTTTCGTTATGCTCTGCAACTTCTATGATACTTGATTTAGATGTGAACTATGACATTGTTATTTACCTGGAGTATTATTTACCAAGGAAAATTAGCACTGTTTATTATAGCTTTGCAAGATTTTTTCTTTCAATGTATGGATCATTTTTTTTCCTCCGATGTCGCCACTAGGCCCATTCATTTGAGTTCATCCCGGAGCCTCCAAAACTCGAGGACCGGCGCTGCATAGAGTACCACTAAATTCATGGACCATCAACTATATTTATTTTGTAAATTGAAGTGTTGAAAGAAAGCATAATTTTATTGATCGTATGCATTCTTTAACCTATTGTATGTATACGATATGATTAGCTTATAACTAAAATTATACAAATAGATGGACGAACAACAGAGAAATGAAGGTACAAAGCGATACGTTCATTTGGTCAATTTTCTTCGGCAGCACAATTGAGATAGATTTGTTGACGAGTGTACCGATTTATTAGAGAGAGGGGCGATTTGGTGCCCGGGTTCAGATGAGCATGGGCATGAACAATACCGGGGTTTAAAAAAATTGTGATGCAAGATGCTCAAACTCGTGATGTTCATGCAAAATTTCATGAAGTTTGCACATTCAAGGAGCTCGTGGCAAAAAAAAAATCAGGTCTGCGCGAAAAATTTGAAAACAGCATTGTTCACACCTGATTTTGTCCTTTTTTCGCGCTCCTAGAATGTCCAAACTTCATCAAATTTTGCACAAACATCACGCACATGCGCATTGGGATTTTCTTTTTCTATTTTTTTATGATGGTACTGTTCACCAAGCTCATCTGAGCCTGGGCTCGGAAATGGATCATCGTTAATTAGACTACTACCCCCTTCCTACTAAAATATAAATCTGAGCCTGGGCTGAGAGGCGGATTATCGTTAATTAGACTACTACCCCCTTCCTACTAATCCCTCCGTTCCCAAATACTCCCTCCGTTCTTAAATATAAATCTTTCTAGAGATTTCAACAAGTGACTACATACGGAGCAAAATGAATGAATCTACATTCTAAAATATGTCTACATATATCCGTATGTTGTGGTTTATTTAAAATGTCTAAAAAGACTTATATTTAGGAACGGGGGGAGTATTTGTCTTTCTAGATATTCAAATGGACTACACAAACGAATGTATGTAGACATATTTAGTGTAGATTCACTCATTTTGCTTCATACGTAGTCACAAGACAAATATTTGGGAACGGAGGGAGTAAAATATAAGACGTTACAGACGTACTGGTAGATTGTAATAGTAATTAATAAAAAGTAGTGCTAACATTGTTTTCAAATTCTATCAACATTTTCTATAAGTTGCACAAACATTCATTTTTTGGGCTCAAGCATTGTTTTCAAATTGTATCAACACTGCACAAACATTTTTATGTATTACTATAACAGTGTCTTACATTCATGTTTTGGGCTCAAACACTTGCAAAAACATCTTACATTCATTTTTGGGCTCAAACACTTGTAAAAACATAGTATTACATTCATGTTTGGGCCTAAATACTATATCCGTCTCACAATATAACTACCCCGTCCCACAATATATGACATTTTTGTAAGCTGAACAGCTTGTACAAATGTGTCTTGAGATCGAGGTAGTGGTAACTAAGTATAATTACTTATGGACTCACTAACATGCGCACATTCACAAGGGCCTCCGCTGTCGCGGCATCGCTAATGAAATCAAGTGGACTTCTGCATGCATCAATGACGCCTCGGATTATTGTTGCTAGGGGTAAGGAATGTCCACACGACATTTAATTATATATACTCCTTCTGTAAACTATTGCAAGACGTTTTTGCAGTTCAAATTAAACTACAAAAAGGTCTTATATTAGTGTACAGAGGTTGTATTTTTTTTATACTACACTAGTAGCTAGTCAGACTCTATGTTTTCCCAACCTGGCATAATTGACACAAGATTGATTGTGTGGCGCCAAAAGAAAATCAAAAATGCAAACACCAGCAAATATTATTATTAGGCCATTATGTTTGCTGTGTGGAGAAAAAACTAATGATATTTTCCTAGTAGGTAACATACAAACGATATCAATTTTTTGTTAAGTTCATTAACAAATATTCATTCAAAGAAATGAAAACTAGCTCCCAGCTACATAGAAGTACACTATTCCGCTGACTTTCCATTGATCATCGATTCACTGTCAAGAATCTCCAACAAACAAGTTCCATAACTCAACGAGCTGCTAGGGCCAAAACCAGGTCCAGATCAGAGGTCAGCTTTCTTGACAAGCTTTGTATAGATAATGCGACCATCCCTTGCAGAATTGCTCTCAGCAAGAGCAATTTGAACCATATCCTGCAGGCAGTGAACAAAGTGCCAGCGTTAGATGCCGGTCAAAAACATCCAAAAAGATGGTTGTTTTGTTTCATCAAAACAAGAACCGTTGCAGGTCACCACCCCCAAAAGTGCAAGTATATCCAATTGACAAATACACCTTATTTTTTTCCATTGTGTGCTCGCTAATCGTTAATAGTTACCTATAACCAATCTAGGGTGTAGACATAGACTATCAAGCTAACCAGAAGTTAAAAGGTATCCATATTGAGCTGACAACAGAACTACTACTAAATGTATATACACTTTTATTTCTTCAAAACTCCTAAGGATTCTAATACTGTGAATCAAAGAACCTAAGGAATCAAATCCTCCAAAAATCCTATAGAATTCATTTGAATCAAAGGAGCATTTCAGCAAGAGGTGGTAAGTCAATAAGTGGGTGAAATTTCAAGACCAGATTGGAACAAATAAGTACCAAGTTCTAGAAGATATGATTACAAAAGATAGTATGGAATCCAACGAACAGAGTCAAGCGACTGACCTTCACATCCCTGTTGGATAAAAATTTCCCCAAGTTGTGAAGGATGCACCTTAAATCATCCACCTGCATTTGTAAAAATAATAAGAATAATGCCTTCACGTATCCAAATGACGAATTGCTTCCAAAAGAACAACGGTACCGCTTTTTACACTACCTTTATATAACCAACTCTGTTTTGGTCGAAGTACCTAAAAGCCTAAAGAGGGAAAAGAACATATGTTAGCAATAAACTGGGATCCATGTAACAGACAGAGTTTTAACTTTTAATGCAACTTTTAATCTCTTATATACGAGGCAGCAAAATGTACCTGCAACAGGTCCTTATCAACCACATCATGTTTCGCTGAATCTCCTTTTTGTGATCCAGATATCTTTCCCTCCTTACCAACAGATTTCTCTTCAACTTCTTTCAAATCTCCTTTCTCTACTACAGACTGCTTGTCCTCTTCTGCTTTTTCCAATTGAAGATTCTCCGTTGTCCTCTTTCCAACATCTTCTGCAGTTACCTCTTCTGACTTCGTTTCTCTTTCAATTGAGTTATCCTCATTCTGCAGCAGAGGTTAATGAAGTGACACAGGTAAGCACGGTTTACCCCATAACTAGTTTCACAGCACCTACAAAGCACACATTCCTTCTATGTTTACCCTTACTTTTGTTCTCTTTATTCTTTGTTTGCTCGGCGGCTAGCATGTACTCATTCATGATAGTAAGCTACTAGCTCTACCTTTATTCTTTGTTTAACTTGAATTTTCTATCTTTGAAAAAGCAGTAGAGAGAAAACAAACAGGAAGTACTTTGATCCCACATCTTGAAAATATAAATTTACCCTTACTGCTTTATTTTTTGAATTGTTTATATAAACTCGCCATATCCCCATAAGGCTGTTTCTGAAAAATGCCATATCCATGTCACCTGCTCCATCATCCCAGTGCCCGTGTCCCCATATCAGTGATTCCTACGTACTACTTTCACTAGAGAAATCTCAATATCTATAATTTTATATCTATAGTGATGTAAGCTCTTAAACATAATCCAGACGTAAAGAGCAATTAGCCTTGACAAAGAGTAGTTTCTTAAGCAACACGAGCTAATAGAGGGGTCACTTCGCAGTTGTGTATATTATGTGTGGTGCAGAAGGGTACGGAGGATATATGTGTGCATTACCTGTGCTTCTGCCGGCTCCTCAGCAGTGGCATCATCCATGTCCTCGTCGCCCTCATATTCTACTTCATCGGGGTCTTCTTCATATTCGGGATCTTCTTCCTCCATTTTCTCATCACCTTTAGGTTCATCATGGGCAGCTGCTGACTTATCTGTGTCAATCTTTTCCTCACCCTCTTTCATCATTTCATCCTGGGCAGCATGATCTGTACTCATCTTCTCGTCATCCTCTTTTACCAGTTGCTCATGGGAAGCTGATGAATTATCACCAATTATCTTTTCTCCACCCTCTTTTATTGTTTCATCATTTTTACCTGAGGTACTTCCAGTTACATTCTCATCAGTTGTCTTTAGTCGCTTCTCCAAGGATATTGTGTCTTCCTTCTTTAGATCTTCCTCTCTTTGGCGCTTACGCTGATTCCTCCTCACAACATACTGTCTGTAAAGTTTCTGTGCAGACAAAACAAGCTACATGAGGAGAACTGAAAACAGATCACTACCAAAACCTACTGGATGCGGTTCTCCTTCCCTCATGAAGCAACCAATTCTTTGCTTTAGTACGCTCCACAAAAATTACCATGACTACCAGGTTACAAACTTCCCAATTTGGACCATTAAAGGGAACAATTATCCTAAAGTTTGGTAGCAATATTGGTAGAATGGAGTCAGATTCTCAGTTATGCCCAAGCTAACGGACATTTTTCTTGCAAGCATACTTGGCTACCAAACTTCAAAGTTAGATGGAAGTAGACTTGAATGAAAAACTAACTGCTGATCGTGTGTCAAAGCTTACAAAGCATAGACAGAGCACAAAGAAGTTACCTCAAGAAAAGACAAGATCACACAACCCATTCTGTATTGAAGCATTTCGCTGAAAGACTCAGCAAACAAAGAAAGCTGAAAAGTAACAGAAGAACATATCAATCATAAATGTCAAGCCCCATGAGCATCACCACAAAGGCAATTTAGTAATTTATTTGTGCCATGCTCATAAATTAGGTAGCAGCGAAAAATGGACAGAGATATTTGCTGAAGAAAAAATGTAGAGGTAGTGGTCTCTTGTAATGACAATTAGCAAATTATTACAGAAGCCAGAGCAGAAAATGGACCTCAAATACAGACTCCTCTGTATCATTGGCAGTGTAGTCCAGGAGGCCATCCAATGAAAGGGATGTTGAACGGAGCTGCAAATGAAAACGATTCAATAAGATCTCGTGAGCAATAAGACCATGCTTGAATTATACTCCCTCCGTCCCAAAATAAGTGACTCAAAAGTGACTCAACTTTGTACTAAAGTTAGTACAAAGTTGAGTCATTTTTGAGTCACTTATTTTGGGACGGAGGGAGTAGTTTGTAGTATTATATGAAATAAAAAGATAACTATATAGCATGATGACCATACTTTATATTCTTTGCTCTTTTTGGCCTGGAGAATGAATCCTGGGTGTTTCGGAGGTTCATCAGACTTCTTCTTTTCTTTGGTGTCAATGGGCGACTTTTTCTTTGAGTCCATCTTCTGGTCTTTATCCTTTGTTTCGTTGTCATCCTTTTTCTTGTCACTATTTCCGTTTGTTTCATCAATTTTCGGATCTTTCTGTTCCACAACTTCCTGCTGGTTAACCTTATCTGTATTTGCCTTTTGATCATCAGTCAGTATGTCTCCCTTTATCTCCAGCTCCTGTTCTTTCTTCTGATTTGAGGTATCTTCAACAGGAGTTTTCAATCCTTCTTCTTTCTTCTGGTTTGAAATATCTTCAGCAGGAGTTTTCAATCCTTCTTCTTTCTTCTGGTTTGAAATATCTTCAGCAGGAGTTTTCAATCCTTCTTCCACCTTAGTCTGTGAATTCCCAGCATCAGTGACGCCTTCAACAATCTTCTCCGGCTGAACATCCACATCTTGTTTACTTGCTTCAGCAGGTGCAGCAAGGGCTGTTGGCTCAGTCGCTGAAGCGGGAACTTTTCTTTTAACAATCCTTCGAATGACCTTCTTCTTCCCAGTTTTCTTAGCCTCAGGCTGTTGAACAATGCCAGCTCCCACCTTCTCTTTCCCAAGATCCCCACTTTTCTGTTCAATGTGCTTTTCGACGGTCTTGCTCGCAGTTTCTGCCACGGCATTCTTGTCAACCTGAGGCAATTTATCCACTGGAGCTTCAGCAGTTGGCTTTTTTCGAACAACTTTCACAACCTTTTTTATTATTTTCTTTTTCATGGGTTTTTTATCCTCGGTGACACGGTCGACGGAAGCATCACCAGGAGTGTTTTCTTCAACAACCCCCACTGTCTTCTCAACTTGCTCCCCAACATTCTGAGGATTCTTCCCACCATCACCAGCAAGATTGACATCTCCATCTTTGCCCTGCTCTACCATATCAGCATCAATTTTCTCAATCTTGGCAACACCATCACCCTCCTTCAGTTCCATTTCAGCATCAATCTTCTCAATCTTGGCAGCACCATCACCCTCCTTCAGTTCCATATCAGCATCAATTTTCTCAATCTTGGCAGCACCATCACCCTCCTTCAGTTCCATATCAGCATCAATTTTCTCAATCTTGGCAGCACCATCACCCTCACTTGGCTCCTCTAAAAATGCTAACAAATAAACAAGAATCAATTATTTTATTCATTAGACAAGGTAAAGGCAGTGAAATGATGAGTGAGGATTTTCAAACCTTGTTTCTGTTCCTTTGGATCACCTAGGCTCTAAAATGCAACGGGAAGTAAGAACCATTAGTGCTGTTTCAGAAGAAAACAAAGTATGTTACAATAGTAACCACAAGCTTACCTTTTCCTTCTTCATAATCAGCTGCTCCCTTTCTATCTTTGATTTTCGGTATGCAATCCAGTTGTTCCTCCATATATCCATAGATGGTACGCATTCCGACAGGTTTGGCACAAACAGTACGGTAATTTCTTTGTGACTAAAGAGTCCATCATTGCCAACTCTGTTGTAATGGACCTGCAGTATAATGCGTGTGTTACATTATGCTCATGACTTCAGCAATAATAGCATGCCTTGAAAAGCGAATGACTTAATTACTGGAGTAAATGCTCTCGCATTATCCTATGGAAGAGCCAATAAATCACACACGAGTAGGGTTTGATATCGCATTTGCAACTGACCAGTAAACAGTCATAATGTCTAATATTCTGACGGTTATTAGCACAAATATCCTTTGAAATATTGTCATTTTGGATAGGGGAGATTTTAAACCACATATAGCAGAGAAATGTCAAACAAATTAACAAGGGTTCTGATATCCAATAATAGCATGCCTTGAAAAGCGAATGACTTAATTACAGGAGTAAATGCTCTCATATTATCCTATGGAAGAGCCAATAATAAACCACATACAAGTAGGGTTTGATATCGCATTTGCAACTGACCAGTAAACAGTCATAATGTCTAATATTCTGACAGTTATTAGCACAAATATCCTTTGAAATATTGTCATTTTGGATAGGGGAGATTTTAAAGCACAAATAGCAGAGAAATGTCAAACAAATTAACAAGAAGCAAACTGATTGGTAAAGAGTCATAATGTAAATGTGCACTATATAGTTTTAGAATAAAGCATACAGGAATATATGTGTTTGCGCTTCTACGATTCAGAAGAGAATCCAGTTATGACTAATAATTAAATAAAAGGGAAGAATGATGTTTTCCATCTAAAGAAGACTATATTCAAGAAATACAGTTTCTAGAAGGTACTAAGATAGATTTAGAAGTACCTCAAGGAAACGATTCCAACTGGTACAATTAGATAGATCCACTTGAACCAGTTCCTTCACATATCTGTCCAAGAAGGGTTAGTAGAGTTGCAAGTCATCCATGGTACCCCCTCTTTCCATCTATATAGGGCCTAATGCCTTTTTTTAAGACCATCTTTGACTATTGATAATTGATAAGATTAATAGTACATGAGATGTATAATGTGAAAAATATAGTGAAAAATATATCATCAGAAGCTCTTTTCACATACGAATTTGACGGTATGCCTTGTCTAACTTGCATGTCATATATTATTGCTCTAACATTTGGTCAAAGTAAGCCTCGAAAAACGCATTAGGCCCTATATAGATGGAAGGAGGGAGTGCATTTACTTGATGAAGGCATACCTGATAGCGGTTCGAATCAAGCAAGAACAGTCAACAAATGGATCTCCACCATCAAGTGCTGCATTCCAAGGGCCTCCAATAGCAAGAAGTGAACGATCCTTCTTGAATACAGCAAATTTTAAGATATTGTTCAAGTGCACCACTCGTTCCTCAGTACTTCTCATCGACGTTATGTCAGCAAAGGCACCATTGCTCATACCGCTCATCAGAAGTACCTGCACATGGCCATTTATGTAAGCACAGAAGGAAATTACTTCAAGATGGTTGGAGTTACCTTATAAGGTAAAGACAGCATAACTTAAGTGCCTCTATATCCGGCCAACGTGAGATAGATTTTTTCTTTTTTGGATTACTTAAAAGCACTAAAAGCAAAACTCAAGCCAACGTCAATCCCAAGACAGACTCTTGTGATTTTTTACAATATCAGATGAGTATAAATGCAATGGAAAATCATTCCTCCATTTTCAACAAAAAAAGATTAGGCAAAGGCTAGGGGGTGAGCACACGATGGGACTACCATGGAGACATATAAATCATAGCACCGCAATAACTATATTACATATGCAACATAAAATTGTACAAGCACAACTTTATTTTCTGAGACGTCTCCATGTCACAATGTGATGGAATGATGAAGACATACTTTTCATGCAAGGGAAATTCATCCTACCAAAAGCTAGAATCGGACTAGCATTTCTCAAAAGATTGCTCAAGTGGCAAGCATGATCCAGGGGAAGACCATAACACCCTTGGATAGTGCAGGTCAGCAGCACAGGCTGCACTTCATGTACTTGCAAGCAATAATTTTATGCCCACGACAATTATACCACGTGATTTCTGCAAATATTGCTATATAGCATGTACAATGACATAATTCATTCAAATAAACACTATCTCTACTTATTGCGGGAACTACTACTCAAATCAACTACTCCCTCCGTCCCATAACGTAAGACTTTTTTGACTAGTGTCAAAAAATGGAATGACTAGTGTCAAAAAATGTCTTACATTATGGGACGGAGGGACTACAACTTAATATAGTTCATACTTGAGAATGAGCACAACATTATAAACAAAATTACCTTTGCATTCCAAATGGTTTCAGGGGTCTTTGTGCTTGATGTGTTTTCAGAAGAGACCAGTGCGCTTTCATCAGCTTTATCGTCGTCTTCACAGATGGCATGCTCCAGACTATTTTCCGCAGTGGCAGCAACAAAGTATAAAACATGCCATTAGTAGGAAGCTCAAGAACATTTAGCAAGAAAACCAGTAGAACAGTACATATATCTACTTATGTAGTCCCAATAGAATAACATACCTCACTGGTGTATGCAGCGAAAGATTTAGGCTTTCTTTAGCCCAGTTCAAGACAAGCTACAGAACAAGTAACTCACAAATAAGTAAGGCAAAAAAAAAACTACAGTACCATGATTTCACGCTGAGTTTTGATCATCAAGTCATGAATAGAATGTCAAACCTTAGAAAAATCTGGAATAACTGATAGCCTAGGATATCTTTTTGTCAAAGATAAACAGTCTCTCTCATCATCCACCAAACGAAATGGCAAAACCTGCACGAGACAGCCCAATTAGCAAAAAGTTACTATTGGGCAACAAACTAAAACTGCTGCATAACTGAACATACTAAATATGATATTTGCATATAAAAGAGGCAGAGAGAAATGGAGGATGGAAGACATCTCCAAGATTGCTCAATCATATCCACTCTGGTGCAATCTATGCTTAAGGTGTGAATAATCTTCCAAATTATCCAAATTGAAAGAATAAAGAATGAAAGATCTCCAGACAAGTGGTAACAGAAAAGAGAAAGTGGCTAGGGAGGCAAAAACAAGGATTGGTGTAGACAGATGGGTAAGTGGAACCAAAATCTCTCAGATATTAGTTCCAAGAGTGGACGTATAAGTTCGCAAAGATCTCAGGCTTTACAAGGACAGCAGTAAAGGAAACTGGAGACTAGAGTGCATCAGGGAGGCACGTAAAGAATTAATACTATCAAATGATTTTCGCAAGAACACTGTGACAAACACAACTATTCGTTTACCTTGCACAAATATTCTCTCTTTATTTCTTTAATAGGTGAACGATGCCTTCAGGACAACAAACGAAAGCGTTAGTTTAAAAGGCTGCACCAAAGACGAAGCGCATCCACAAAGCTATAGAGAACATGGAGACACCTATGCACAGCATCACGTCGAGGTGAAAGGCGCCGCAAAGGCTTCTCAGACCTAACAGAAGAAGAACGTCGTCGATCACCAGGGGTTCTAGGTGGAGTGCGCTCACGCCTTGAATCAGCTACATGCTTCTTGTTCCGCTCCCTCTCCTTCTCGCGGCGCTCACGAAGGCGTTCTCTTTCGTTTTCCCTTTGACGCTCCCGCTCCCTTTCTCTTTCACGTTCCCTTAATCTTTCACGGTCCCTTTCCCTTTCACGTTCTCTTTCTCTTTCACGGTCTCTTTCTCTTTCACGGTCTCGAAGGTCTCGCAACTCCCGTTCCCGCTCCCGTTCAAGCTCCTTTTCCCTTTCAAGTAGCAGATCCCTTCGACGTTCCTCATCTCTTAGATCCAGCTCACGACGATAACCAATCCGGTCAATTGCACGTTCATCAACCATGGAGATGCCTTGACGTGCACGGGGTAAGATGTTGTCACGGTAATCAGAATCTGAAGATGGATGGAGAAGGCCTTTCCCCGAGGCATAGTCACGTCCAGGGGGCAGACTCATCCCATAACCACTGCTTGATGATCCTTGCCCATAGCCAAGACTATCGATGTTTGTCCTAGGGGCACCTCCCAACAATGAAGATGCCTGTTGTCCTCCATATGGAACATTCCCAAGAATGGACAAGTTGCGATGGTCAGCTTCAGCCCTTCCATATGTACCAATTTCCTGAGATTCTTGATGGATTGGAGCAGACCTTCCTGCAAAGTAATCGGCTTGTCTGCCAGAAATGCATACTTTACTCAGTGCATGTGCTATGTTTTGTTGCAGTGATAAACACACGAAGGATCGCAAATTTTAGCTTTCCAAAAGTGCAGATGAGATACATTAAAATAATTAACAAATTTTAGTCCTAAGAAGAGATGTTTGGAACATGCACATAGTCATTCATTTGATACACTTTTTAAACTGAGAATGAGTATGGTCTACCATGTGGACAAAAAACCTGAACAACATATATGACCTGGCTGTGAGCTAACATACCTCATATCAGACACAGGCGCCAGCTGAGCTTTCAGAAGTGGCTGATGGCGCATTGTTGAACCCTGAAAAAATTAATAGAATAGAAATAATTATAGGCTATAACAGACAGCATTAAATGGCGCAGAATGTAGTTTTGTAAGGGAAAGAAGAAAGCTACCTGCTCCACACGGTCATGAATCTGAGATATAAAAAAGGTGGTCATAAGATTAAGTTTGCTAAATTAAATAATTCAAGGGGAAAGCCCCCAAAAAAATGAGCACACATTATAGACCTGATGGGCTGCAGGTATATGATCAGGATATCTTCTATCCAAATCAGTAAGGCCATCCCTCCTGCCAAGATTAGCCGAGTGTTCACCATACATTCTTCTCTCTGATGTGTAATCAGTACCATACTGGTCTAGCTTCTGTGCATATCCACGCACAGCCATATAGTCATCATTTGGTCTTGCCAAGTTAGACCCTGCAGATCCAGACGAGAACTTGGATGACTGAGATAGTGAAGATGTATGAGGTGGCAGGCTAGGAAGACTAGAAGAATCCGGACCTTTGCCACCAACTCCCCCAACCTGCAAAAAGTTTAATCAGATATTCAGTTAAGATGTCGTGCACAGAACTCATGAAACAGTTGTGACACTTGAAACTAAGAGGAGGTGAGATCTGACCATGGAAGAAAGTAATCAACATACAATACAACTGAAACAAAGAGTCAAGATCAACATTGAGACAAGGCCTAAAAAATACAAACTGAGAAATAACAAAAGAAAAAGACATGAATGGTTAACAGAAATTTCTTCCTTGTGTCCACTCTTCATGGTACGAACTACTGGTAAAATGACTTAACGCGTTAAATCTGACAAATGCACAAAATCACAAATGTTATGTGAAGGCAAGCATATATAAGTTTAATGCCGCGCGAGATAAATTCAGCCCAGGAACAGCTTCTTTACCTAAAAGAGTATGTTTATATTATTATTTTCCCAAATCATTTGACTCATTGATATACAGATAAGCTATGTGTGATACTACATGACTACTAACTACAGTGCTAGTGGACTAGCCAGCAAATTATTCCAGCACTTGATCTGTTTTCTGCTTCGAGGTGATGATAGGACACCAAGTCAGTTAACATAGCCAACTCGCATGAATATACATTCCTTCTATGTTTTAAAGGCGTCCATAAGGCGACGCCTAGGCGTCGAAGCGCCCCCCCAGCGCTTTGCAAATATGCCCGCTTTAGGCGCCTAGGCGTCGAGGCGCCCCCCCCCCC
>LR738715.1:669248292-669329159 GCA_902687465.1 Secale cereale | reverse complement strand
CCCCCAGCGCCTTAAAGCAAAGCGTCGCCTTAAAAACATAGCATTCCTTATCTAAGAGAGGCCCCAATTTGTGAAATTTTGAATGCTGAAATGCTCTAGCATTGCTTGTTTCAGAAGCATCGAATATGACATGCCTGGTGCAAGCTCAGTTATTTAGATAGTGCATCATCATAAATGCAATGATAATTGGTCAAACCATATTCTACTCTATCCTGCCATTAATCAGTATGGTAGGGGCATTCACATAAATGAAATGATAATTGGTGGGATCTATTATATTTTGTCATATTCTTATTTGGGAGACAAGAAAAACTTACAAAATGAAACAGACATCAAATCACCTGGTAATTACGCGGCACAAAGAATGAAACAGCAACAACACAATGCTGACCATAGGCTTATGTAGATGTAGAAAAGTGCTACAGAATCAATCCAATGTTTCCTATCTGTGGTGGAAAATCAGAAATATATCTACTCCCTCCGTTCGGAATTACTTGTCGCAGAAATGGATGTATCTAGACGTATTTTAGTTCTAGATAGATCCATTTCTGAGACAAGTAATTCCGAACGGAGGGAGTAGCTTGCAAAAACCTTTAGAAGTCTCTAGCACCACTAAACAGTCCGGGCATGATCTGACAGACCTATGCAGGGGAGAGGGGCAAGGTGGAGTAGATGGCTTGAGGGCAACCTTTACTTGTGATCCTTCAGATTCTTGCAGTTTTAAGCTGAAGCTTAAACCTCACTATCAGGATACAGAATGATGCATACCGCGTACAATGTACATAACTAGTATGTATTGGACATTGGGTAAGCTACAGAATGGCATCTTTCAGAGCAATATTCTAGTGTGGACTAATAGATTATGCCGGGTGATAGCATCAGCCACTCAAAAGGGGCATATGAGCTAGATACTGCATCATTGCTACTTATCTTTCAGGATCTGTAGAGATCTGGTTCTCATTTTGTATGATTATCTCACAGGGCCATTATAATTCCTAGGTTTTTTGGACTAACAGAATCAGTGACCTTTCAAACATTACAAAACAATTTAGGTGCACTGCCGGTATGACATTGATACTAATTGCTCTTCACGTGGATAAGGGAAAGGATGAACAAAAAAATCAGGTCCAGGAGGACACCTTAGTTTTATTTGGGTTCAGACAGCAACATTTTAGATAATTTTATTTGAGCTAGAACTAATAATCCTGGCCAGCCTCTTCAGCACTGGCCAAACCTAGTGCTTTCTTTAATCTCAGATGTCCATGTGGATACATCAGATTTATGAGAGCATGAAGCTGCGCAGTTCTACTAACCATTTGCACTCCAAAGGCATCGAACTGGCAGCTAATAACCTTCATTATTTGCCTTTGCTATAAAGATTCCCCCTCTACATACACCGCATCAACAACAACTCACAGAGCAACTTAAACAGAAACAGTAGTGAGCATGGATGGCACTAGGATGGTAATAAATTGCATAGCGAAACCAATTCTGAAAAATGTTCACAAATTGCAGTTAGTTGACCACCTGCTGTGTGCCATACACCGACGCATAAGGCCCTCCATACTGCCCAGGAGCACCCTGTCCGGCACGGGCACCTGCCGCAGCTGGGGCCCCAAATCCACTGCTACCAGGCTGCACGCAAAAGTAGGGCAAAAGAGCGCAGGTTATGAGAACCAGCCACACATCTGGATATAACAACTAAGCAGATACCAGATCAGCGCATTTTTTTAGAGACATACGATTTGGCCGCCGTAAGATTGCTGCCCCCCGTACGGTGGCTGCTGCCCGTAGGGATTGGGCCCTTTGGGCGGAAACATGGCGGACGAGCCCGCCTAGGGGTTACTGCGCGCGGGTCGCGGGAACCAACGGGAATCTCGCGAACACCAGCCCCTGCGAGACAAACCCTAGATATCACACCATGAACAGGGCGCAAACTAGAACCAATCCGGCCGAGACATGGATGCGAGCTGGAGATGGGTTGAATCACAAGATTTGTGCGAGGGCCTAGGGCTTACCTGTGGAGCTGGAGGAGGACGCGGCGTTGGAGGGGGCGAGCTCCCGCTCGGATGATTTCTGGAGTGGGAGAGCACGGTGGGCTCCGGTGGAAGAAGGGCGAGGGTTTGGCGGCGGCGAGGTGGGACTCCGTAGGAGCGGCGAGGCTTGGCTAGCCTATTTATCGAGGAGGTCGGACTGAACGAGATGTGTGTTTATTTCGGGGGACTCGTTGTGGGGCCTTCTGGCCATAGGGTTCCCAAAAAAAAAACAGGTATCCGCTAGAAAAAATACATTTGTTCTAAAAAAAAAGCTAGAAAAAATACATTCGTCTAATATTTTAAATTTGCCTCAAACAAATTAATATTTTAAATGGAAAAATTTCTGTTAGTAATAGTGTGAACAACCTTTCCATAGACATGGATACAGCAAGGAAAATGTTTAAAGAGTATGATGATTTCTTGGCTTCATCATCCGCGTCTATCGCCATCCGATCGATGTGGCATGGAGCATCGCTTTGTCCCCCCGTGAAGTTAACCTACCTATTTGACCGTGTGGTTGAAAGTGCGTTATATCGACAAGAGGGGGGTGAATAGACGATTTTTACAAACTCGTCACTGAGGAAATACTTCTTGAGGAAATAGCTAAGTAATGAACTACAAGCAGCGGAATAAGTACTCATATGCATGCATAACAAGACTCAAGATGGCAACGGGGATGAAATCCATCGGGTTTTGCCTTCCCAAACCCATCCCCACGAGAAAATCGTAAACCCGTCCCCGTCCTCGTCACCGTGCGCGGGGCTAGTTTTTCGACCGTCCCCTAAACCCATCGGGTTTTCTAAACCCACGGGGAAAACGACATATATAAGAAAACATAGAACCAACAAAGAATAATATTTCAACAACAAAACGAGCATATTTCAGTAGCATAACTTGAGCACATTTTAATGCAAAACAACAGTAGATGGTTCAACATCTATAGGGAGTGTATTTTAGCAGCATAATTTGAGCAAAAAGAGCAATAACAACAGCTAGAAGCAGCATTTTTCAGCACAATACGATACCACATTTCAGCAACATAGAGCATATTTCAGCCATACATGGTTCAACAAGATGTCCAATTACACAAGTTCTAAAATAGGATTCTTGGTTCACAAATCACAAACACAAATGAGATGAAATGGTCCAATACATAAGTTCTGGAATAGAACATCAAACAATATAATACAACAACAAATATCGATAAAAACAACACCAAACAATGTACTACAGCAGCAAACATCGATAAAAACAACACCAAACAATGTACTAGAGCAACAAATATTGATAAAAACAACATCAAGCAATGTAATACATCAACAACTATCGATACAAATAGCATCATATAATCATATACCTCGACCGTGATAGGCGGATCTTGCAAGATGGGATCGAACCAGGAGGCGGCTGGGATCCTAGGTTTAGGGTTAGGTATTTTGTGGGAGAGAGAGAGATGAGGGCTCGAGCGAGTGGGGAAGGAGAGAGCGATACTGGCCACCCAGCGAGGGGTTGGTTTGGCCTTATACGCTGGGGGTGGGGGGCTCGGTAGCTTTGGGTTGGGCCTCGCCGGATCAGTGCTTGGTAAAAAAATGTATTTTACCGGGTTTGCCGGGTTTCGGGTTCGGGGACTACCGAAACGGATGCAAACCCACGAAACGTGTCGGGTTGTATAATGTGCCCAACAACAAGCCCGCGGGGATGAAAAGACGCCCATCCCCATCCCCTAATAGGGTAAAAACCCACGGGGATGCGGGTTTCAGGGCCCCATTGCCATCTTGAAACAAGACAATAGCATAGTCATCGTGATGAAATGAAACAAGCAGAGAGCAAAGGTAGCGTGTAAGCAGGATAAGCAAGCAGAAGAAAAATGACTCAAGAAATAGGATTGAGAAAAATGATAAAGTCTTCAGTCAAAGTCTTCAAACAATAACGATCCAATGCATCAACAAGTAGGCGATGAAATGAAATAGTTGAGGAAATAGAACCAATAGCTCGATGAAGACAATGATTTGGTAGACCAGTTTCAACTGTTGTGACAGTTGTACGTCTGGTTATGGTGGCTTGGTATTTAAACCAAAGGACACACAGGCCCAGGTCACACAGTCCTTACCGTACTCCCCTTGAGCCAAGGTCACACTGACCTCATCCAAGCACTCGTAGTAAGTCTTCAAGGTGACTTTCAAATCTTCACAGGCTTGGTCACCCGGTGATCCACAATTCCTCTTGGATGCTCTAGATCATTGACGCCTAACCGTCTGAAAGATGCACAGTCTTCAAAGGTAACAAGCGTCGATTCCACACAGGAACAATCTCTTAAGTGGTGCTCAATCACTTTGGGTTTTGGGTTCTTACTCACTGATGATTTTCTCTCAAAGTCCTCACAGGATGGGTTGCTCTAAATGACAAGTGTCAGTTTCTCTCGGAGCAGCCAATCGACTAGTGGTTGAGGGGGCGGCTATTTATAGCCAGGGAGCAACCCGATATGATAAGACATAAATGCCCTTCAATGCTATGACCGTTAGGTGGATAAGATATTTGGGACAGCTGGCGCGTAGCACAGCAACGATCGAAAATTTGATCTCTCAAATTCCCCAGGGCTATCATGTTCCTCACTTGTAGGCAATCCGCATTGCCGAATTCCTAACTCCTTAGTCAGAAAAAATTCCTCATAGACCAGAAGAACTTCATCTCTGTCACTGAAGAATTGACTAGACTGTATGAGATTTTCAAAGGCTTCACTCGAAGGATTGGGTATGTGTAGGCTTTGAGATGAGCATCACTTGGAAATGTTTCCTTAGTATTACCTCGACCCCCTTTAACAGTACGGTGTTTCATATGACTCAAGAAAGGAAAATGAAACTACGAAAACAACAGTCTTCACGCTTCATAATCCTCGCATCAATATCAATATCTTCAAGGTCACATCAATTTCCTCATTTTCAAAGTCTCCAAGAAAACCAAAGTCTTCAAATGAAGACATTCATTTTTAGGGGTTGGCTTTCTTCGGATATATCAAGCTCCTCAGAGACTTATAGAACCTATATACACTCACAAACACATTAGTCCCTTAACCTATAAGTCTTCAATACACCAAAATCACTAAGGGGCATTAGATGCACTTATAGTGGTCATGGTAGCGTCTAGCCGTGCACCGGAAGCTGATTGATCCTCGTGATTGTTTAACGGTTCAATTCTGCTTCTACTTCACGGTGTTTACTATTTAGCCACGTAGCTACACATGTATGTGTTGTTAAAATACTCTTAAGCGAAAGCACATAGCAAGCACAAAACGAGAATTCTGCAACACCATACTCTTGACGTTGATTGTTAGTGTTTGTTTGATTTTGTACTAGCAAGCTCACGGAGTCATCATTGCTTAGACCCCCCCCCCAAATGGTTACTTTTACATAGCAATGGTTAGAGTAGCGTCCTTTACACCGCCGCACCCATTGTCGAGGCATATATACCACCATAGCAGCATCAGAGCAATCGGGTTATCATAGTAGCATCATCGAACCATATTTGTCACGTCGCAGCACTACCATGGCTAGGAAGCACGTCGCCGCGCCATCTTCGAAGCGGTAGGGCCTTCGTTGAAGCATCACCGATGTCGTCAAAGAACGATGTCGCTACATGCTGGCCATGATCATTCAAAGCACGGCGATGTCGCAACATCATTGAGGCAGACATGTTGTCGTCGTAGCATCTCAACCATCAAAGCGCACCAGAGCCGTCAAAGCATGTCGTCGCAACATCATCGAAGCGGTCAGGCTGTTATTGTAGCATCGTTGTGACCGCCTGAAAGGAACGGCATGGCTGGTAGAGGGTGTGGATAGGCAATTAACAATTATTAACTTTCCTTCCAAAATTGGTTCAATAAGAAAATGGGTAGTCTAGATGTGAAACTAGCTGTATAACCTATATGACAAGCTCAACAACAAGTACATGGACTGAAAGTGCAACTAATCCCCGGGTGGTTTTGGTAAGTCATAACAACATATATCTTATTGAACTAATATTCATTCAAGTTAAAGATTTCAGGAAGTTCAATGATTGGCATAGCAGGTACATATGATTGTGGACCCTCAAAATGCTAAGGGCATGGATTGGCAAAAGCGCAAGACTCTGCATTTTTGGTTAAGTGATCCAAGATCACATTGAGTCCATAGGAAAGCCAATCCAAAACATTCAGCTACGCATCAAGGGCGAACGCCCGCGCTAGCCACGTCATCACATACATACTGTTTGTTGCGACCAATCGGGAGATAGCTTTGGGCTGGCCAATCGCGTGTGGGGCATCGGTGGTCCCTGGTTTGCGTGAACGCGTGCCCGACCGACCGAGGCGCCATTCCCAATCCCTCGATTCCTCTTCCTTCCCTCGTCTTCCGTCGTCGCCACCACCGGCGACCTCCCCACAACAGCTGCCACCACCGGCGACCTGCCCCACGGCTGACGCTCCCACCCCTTCTATCCTTCCTTCACCTTTCCTCACCATCGACAACCTCCTCCCCTCCCTCCTTCCCCAAATTGAGCAGCAGGCCCGGATCCAACGCAGGCTCAGATCCGGCATGCCCACAGCCCTGGTTCGTCTTGAGGACACCATGGACAAGATGCTCTGGACCTAGCGATGCGGCCATGGACAAGGTGCCCTCCCCTTCTCTTCTGTGTCTATGTGTGTCTTGTTGGATTGGATTGGATTCGATTTGGGGGTCAGGACAAGAAAAATGAATTAAATGCACACTACCTGTTTGATGAAATGCAGGTTGTTGTGGCCATGCCTAAAATAGCCACTGGATTAGATTGTTATTTAACTAATCCCTCTTCAGCCTCTCAGTCATGTTCAAGTATGAATATTATTTCCCCTATGTGTTACAACAGGTCATGGCATAATCTAATTAATGGCTTTATGGCAGGACTCATGTGGTCGTCGATTACAAGTGTGTCTAAGGGGGTTAAAGAAGTTGTGTTCTTACAGATTTGAGCTGAAAGTAATCAAAATAGGTAAGCAGATAAGCCATGTTTCTTCTTTGCTGCTCTAGCTGTCATGTGCCACATAGTTATTTCTGTCCCACATGCTACTGGTTGCCTATTTAGATTCTATTCATGATCTATGTTATATTGTACCGATAAAACCTTGATCAAATTTAAGAAGGCATGTATTGATGACCCTCCTCTCTTTCTCAACGTCGGACCACTGCCATCATTTCTTCTGGTGCATGTGTTTGGTTATTTTTTGTACTTACTTGCCTATATATTCATTTCAACGCTGATTTGCTGAAGTTGTTGTTGTTTTAATTACAATCTGTGTTTTGTTGGAGCAGGAGGCCAGAAGGGATCTTATACTACGATGAGTGTTTTCTTCAATCACACCAAATGCATAAAAAATATAGTTGTGGTTGTTGGCCTGATTTAAATGAGAATTTGCGATCTTTTAGGCAGTGGGCGCTGGAGCAAGTAGTGAATTGCTTAAGTAATCATTTACTTATTCTGTTTACCATCCCGACAGAGATATGGGACGAGTGTGGGCTTCCCGTACTTTTTTTAGGGTTAAAGCATAGCTTTATTACGATAACGGGTTTGGCAGATCGCCTAAAACAGCTTCGGCTACTGGCGCCGGTACATCCATGTCCGACAACCTGGGTTCATTCACGTTACACTCATAGCCCAACTTTAGTGAGAGCAATCCAATCTTCTTGTGTATCGTTATTAGCTTCATATTGCAATAACCCCCTTATAGGATCTTTAATTTTGAGTAATCATATTCTTAGTCTGTTTTCCTGGAAGGTACAAAGGCTAAGGTAAAGAATGATTTTAGTAAGGACTTTTCCATTCTATGTTCCTTTCTTTGCGAACTAGGCTTTGTGTTCGTGTGTCGGTCTATGTTTGCTGTCTTCTCTGTATGGAGATGTTGTTGGATTCGGTTCATGTGTTGGTTAGCCGCTGTTAGATTCGGTTGGTGTGCAGATTAGCCAAGGAGTGTATCCCTTCTTTGTCTTACCTTAGTGGAGACAAACGTTTTTATGAAGTATACCTTCATTATCATGGAGAAATTTAATCTTGACGTCATATGATAATTAGGAGTTCCTTGGAGATGCTTTCGTGCAAGACATCGCCACTTCTAGCACAACTATGCATTTCTTGATTTTTTTAGTGACAGGGTGCCAACGCAATTATCCTTAACTAGCAAACCCTCTTTGGTATATGATGTTCATATATACTTTTTTTAGGTTAACATCAAGTAGTGCTTCCTCAGTACAGGGTAGATGCAATCATGTTTATCAATATATATTCATTTTATCATTCTCTAGACTAGGTCTGATCATTATATAAGGCAAAAAATACGTTGATCACATATATGTTTGCATTTCTTATTCTTTTGCACAATTGTGTAGCAAACTGATTTGATATCTTTCACTTTTATTGTGATTCTGCTTTGTAGATACAAATAAGTAGTGGTACATTGATATTTAACATCACATTTAGTAGTGGAATATTTCGAAAAATAGGTGCGTGCATGTCATTGATCAACATTTGGTATTTCTCGACCACATTAGTTGGTACCCTTTTAGTTCATTTTTGGTGGTGTATATTGAGGTGCCGGTACTTCTTGCCATTTGTATTTATTACTACTATTTAGCTACTGAGCTCACAATCGAAATCATAATTTGGAAAAGATTCTGAAAACTAACTGAAGATAGCTCGCTTGCCCTTTTATGCTACATGCCTACATGCTTCAGAATAATAACTATAGTTGTAATGTACTATTTCTAATGGCTTGTGTTTTCTCTGTTTAATCGACATAGTAAATTTGGTTTCCTACCTCTCGACATGTTTTAGTTGTAGTCGATACACTTGAGTCTTGGATTATTGTCTCTTATCTATATGAACCGACTTTAAGTACATCTCCAGGAACACCGTATGCACAACAATCCTGCAAAGTAAGTGATTAATTTCACTTCCAGTGGATAAACAAAATAAGCAGCGAAAGGAGGCCTCCTGTGTCACAATCATGACTAGCCGGAAGTCGATGGACAATTGTCATGTCCCGAAATGCTGGTTTCACAGTTCATGCATGTGTATTCTTTATTTTGAGTGACCACCGCGCACTTCTAAATTGTTGGTTTTAGATTGTAAAACAAAGAGAAATATGTGCCTCAAACTTCTTTGGTTAAAATATGTAGTTTCGATGATTTCCTAATTCATTGATTACCACAGATGGCAGTAGCATGTTAGGTTGCCAGCTCTATAAATTGTAGAATAACGATGCATAGTAGTAAGTTTGTTGACCAACCATGTATATATTTCAGCATACTCATTATTATAGAAATGACCGATGGCATGTTTTGTCCTCCAGGAGCTACTTAGTTGTAGGTGTACTTTCATATCTTGTTATGGTTCGATCATGGTTGTCGATGTCTGTACTCCGCTTGTTGATGTTTTTGGCTTTTATAGCCTTACGCAAACTATTATAATAAAAAATGTTGTGTACATCGTATTGATGCAAGGGCGGGGGCACAACCTCCTTTCCCAAGAAAAGGAGAAGCTACTTCTATCGATATATTTATTACAAGGCTAACACTTATTTTATTGTGTTTAGCTTGATCATAGGATTAGCCTTTTCTTTGAAACTACTCATAACCATGACTATATCGATATACAAATAATATTGTTCGGACATGAGGCATTTAGCTGGAACATTTCATAACTCTGGTGCCCTTGAATCCCTAAAAAATTGTGCATTAAACAAAGCATCATGTACTACATCATTTTTCTGCCTGGAGGAGGACATCCCCGACGTCCGCATCCTCGTTATCGACCTTATCCACATGGCTGGTCGCCGCTGCTGGCCAAGGTCTCCCAGGTTGACACCGCCCCGCCGGCCTGCAGCTTATCCTGCCCGAGGACAGGGTACGTACGATTTTCTTGTTCATACATGTAGAAAAAATTCGTGGTGATGATTGATCTAAGTATCAGGGTTTTCTTCTTGGGTTTTGGGTAGTGGTGGTCTGAAAAAGCTCTTCTCATCTCATACAAAGCTTGTATAAGGATAGGGAAAAGCTTTTGGAGTCTCTTGCTTCTCTCTGGAGCTATATTTATAAACTTTGTCTCAATTTTTGTCGTTATATCCTAAATCTTGCTTGTAGTTCCGAACAAATGATGGATTATCATGTAGCTTTTATAAGGATGGGGAAAAACTTTTGGAGACTCTTGCTTCTCTCTGGAGCTATATTTTTGTCTCAATTCTTGTCGTTATATCCTAAATCATGCTTGTGGTTCAAAACAAATGATGGATTATCATGTAGCTTTTCTAACATGTGATTAACATGTGATGCAGTAACATATACTAGAGATTTTTTTTGTGAGGACCATAACATATACTAGAGTTCAATGTTAATCTATCAGGCAGAGCTTAATAGAGCTCTCGTTCTTAGCAGGTGGCAGAGCAGCTGCCAGCGGCCGGGAAGGTGGGGAGGAGGAAGAGGAGGGGAAGCGGCTGCGAGCACGCCACCGGCCCTAGACCTCAAGGGAGGATTGGTTGGGAGGAGAAGAAGGCGGCGGCGGTCTCAATGTGTGATCTGTCACCGGCGCCGCCACAGGGACAGATGGCGGGATTTGAGGTGAGCCCCCTCCTGTTCGCCAGCGTCTGTGAGAGCCGGGAGCACCACCAAGTCGTTGTGCAGTCCGCCCACGGCTTCTCTGATCATAAGATCTTCCTCCTCTTCCTTCCTCTCTCCTTCTACCTCGTCCTGGGATGATGGTTAGCCTTGATTTGGATGGTGTGATGCCCACATAATCGTAGACTTGTAGTTATATTGCTCGTGAAATTCCTCCATCTATGTACGTTTGTCAGAGTTCTGGTTAACTGCTCATGTTTGTAGTAGTAAAATTGCATCAGCACTCCCTCAAAAAGCAGTACCTTTTGATATTTTTGGGATCGTTCCTCCCTTGAAATCACTCTATTATTATTTTGTTTGTTTGTATTGAAGCATGTCTTTATCCAATTTTTGCATATGTGTTTCCTCTGTTCGCAGGTGGTTGTTGAGTGAGTACCTGTTTTGTGGCCTTTCATCGATGGATCGTGTTGTTCATCTTCCTGTGGTCAAGATGAGTTTTTGCTATATTCGTCCGTGTGATTTACTGTTTTTGGTGTCCTTACATTCATATGTATGTTGGTTGATTCATGCTCACTAGGTGTTTGATGCTATGCCATCCATATGGTGGCCGGCCTGAGATTTTCGTTTCTTTTGTCAGAAATCGCACAAGTGAGCTCATTCTCGACTTTGATTCGGTGTTCAGTGTGCTGAGTGGATTGTCTCTGCAGTTCAGGTACTGTTTGGGATCTCTTTGAGCTAGGTTCAGTTACTTCTGATTGGTCTTGGTTTGTTCTTCTCGCTATTATTTTGGGTGCACTCTCTTGTGATCCGGTTGTATATTGCCGAGCCTTTCTCCATCAACACATCGGCTATCTCGCATGTTCTTACTTTTCTATCCGTTACTAAATAGCCCACATTTCATACTCTGATTCCACTTTTCCACGCGTACCCTCTGATGCACTACTTCACTTTCAGAAGAGCGTATGGTAGCGGCGGCTGTGACATTTTTTTTAGAAAGTTTTACAATCTTTGAATTCTGTAGTCACCCCCATTAATTTCTACACCACAACGAGTCCTCTCAGATTCAATTTTCCGTACGCTAACAAAGACAAAGAGATTAAGCTAAGTTATGCTGAAAGTGCAACTAATCCCCGGGTGGTTTTGGTAATTAATAACAACATATATATCATTGAACTAATATTTACTTGAGAATCATTTCAGAGAAGTTCGATGATATGGGTATGGAAATGTCTGAAGAAGTGGACCCCTCAAAATGCTAAGACAAGCATTGGCAAAAGCTCAAGACTCTATTTTTGGTTTAGTGATCAAAGATCACATTGAGTCCATAGGAAAAGCCAATACTATTAAAAGGGGATGAGGTTGTGTTGATGATCTGGTTGCTCAAGTGCTTAGTGATTTAGCTCCCTCAACTATCAGCAACTTTCACTACTTAACACACTCATAAGTAATCTCGGACAAACCGATTCTTCCAACTCAGTCCCACCGAGATGAACCACCTCAGTTATTTTCCAAACCCTAATATTTCGGTCCATCCGATTTTGAGTCCGGTCTCACCGAAACTGGACTGCCAACCTTCTGTAACCGTTTGTCATCATTTCGGAATATCCGAGTTGTTGATTTCGGTCCCACCGATTCTGGCAAGCTCCTACCTTTGACTCATATCGGACACACCGAGATGGTATTTTCGGTCCCACCGAAAACCCCAACGTTCACTATATTTGAACTTTCGGTCTGACCGAGTTTTCACTTCGGTCTCACCGAGATTGCTCAATTATGTGTGTAACGGTTGGATTTTGTGTGGAGGCTATATATACCCCTCCACCCCCTCTTCATTCGTGGAGAGAGCCATCAGAAAGTCTACCACTCCTACCATACACTTTCTGAGAAGAGAACTACCTACCCTTGTGTTGAGATCAAGTCATTCCATTCCTACCATATGAAACTTGATTTCTAGCCTTCCCAAGTTGCTTTCCACTCAATCCTTTCTTCCACCACAGCCATATCAGTGAGGAGAGTTGAGTGTTGGGGAGATTATCATTTGAAGCACAAGAGCAAGGAGTTCATCATCATCAACAACATCTATTACCTTTTGGAGGGTGGTGCCTCCTAGATTGGTTAGGTGTCGCTTGGGAGACTCCGTCTTTGAGATGTGGAGTTGAACCAAGAAGTTTGTAAGGGCAAGGAGATCGCCTACTTCGTGAAGATCTACCCCGAGTAAGGCTAGTCCTCCGTGGGCGTAGGCCATGATGGAATAGACAAGGTTGCTTCTTCGTGGACCCTTCGTGGGTGGAGCCCTCCGTGGACTCGCGCAGCCGTTACCCTCCGTGGGTTGAAGTCTCCATCAACGTGGATGTACGATAGCACCACCTATCGGAACCACGACAAAAATCTCCGTGTCTCCAAACTGCGTTTGATCTCCTCCACCTCTCTTTACTACATGTGCAATTTACTTTCCGCTGCTTATACTCTAGAATTGCATGTGTAGGGTGATACTTGAATTGATCATAATTGTGAAACTGCCAAAAACTGTTCATGATCAAAAGGCAGATTTTTCATATTGTCAAGTAGTCTAATCACCCCCCCTCTAGACATACTTTCGATCCTACAAGTGGTATCAGAGCTTTGGTCTCCATTGTTTTGGTTTCCATTGCATTGGACTCCATAAGCTTGGTTTCACAACCTAGGAGAGTATGGCGTCTAGTGAGGTTAATTATCGTAGAGGTCCTTACTTTGATGGCACAAATTTTGCTAGTTGGAAGCATAAAATGAAAATGCATATTCTTGGTCATAACCCAGCCGCATGGGGCATTATTTGTGTTGGTATGCAAGGTAAATTCTTCGAGGAAGGAAAAGTTCCGGATCGCGAAGCTACACCGGAAGAGTTGCGGATGTTGCAAAACAATGCTCAAGCTTGTGACATTCTCTTCAATGCTTTGTGTCCCGAGGAGTTCAACAAAATCAGCCGTCTTGAGAATGCTAAAGAGATTTGGGATACTTTGGTTGAAATGCACGAAGGTACTGAATCTGTGAAGGAATCAAAGCTAGATATTCTTCAAGGTCAACTTGACAAGTTCAAGATGAAGGATGGTGAAGGAGTCGCTGAAATGTACTCTAGGCTTGCTCTCATCACAAATGAGATTGCCGGCTTAAGAAGCGAAGAAATGACCGACCGATTCATCATCAAGAAGATTCTAAGAGCTTTGGATGGAAAATATGACACCGTGTGCACTTTGATCCAAATGATGCCAAACTACAAGACTCTCAAGCCAACTGAAGTCATTGGAAGAATTGTTGCTCATGAGATGACACTTAAGGATAAGGAAGAGCTTCACAACAAGTCAAGTGGTGCTTACAAAGCTACAAGTGATGCTCCCACTACCTCAAGTGACAAGTTAATTTCCAATGAAGAGATAAGCCTAATGGTTAAGAACTTCAACAAGTTCTACAAGAATAGAGGCAAAGAAAGAAGCTCAAAGTCTAGATCATATGATGAAAAGAGATCTTCTAGTCGTGATCGAAACTGCTACAATTGTGGAAGACCCGGACACTTCTCAAATGAGTGTACGGCTCCCCACAAGAGAAGAGAAGAATCTCCAAGAAGAAGAGCAAGAGATGAGTCACCTCGGAGAGAGAGAAGGAGTAGAGATGATCGTTATGAACGAAGACCCTCTCGGAGAAGCAAGGATTTGGAGAGGAAAGACAAGTCATCAAGGAGCTACACAAGAAGAAGACATCAAGCTCATGTAGGTGAATGGGTCTCCGGCTCCGACTCCGACAATCAATCCGATGGAAGCTATCACTCCGACTCCGACTACAGTCAAGATGAAGGTGTTGCCGGACTTGCACTCGTATCCTCAAACTCCAACTCCTACGACTTATTTGATTCACCAAATGAGGGAATTGGAAGATGCTTCATGGCTAAAGGCCCCAAGGTAACACACCCTGAATTCATTGACTTTGATAGTGATGAGGATGACTTGCTAGGTGAAGATGAGCTCTTGCATGATAAATCTAGTGAGCTCAGTAATGATGAAAATACTAGTAGTCTTTATAGTCGAGAAGAGTCGAATGACAATGCTATGAAGGAGATTGAGCGTCTAACTAAAGAACTAAACACTCTTAAGTTAGCTCATGAAACAACTCAAGAAGATCATAGAGAGCTCCTAAGATCTCATGAGAAGCTACGCTTCGAGAAGCTCACTCTAGAGCAAGAACATGAGTTTCTAAAAGCGATCAATGACGATCTTCGAAAGAAGAGTTCTTCATATCTTGCCAAACGACTTCTCTTGTCTAATTTCTTGCCACCTATTAAGACTAAGCATGACAAGCATAAGAAAAATTATTCCTCTAGTAGTAACAATAACAATGTTAAATCCAATATTGTTACTTCTAGTAGTTCTCTTGATTCCACTAACAATGTTTTAAGCCAAGTTACACTTGAGCAAGAAAATAGCTTATTGAAGGAAATCATAGAGAAAGGTGTCTACAAGAGTCTTGCCGGAAGCAAGAACTTTGAGGAAATTGTTCGCAAACAAGGAAGGCACCGGAAGAATCAAGGGATTGGTTTTGAGCGAAAGTTCAACGCCGAAGGAGTTGAGTGGGAAGAAGGTCAATACCCTACTCCACAGTTTGTTTCACAAAAGGAGAAGTATGATCCTACTTCTTCCAATGTGGAACAAGCTCAAGATGACCTTCCACCACAAGACCACAAGCTAAAGGCCAAGGACAAGCTTCAAGAGGAGATTGATGCATTCATTGAAGCACCTCAAGCCATGGTCAAGTGGGTTCCCAAGGACACATCAAGTTCTACTTCGTCAAGCTCAACTACAACCCCAAGGATTCCCATCAAGATGATGTGGATCCCAAAGAAGAAGAACTAGAAGGTTCTTGAGGGTGACTCCGCCAACATACTTCACTCATATTCATTTTGGCAAGAACTTGTGCAATCAACTTCCACATCATGCACTAGTTCATGGAGTCACAAAGCCTCTTGTTGGTAAGTCAAGGGACAAGGTAATCATTGCTTTCATGGACATCATCTTTTGTGAACTTCAATCTATGTCTATGGATATCCTTGTTTGTTCCTTGTGGGACTAACCCATGTAGGTATTGAAAGTGCCCTAATCCAAAGGATAGCTCCCAACTCTTGATGATCTACATCAACATTGAGCATCGACATCTTCAACATCTACATGAAGTCTTCTACGACAACCCAAGGTTAGTTTGACCCTTTAAAAGGGGTTCTCACATCTAGGGGGAGCTTTGCTCTAAAAAATTGAGCTAAAGCATCTCCAAATGATGTGAACACATAAATGCTTTATGTAAAAGTGGTAACCCCACTTGTGCTTAAACGATGAGTATGACCTATGATCAAATGTTCTCATTTGGCTCCTAAGTCAAAATACTCATATATAGATGACCTAGTCATCGACAAATTGTGTGCTAGTAGCTAGAGTATTGGTTGTGCATGTTTGACACATATTTCAGTTGCTATCTTATTGTGTGAGCATGTTGAATGCATGATTTCATCCATTCAAGGACATCCATTTGTTGTTTTGATTGTTTTGATTTTCTTTTCTGGCCAAATGGATGGACAAGAATGCCTAAGCACCTTCCCTAGCTATCTATGCTTTCTTGTCTCAAATTCTTTTCATGCTCATATCACAACTTTGAACAAGTCATTTTCGGACCCTCCGAGTGAGGAGCACTCGGAGCCACCGATCCGTCTAAGGCTGACTTCCAAAACCTTCTAAGTCCATTTCGGTCTGACCGGCTTCTCCATCTCGGTCCAACCGAAACGCTTAGACTGATCTAGGTTTCATCTCGGTGAAACCGAGTTTAAAATCTCGGCGTGACCGATATGTGTAACTGCACAACAGTTAGCCATTTCGGTGTCACCGAGTTTTACAACTCGGTCCCACCGACAGCATGGGGATATATATACCTGAGGGCTGCGCGCGATTTAATTCTTCAAACCGTTTCGCCCCCAAGTCCCCTGCCGCCGTCGCCCTGGTCTTCGGATCGTCGCCGTCGTCACCTGTGCGCCCTCGCCGCAGGTCTCCGCCGCCGTCAACGGTAATCTTCTCCGCGCCGTTGCCGCCGTAGAGGGACTCCACCAAGTTAGGGTTGTCAGCCATGTCAGATGTCAGTGACAGCCAGAACAGGTCTGAATCACCGTTTGCAGAGATTCCAGAGGCAGATACTAGTCCTGAGGCTAGTAGTTCCAGTGATGATGGTGAGAGGAGCACCCCTAGTGGTTTGCCTCCTGCAGCCATCAGAACCAGAAAGAAGAGAAATTCTGATGATGAGGACTCTGACTTCGTTGCTGAGGAAGTTACCTCTAAGCCCAAGAGGAAAGTTGTTGCCAAAGAGCACGAAGGGCAGCAGTCAAAGAAAGGCACCAGCAAGGTTAAGCAGTCAGCTGTTGCAAAGAAACTGAACTTGGAAGAGCCAGCTCCAAGTAAGGTGAAGAAAACTTCCAAGAGGAAGAGGGTAGTATATGCTGAACCTCATGTTGATGCAGCTGCTGAAGAAGAAGAAGATGCACCCCAGCCTCCTCCTCAGAAAGCTAAGTTCATGGGTGATGCTATTAGGGCTCAAGCCACTTCTAAGCCCAAGAAGCCTGCTCAAGCCAAGGCAGCTCCAGCCAAGCCCAAGAGGACAACCAGGAGCATTCCAGCTTCTGAGAAGAACAAAGGTGAGATGCCACCGTCTGAGTCAGAAGAAGAACATGTGTTGCTTAAGCTCCATCCTAAGTTGCCACTCTACAACGATGCTCATCCTCAAGCTGAGGACATGAAGGCAAGGAAGGATAAAGGTCTCAGGCTATGGAGACAGTCTGATCCATATGCCGTGAGGAGAAGGACTGCTGTGGACCCCAGATTCCACACCAGAGAGCAGCAGGACTTCTATGAGACCGTGCTGATGGATAAGAAGCCTATTGTTGCTGACACCAGGTATGTTGACTGGAAGTACATTGATAGTGAAGAGCACCGAGACTTCTTTCCCCATGTGCATGAGAGCTTTACTGCATGTGGAGTTGCTGATTTTGTGGGTCAAGAGCTGACAGCTTGGAATGACGAGATGATCATGCAGTTCTACGCCACAACCCACTTCTATCCTGATGGCAAGATCACCTGGATGACTGAAGGTCAAAGGTTTTCTTCGTCTGTTGAAGAATGGGCAGAACTTCTAAATGCTCCAGTGCAGAGAGAGGACGACATTGATGTCTATGGGATTCCTAAGAAGAGCCATGATTCCATGAAGAACATGTACAAGGAGATCCCCGCTGCTGATTTGGAAGGGTGGAAGCTTGGCTCAGTGTACTATCTCCAGGCAGGTCTGACCACCACTAACACTATTTTGAGGCATACCTTGATGCCCAAGTCTGGAGACCACCGCATGATTCGAGGCTATTCTATCAACATGCTGCACATTCTCGATGAGAAGGCACCTTTCAAGGTGATGGACTTAATGGTAGAGACCATTAAGAGGACTGCAGCTGACCAGAAGAGGTCGTGTGGATTTACCCCGCAGATTCAGATGCTCATCAATGCCAAGTTTGGCACGGGCAAATTCATGTTGGATAGGAAGCACTTGCCACTGCAGCCAGAGCATGAGGACAACGTTGTTGTGATGGATGAGGAGGATCCAACCTCAGTTGAAGGACAAGCCAAAATCGAAGCTGCAAAGAAAGCCAAAGCTGACAAAGAGGCAGCAGCAGCAGCAGCTAAACCAAAGAGCTTCGGAGAGCAGATTCTTGAAGCTACCCAGAGGATTGAACAACGCCTGGCCAGCATTGAACAATCTCAGGAAAGCCTAGAGAGGATTGTTGAGGACAAGATCCACGCTCTGGACGTGAAGCTGACTGAGATTCAGGTGTCCGTCAACAAGCTTGAGGCAGACATGGAGGAAGCAAGGCAGGAGAGAGCAGAGCTCATGCAGGATGATCTAGTCCAGGACTCTCATCGCCAGACTGCTCAGGTTCCCAGAGGATCCCGATCTGCAGCTATCCCAGTGACTGACTCCAGGGCTACCACTTCAGCACCAGCTACAGCTCCAGCAGTTACTCCAGCTCCAGCATCCACTCCTCCAGCGCAGACATCAGCAGAAGTCTTCGCCGATGCCGTCATTTCTAGTCCGACATCTACCCAGACGGGAGCCGCCAGCAGAGCCCACAGTGACGCTTAGCTCTATACCTTTTCGAACTTTTTGGTAACTTGTTGCCAAAGGGGGAGAAATTGTATAGATCATAGGGCTTCGAGAGAGAGAGAGTGCTCTTTCGTTCTTTTGCCGGTTTCCTTTGAGATACATTGGTTTCTTTTGGTCTTTCGATACTTTCAGTGTGCTTGCTACTACGTTTGATGCTACCTTAATGAGTGCTTGGTCATACTATGCTTTAATGTGTGCTTAATGCTTATCATATGCTATTCCTTCTTGTATGATCATTTACTCTTGTCTTGGTGATTGGGTGCATGTCATTCATTCTTATCATTTTGTGCGCTCCACCAAGATGTATGTGACATGGAAGAGTGACCCATAATCCTAATCGATTGTGCATTTGCATTCAAACGCAAATTTTAAATAATGCACAAATTTAGGGGGAGCTCTTGTTTATCACATACTTCTCAAAGCGACGATATTATTCATTGATTATATCTTTTGTCGAAGCTTTGATCTATATGTTGTCATCAATTACCAAAAAGGGGGAGATTGAAAGTGCAACTAATCCCCGGGTGGTTTTGGTAATTAATAACAACATATATATCATTGAACTAATATTTACTTGAGAATCATTTCAGAGAAGTTCGATGATATGGGTATGGAAATGTCTGAAGAAGTGGACCCCTCAAAATGCTAAGACAAGCATTGGCAAAAGCTCAAGACTCTATTTTTGGTTTAGTGATCAAAGATCACATTGAGTCCATAGGAAAAGCCAATACTATTAAAAGGGGATGAGGTTGTGTTGATGATCTGGTTGCTCAAGTGCTTAGTGATTTAGCTCCCTCAACTATCAGCAACTTTCACTACTTAACACACTCATAAGTAATCTCGGACAAACCGATTCTTCCAACTCAGTCCCACCGAGATGAACCACCTCAATTATTTTCCAAACCCTAATATTTCGGTCCATCCGATTTTGAGTTCGGTCTCACCGAAACTGGACTGCCAACCTTCTGTAACCGTTTGTCATCATTTCGGAATATCCGAGTTGTTGATTTCGGTCCCACCGATTCTGGCAAGCTCCTACCTTTGACTCATATCGGACACACCGAGATGGTATTTTCGGTCCCACCGAAAACCCCAACGTTCACTATATTTGAACTTTCAGTCTGACCGAGTTTTCACTTCGGTCTCACCGAGATTGCTCAATTATGTGTGTAACGGTTGGATTTTGTGTGGAGGCTATATATACCCCTCCACCCCCTCTTCATTCGTGGAGAGAGCCATCAGAAAGTCTACCACTCCTACCATACACTTTCTGAGAAGAGAACTACCTACCCTTGTGTTGAGATCAAGTCATTCCATTCCTACCATATGAAACTTGATTTCTAGCCTTCCCAAGTTGCTTTCCACTCAATCCTTTCTTCCACCACAGCCATATCAGTGAGGAGAGTTGAGTGTTGGGGAGATTATCATTTGAAGCACAAGAGCAAGGAGTTCATCATCATCAACAACATCTATTACCTTTTGGAGGGTGGTGCCTCCTAGATTGGTTAGGTGTCGCTTGGGAGCCTCCGTCTTTGAGATGTGGAGTTGAACCAAGAAGTTTGTAAGGGCAAGGAGATCGCCTACTTGGTGAAGATCTACCCCGAGTAAGGCTAGTCCTCCGTGGCGTAGGCCATGATGGAATAGACAAGGTTGCTTCTTCGTGGACCCTTCGTGGGTGGAGCCCTCCGTGGACTCGCGCAGCCGTTACCCTCCGTGGGTTGAAGTCTCCATCAACGTGGATGTACGATAGCACCACCTATCGGAACCACGACAAAAATCTCCGTGTCTCCAAACTGCGTTTGATCTTCTCCACCTCTCTTTACTACATGTGCAATTTACTTTCCGCTGCTTATACTCTAGAATTGCATGTGTAGGGTGATACTTGAATTGATCATAATTGTGAAACTGCCAAAAACTGTTCATGATCAAAAGGCAGATTTTTCATATTGTCAAGTAGTCTAATCACCCCCTCTAGACATACTTTCGATCCTACATATGCAAACACCCAGATGATGTAAGTCGCCTACTTTGTCGTACCACATGATTGCATTTCTACAAACTATGTTGCTTTTTAATCATCAGGGTTTTTATATTTTTCGATTCTTCCAACAGAAAGTAATCTAATTTGTCTTATCACCATAAAATATTTTACATGCAAATTGTCTTTGTCCTTGGTCATGAATGGGTTTGGTTCAGGACTTGAGTTGCACTCGTGTACAACCCTTCAAGTCATCAAGTACTCTGGTGTCCTATTTTTTGCAATATAGAATGTGTCATGATGCATTTTCTTCCGCAACCTTATTTAGATGAGCACCAGCATCTCTGTAACTTCTTCATACAGTAACGAAGCTGCATTTGTTTTCATGGATGGCTCTTCTCTCATCAGGCGGCACCAAATTGTTAGGGCTTCACCTCATATTTTCAATGCTTCTCATTCGGTGCATTGTTGTTTTGTGCTTGAATACTCTTCTTTTACTTGCATCTTCTTTTCCATTTAACTTGACTGAGCATTTTAGTCTGGCAATGTGCCTGCGTCAGTTCTACATATGGTTATTGCATTAGCTTGATACAAAATGAGAGAATTTCATTTTCATTCGCTGCACTCCATCTGCATCTTTCATGTTACAATCAAATTCACCAAGTGCACCAAGAAACTTTTGTATATATTTTTAGTATCTACAATCTTTCTTCATTGGCGGCTAGATAGTTTCATGGCTATGTTCTTCTGTAATTATCTTTTCGGGTCATTCACACATGATATAGCTAATATGCTGTATGGCGAATTAATTTAGCTCTGTTTTGGTGGCCAAGTACTGATATGTTATTAGTGGCTAGAACAAGGCACATACTATTTCTTTCCCCTTTCTATTGTTTGATATACCCCACAACTGTAAAGAAATGAAGTTGCAGTGTCGTACGACAATTTAGCTCTATTTTGGTGGCCAACTACCGACATCTTATTAGTTGCAGTGTAATGATATATCATCTTATTTCTGCATCTTTTGCCTTGCGGTCTTCAGTATTTGTGGTTAGCTGATGTTTATTTTCTGATTCTACTGACTCTTGTTAGCAGGGTTGTCTAACATGGTTTGCAATGTTAGTGCTCGTCTGAAGCTTTTCTAGAAGCATTTGTTTGTTGTCAAGCTCAGGAGTTACAAGGAGCAATGGTGCTATGGTCTTGAACTCCCACTGATCTTCTACTGAAGAATGATCATTCGCTTACTTACTTAGCTTGATGTCTTTTTTCGAGGACAGGTTTGGAGTTGCATCCCCTTTTGTCTAGGTTGGTACTTCGACCAGAATTCGCATGACATTATATGACAAGATCAATTGTTATACTTGCTCTAATGCATGGCTGAATATAAACGACTGATTTATTTTTATAATATGTGAACCATGTACTACATCAACACTCAATGTAGATCGTGCTTTCAATTGGCTGACCACAAGAACAGTTGACATATTGTGTATCACCAAGAGCATATTTATGTGCTAACCGAAACGAGAAAAAAATGGTGAAACTGTCGCCTCCTACCTGGCACCGCACAACTACCTCTCAGGAGGCGCCCCAAGGGGGCGCCCCAACCACTAGTACTATTGAAAGGGGTGCGGTTTGGATGATGATCTGGATGCCCATGTGCTTAGTGATATTGCTCCAAAACTCTCAGCCACTTCCTCTATCCAAATCTGTCCAAACCCCTAAATCCAACTCGGTCCCACCGAAACATACCTATCCCGACACGTCGAGTTCATATGGACACTACCACAGCCAAACCCTAACAAATCGGATCCACCGATATGGATCTCGGTCTCACCGAGATGGCCTAGCCAACCCTCTGTCATTTGTTGCAATTATTTCGGTCCTGCCGAGATGATTCAATCGGTGCCACCAAGATGGCTTGCCAACTTTCTGTTGTCTTATTGCTTCACTTCAGTCCTACCGAGTTGATGCAATCGGTGCCACCGAAACGAGGTTTGCCTTTACCATTGCACATTGGTCCATCTAAGATGTTTCCAGTCGATCGAACCGAGACCTCCAACGTTCAAATATTTTACACATGTCGGTGCCACCGAGTTGAGTCAAAAGTGTGTAACGGTTGAATTTCGTGTGGAGGCTATATATACCCCTCCACCCCCTCTTACTCACTAAGAGAACCATCAGAACGTGCCTTCACTTCCACTACTCGTTTTTTGAGAGAGAACCACCTACTTATGTGTCGAGATCAAGAGATTTCATTCTTACCATTTGAACCTTGATTTCTAGCCTTCCCCAAGTTGCTTTCCACTCAAATCCTTCTTCCACCATAGCCAAATCTGTGAGAGAGAGTTGAGCCTTGGGGAGACTATCATTTGAAGCACAAGAACAAGGAGTTCATCATCATCACATCGTCTATTACCTTTTGGAGAGTGGTGTCTCCTAGATTGGTTAGGTGTTGATTGGGAGCCTCTGACATGATGTGGAGTTGAACCAAGAAGTTTGTAATATAAGGGCAAGGAGATCGTCTACTTCGTGAAGATCTACCCGAGTGAGGCAAGTCCTTCGTGGACAATGGCCATGGTGGGATAGATAAGGTTGCTTATTCATGGACCCTTCATGGGTGGAGCCCTCCATGATCTCGCGCAGCTGTTACCCTTTGTGGGTTGAAGTCTCCATCAACGTGGACGTATGATAGCACCACCGATCGAAACCACGCAAAAAATCACCGTGTCCCCATTCCATTTGCCTTCTCCAAACCCCTCTTTTACTTACATGTGCAATGTCTTACTGATACGTCTCCAACGTATCTATAATTTTTTATTGTTCCATGCTATTATTTATGAAGTCTTGGATGTTTAATGGGCTTTATCATTCAATTTTATATCATTTTTGGGACTAACCTACTAACCCAAAGGCCCAATCCAGATTGCTGTTTTTTGCCTGTTTCAGGGTTTTACAGAAAAGAATATCAAATGGAGTCCAAACAAAATGAAACCTTCGCGAGAGATATTTTTGGAGAAAATCACGCCAGAGGAACTTGAGAACCACGTCAGGGGAGCCTCGAGTGGCCCTCGAGGGTGGGGGGTGCACCCCCCTTCCCAGGGCGCGCCACCTACCTCGAGGCCCACTCGAGCGTCCCCCGGTGCCCTCCTTCTTCCTATATAAGTCCACGTACCCCAGAAACTCCAAAGACAGAGAGAAAACCCTAATTCCACCGCCGTAGCTTCTGTTCCCATGGAGATCCCATCTTGGAGCCTATTTCGGAGCTCCACCGGAGGGGGATCCATCACGGAGGCCTTCATCATCATCATCATCGCCCTCACCATGAGTTGTGAGTAGTTTACCACAGACCTTCGGGTCCATAGATAGTATCTAGATGGCTTCTTCTCTCTCTCTGGATCTCAATACAAAGTTCTCCTCGGTCTTCGAGGAGATCTATTCGATGTAATCTCTTTTTGCGGTGTGTTTGTCGAGATCCGATGAATTGTGAGTTTATGATCAAGGTTATCTATGAAAGATATTTGGTTCTTCTCTGAACTTTTTATGTGTGCTCATAATATCCTTGCAAGTCTCTTCGAATTATTGGTTTGGTTTGGCCTACTAGATATATAGTTCTTGCAATGGGAGAAGTGCTTGGCTTTGGGTTCAATCTTGCAGTGTCCTTTCCCAGTGACAGTAGGGGCAGCAAGGTGCGTATTGTATTGTTGCCATCGAGGATAAAAAGATGGGGTTTATATCATATTGCTTGAGTTTATCCCTCTACATCATGTCATCTTGCTTAAGGCGTTACTCTGTTCGTATGAACTCAATACACTAGATGCATGCTGGATAGCGGTCGATGTGTGGAGTAATAGTAATAGATGTAGGCAGGAGTCGGTCTACTTGTCTCGAACGTGATGCCTATATACAATGATCATGCCTAGATATTCTCATAATTATTCGCTTTTTTATCAATTGCTCGACAGTAACTTGTTTACCCGTCGTAGAATATCGCTATCATGAGAGAAGCCACTAGAGAAAACTATGGCCCCCGGGTCTATTCTCAACATATCAATCTACATCTACTTTACTTTTACCGCTTTTATTTGTTGTTTTATTAAACTAAAAATACCAAAAATATAAAATATCATCTCTATAAGATCTCACTTTCATAAGTGACCATAAAGGGATTGACAACCCCTTATCGCGTTGGCTGCGAAGTTCTTATTTGTTTGTGCAGGTGCGAGGGACTCGCGCGTGGTCTCCTACTGGATTGATACCCTGGTTCTCAAAAACTAAGGGAAATACTTATGCTACCGTGCTGCATTTCCCTTTCCTCTTCGAGGGAATACAACGCAAGCTCAAGAGGTAGCAAGAAGAATTTCTGGCGCCGTTGCCAGGGAGGCTTACGCAAAAGTCATATACCAAGTACCTATCACAAACCCTTATCCTTCGCATTACATTTATTTGCCTCTCGTTTTCCTCTCCCCACTTCACCCTTGCCGTTTTATTTGCCCTTCTTCCGCCGTGTGTTTACCGTTCGCGTGCCTCTTGTTTTCTTGTGTTGCTATGTGCCCTCATTTAGCTTGCATCTTCGCTTGCTAAAGTATGAATCCTCATCCACTTGCTAATCTCTTTAAGAGATCCAATTATGTTGAACCAATTGCTAGTGAGCTGCGTGCACTAGATTATCTTTATGGGGTTTTGCTTGAAATTTATGAATCTGAAAATTGTGAGGAATTGTTAAAAGAAAAGGTGATTCATGATAGCTTGTTAAATAAAAAACATGATTGCAATGATACTATTATAAACTCTATTAATGTCAATTGTGTTAATGATATGCAAAACCCTAAGCTTGGGGATGCTAGTATTGCTATGTTCACTACTTGTTGCAATGATCATGATTGGGGTGATTCTTCTTATGATCTAGGAAATTTATTTAATCCCCATGATGAATATAAGATTGATAATAATGTTTGCATTAATATTGAAAGTGGGTTTAGAAGAGTGTCAACTTTAGATCCCACATACTTGGAGAATGTTCAATCTTATGATTTTTTTTGATAAAAGTGGGTTTGGAGAGGTCATGACTTTAGTTAATGTTAATCCCATTATTTTTGAAGAGTGTCAACTTTGCATTCATGTGGATCATGTTGAGAATATGTTATGTGATAGCTATTTTGTTGAATTTGATCATGATCCTACATGCAATTATTATGAGAGAGGGAAATAGGGTTGTAGAAATTTTCATGTTATTAAATTACCTCTCTTCATGTTGAGATTGATCCTGTTTCTTTCTTCTTCCGTGCATATGATGGATCTTGCTTGTCTTGGTAATTTGTTTTCCTGTAAGATGCCTATGCATAGGAAGTATGTTATACTTAGATGTGTTTGTCACATGTCTTATGATGCTCTCTTTGTGCTTCAATCCTTGTCTTTCATGTGAGCATCATTGAACTATCGTGCCCAGCTAGGGGCGTAAAACAATAGCGCTTGTTGGGAGGCAACCCAACTTTATATTTTTTGTTTTTGTTCCTGTTAGGGAATAAATATTGCATCTAGCCTATGGTTAGATGTGGTTTCATGTTTTGTTTAGTGTTTTTTCCAACTAGAACCTTTGGGAAGACTTGTGTGAAGTTTATGTGATCTTGCTGTGAAAAACAGAATCGTTAGCGCTCGATAAAATAGTCATGGGATTATACTGGAGCGTGCTTTTTAGTTGATTCTTTTTGCAGATAATTGGTAGACAAATTGCGCAAATTTACGAATTTAGTTTGAATTTTTTGGAGTTCCAGAAGTAGGCGAACCCTACAGATTACTACAGACTGTTGTGTCTTTGACATATTCTGTTTTTCGTGTGTTGTTTGCTTATTCCGATGCATCTATTAGTAGTATTGGAGGATATGAACCATAGAGAAGTTGGAGTACAGTAGGTTTAATACCAATATAAACAAAGAATGAATTCATTGTTGTATCTTTGAGTAGTGGTTTGCTTTCTTATACTAACGGAGCTCACGAAATTTTTTGTCTAAGTTTTGTGTTGTGAAGTTTTCAAGTTTTGAGTATTGCTTTGATGGACTATGGAACAAGGAGTAGCAAAGGCCTAAGATTGGGATGCCCATGACACCCCAAGTAAATTCAAGATAATCAAAAGCCTAAGCTTGGGGATGCCCCGGGAAGGCATCCCCTCTTTCGTCTTCATCCATTGGTAACTATACTTGGAGCTATATTTTTATTCGCAACATGATATGTGTTTTGCTTGGAGCGTCTTGTATAATTTGAGTCTTTGCTTGTTAGTTTTCCACAGTCATCCTTGCTGGACACACCTATTTGAGAGAGTTAAATATGGCCTAGAAATTGTTAGAACACTCTATGTGCTTCACTTATACCTTTTGAGTTGAATAGTTTTTGCTCTAGTGCTTCACTTATATCTTTTAGAGCACGGTGGTGATAATATTTTGTAGAAATTGTTGAACTCTCATGCTTCACTTATATCTATTTGAGAGTCTATTAAAACAGCATGGTAATGTGTTTAGGCTAAATAAACTAGTCTCCACATGATAAACATCCAATGTCAATGTAGTAAAAAAAATCCACACTAAGTGCTTTGAATAGAATGAGATGTTGGATGCTTGATAATTGTTTTGAGATATGAGGATAGTGATATTGGAGTCATGCTAGTGGAGTTACTATGAAATTGAGAAATACTTGTGTTAAGGTTAGTGATTCCCGTATCATGCACGTATGGTGAACCACTATGTGACGAAGTTAGAGCATTAGGTATTTGTAGAGTGCCAACCTTTGTGTGGAGGTCGGGGGCGCGCGATGGTTAACTCCTACCAACCTCCCCCTAGGATCATGCGTTGATTGCTTTGTTTTGATGACTCGTAGATTTTTGCAATAAGCATATGAGTTCTTATGACTAATGTTGAGTCCATGGATTATACGCACTCTCACCCTTCCACCATTGCTAGCCTCTCTTGTACCGCACAACTTTTGCCGGTGCCATAAACCCACTATATATCCTTCCTCAAAACAGCCACCATATTGTTCCTCAAAACAACCACCATACCTACCTATCATGGCATTTCCATAGCCATTCCGAGATATATTGCCATGCAACTTTCGACCGTTCTGTTTATATGACACGCATCATATTGTCATATTACCATGCATGATCATGTGGCTGACATCGTATTTGTGGCAAAGCCACCATGCATAATCTTTTTATACATGTCACTCTTGTTTCATTGCACATAACGGTACACCACCGGAGGCATTCATATAGAGTCATACTTTGTTGTTGTAAGTATCAAGTTGTAATATCGAGTTGTAATGAAAGTGTGATGATCATCATTATTAGAGCATTGTCCCATGGGAGGAAAGGCTAAATCTATACAGCCCCTCCGAAAAAAGGAAAAAAAAGAAAGGCCAAAGAAAAAAAGGCCCACAAAAAAAATAAAAAAATAAAAAAAGGGACAATTGCTACTATCTTTTTCCACACTTGTGCTTCAAAGTAGCACCATGTTCTTCATTGTAGAGAGTCTCATGCTTAGTCACTTTCATATGCTAGTGGAACTTTTTCGTTATAGAACTTGGCTTGTATATTCCAACGATGGGCTTCCTCAAATGCCCTAGGTCTTCGTGAGCAAGCAAGTTGGATGCACACCCACTAGTTTCTTTTGTTGAGCTTTCATTCATATTTAGCTCTAGTGCATCCGTTGCATGGCAATCCCTACTCACTCACATTGATATCTATTGATGGGCATCTCCATAGCCCGTTGATACGCCTAGTCAATGTGAGACTACCTCCCTCCTTTTTGTCTTCTCCACAACCACCTCTATTCCACCCATAATGCTATATCCATGGCTCACGCTCATGTATTGCGTGAAAGTTGAAAGGTTTGAAAAGATAGAGTATGAAAACAAATGCTTGGCTGAAATCGAGGTTGTGCATGATATGAATATTTTGTGTGATGAAGAGGGAGCATAGCCACACTATATGATTTTGTAGGGATAACTTTTTTAGCCATAGTATTTTGAGAAGACATGATTGCTTTGTTAGTATTGCTTGAAGTATTGTTATTTCTTATGTCAATATAGACTTTTATCTTGAATCTTTCAGATCTGAACATTCATGCCACAATTAAGAGAATTGCACTGAAAAACTATATTGTTTAGCATTGCACATCAAAAATTCTTTCTTTATCATTTACCTACTCGAGGATGAGCAGGAATTAAGCTTGGGGATGCTTGATACGTCTCCAACGTATCTATAATTTTTTTCATTGTTCCATGCTATTATTTATGAAGTCTTGGATGTTTAATGGGCTTTATCATTCACTTTTATATCATTTTTGGGACTAACCTACTAACCCAAAGGCCCAGTCTAGATTGCTGTTTTTTTTGCCTATTTCAGGGTTTTGCAGAAAAAGCATATCAAACGGAGTCCAAACGGAATGAAACCTTCATGAGAGATATTTTTGGAGAAAATCACGCCAGAGAAACTTGAGAACCACGTCAGGGGAGCCTCGAGTGGCCCTCGAGGGTGGGGGCACGCCCCCCTTCCCAGGGTGCGCCCCCTACCTCGTGGCCCACTCGAGCGTCCCCCGGTGCCCTCCTTGTTCCTATATAAGTCCACGTACCCCAGAAACTCCGAAGACAAAGAGAAAACCCTAATTCCACTGCCGTAGCTTCTGTTCCCATGGAGATCCCATCTTGGAGCCTGTTCCGGAGCTCCAACGGAGGGGGATCCATCACGGAGGCCTTCATCATCATCATCATCATCATCATCATCGCCCTCACCATGAGTTGTGAGTAGTTTACCACAGACCTTCGGGTCCATAGCTAGTATCTAGATGGCTTCTTCTCTCTCTCTGGATCTCAATACAAAGTTCTCCTCGGTCTTCGAGGAGATATATTCGATGTAATCTCTTTTTGCGGTGTGTTTGTCGAGATCCGATGAATTGCGAGTTTATGATCAAGGTTATCTATGAAAGATATTTGGTTCTTCTCTGAACTTTTTATGTGTGCTCATAATATCCTTGCAAGTCTCTTCGAATTATTGGTTTGGTTTTGCCTACTAGATCTATAGTTCTTGCAATGGGAGAAGTGCTTGGCTTTGGGTTCAATATTGCGGTGTCCTTTCCCAGTGACAGCAGGGGTAGCAAGGCACGTATTGTATTGTTGCCATCGAGGATAAAAAGATGGGATTTATATCATATTGCTTGAGTTTATCCCTCTACATCATGTCATCTTGCTTAAGGCGTTACTCTGTTCGTATGAACTCAATACACTAGATGCATGCTGGATAGCGGTTGATGTGTGGAGTAATAGTAGTAGATGCACGCAGGAGTCGGTCTACTTGTCTCCGACGTGATGCCTATATACAATGATCATGCCTAGATAGTCTCATAATTATTTGCTTTTCTATCAATTGCTCGAGAGTAATTTGTTTACCCGTCGTAGAATATCGCTATCATGAGAGAAGCCACTAGAGAAAACTATGGCCCCCGGGACTATTCTCGACATATCAATCTACATCTACTTTACTTTTACCGCTTTTATTTGTTGTTTTATCAAATTAAACATACCAAAAATATAAACTATCATCTCTATCAGATCTCACTTTCGTAAGTGACCGTAAAGGGATTGGCAACCCCTTATCGCGTTGGCTGCGAAGTTCTTATTTGTTTGTGCAGGTGCGAGGGACTCGCGCGTGGTCTCCTACTGGATTGATACCTTGGTTCTCAAAAACTGAGGGAAATACTTATGCTACCGTGTTGCATCTCCCTTTCCTCTTCGAGGGAATAAAACGCAAGCTCAACAGGTAGCACTTACTTCCTGTTGTTGTACTCTCAGAATTGCATGTGTAGGTTGTTGCTTGACTTGCTACAATTGCTAAAATATGCCTACAACTAAAATTGGGAAAAGGTTAGGTTTATTTGGTCAAGTAGTCTAATCACACCCCCTGTAGACTTACTTTTGATCCTACAAATGGTATCAGAGCTTTCATCTCCGTAGCCTTGGCTTCCATTGCTTTGGTATCCATAGCCTTGGTTTCACAACCTAGGATAGTATGGTGTTTAGTGAGGGTAATTATCACCGTAGAGGTCCATACTTTGATGGTACAAATTTCGCTAGTTGGAAGCTGATACGTCTCCAACGTATCTATAATTTTTTATTGTTCTATGCTATTATTTATGATGTTTTGGATGTTTAATGGGCTTTGTTATACACCTTTATATTATTTTTGGGACTAACCTATTAACCCAATGGCCCAGTCCAGATTGCTGGTTTTTGCCTATTTCAGGGTTTTACAGAAAGGGAATATCAAACGGAGTCCAAGCGGAATGAAACTTAGGGAGAGATATTTTTGGAGCAAAATATGCACGGGAGACTTGCGAACCACGGAATAGGGCTGACGTGGCATCCACGAGGGTGCCCCCCTACAGGGCGCCCCCAGCCTCGTGGGCCCCACGTTTGGCCCCCGGTGCCCTCCTTCCTCCTATATATACCTACGTACCCCGAAACCATCAGAACAACAGAGAAAACCCTAGTTCCACCGCCGCAACCTTCTGTTCCCATGAGATTCCATCTTTGGGCATGTTCCGGAGCTCCGCCGGAGGGGGGATCTACCACGGAGTGCTTCTACATCATCATCATCGCCTCACCATGAGTTGTGAGTAGTTTACCACAGACCTTCGGGTCCATAGTTAGTATCTAGATGGCTTCTTCTCTCTCTTTGGATCTTAATACCAAGTTCTCCTCGGTCTTCGAGGAGATCTATTCGATGTAATCTCTTTTTGCGGTGTGTTTGTCGAGATCCGATGAATTGTGGGTTTATGATCAAGATTATCTATGAGAAATATTTGGTTCTTTTCTGAACTCTTTTATGTATGATTATAATATCCTTGCAAGTCTCTTCAAATTATTGGTTTGGTTTGGCCTACTAGATCTATAGTTCTTGCAATGGGAGAAGTGCTTGGCTTTGGGTTCAATCTTGTTGTGTCCTTTCCCAGTGACAGTAGGGGCAACAAGTCACGTATTGTATTGTTGCCATCGAGGATAAAAATATGGGGTTTATATCATATTGCTTGAGTTTATCCCTCTACATCATGTCATCTTGCTTAAGGTGTTACTTCGTTCTTATGAACTTAATACTCTAGATGCATGCTGGATAGCGGTCGATGTGTGGAGTTATAGTAGTAGATGCAGAATCATTTCGGTCTACTTGTTTCGGACGTGATGCCTATATATAATGATCATGCCTAGATATTCTCATAAGTATTCGCTTTTCTATCAATTGCTCGACAGTAATTCGTTTACCCACCGTAGAATTCTGCTATCATGAGAGAAGCCACTAGAGAAACCTATGGCCCCCGGGTCTATTCTCAACATATCAATCTACAATCTACTTTACTTTTCCGCTTTTACTTTCTGTTCTTATATCCAAAAATACCAAAAATATCAAACTAGCATATCTATCAGATCTCACTTTCACAAGTGACCGTAAAGGGATTGACAACCCCTTATCGCGTTGGATGCGAAGTTCTTATTTGTTTGCGCAGGTGCGAGGGACTCGTGCGTGGTCTCCTACTGGATTGATACCTTGGTTCTCAAAAACGGAGGGAAATACTTACGCTACTGTGCTGCATCACCCTTTCCTCTTCGAGCGAATACAACGCAAGCTCGAGAAGTAGCAAGAAGAATTTCTGGCGCCGTTGCCGGGGAGGCTTATGCAAAAGTCATACACCAAGTACCTATCACAAACCCTTATCCTTCGCATTACATTTTTGCCTCTCGTTTTGCTCTCCCCCACTTCACCCTTGCCGTTTTATTTGCCCTTCTCTTTGTCGTGTGTTTATCGTTCGCTTGCTTCTTGTTTGCTTGTGTGTTGGAGTGCTTGCTTGTCACTATGGCTCAGAATAGTACCAACTTGTGTGACTTCTCCAATACCAACAATAATGATTTTATTAGCACTCCGATTGCTCCTATTACCGATGCTGAATCTTGTGAGATCAATGTTGCTTTGTTGAATCTTGTCATGAAAGATCAATTTTCCGGCCTTCCTAGTGAAGATGCCGCTACCCATCTAAACAACTTTGTTGATTTGTGTGATATGCAAAAGAAAAGGGCTACGGATAACGATATTGTTAAATTGAAGTTATTTCCGTTTTCACTTAGAGATCGTGCTAAAACTTGGTTTTCCTCTTTGCCTAGAAATAGTATTGATTCATGGAATAAGTGCAAAGATGCTTTTATCTCTAAGTATTTCCCTGCTGCTAAGATCATCTCTCTTAGAAACGATATTATGAACTTTAAGCAACTAGATTATGAGCATGTTGCACAAGCTTGGGAGAGAATGAAATTAATGATACGTAATTTCCCTACACATGGTTTGAACTTATGGATGATTATTCAAAACTTTTATGCTATCTTGAATTTTGCTTCTAGAAATCTTTTAGATTCAGCCGCAGGAGGCACTTTCATGGAAACTACCTTAGGAGAAGCTACCAAACTCCTAGATGATATTATGGTTAATTATTCTCAATGGCACACCAAAAGATCTACTAGTAAAAAAGTGCATGCTATTGAAGAGATTAGTGTTTTGAGTGGAAAGATGGATGAACTTATGAAATTATTTGCTGGTAAGAGTGCTTCTTCTAATCCTAATGATATGCCTTTATCCACGTTGATTGAAAATAATAATGAATCTTTGGATGTGAATTTTGTTGGTAGGAATAATTTTGGTAACAATGCTTATAGAGGAAACTTTAATCCTAGGCCTTTTCCTATTAATTCATCTAATAATTATGGTAATTCCTACAATAACTCTTATGGAAAGATGCCTTCTGAATTTGAAACTAGTGTTAAGGAGTTTATATATTCGCAAAAGAATTTCAACGCTTTGCTTGAAGAAAAAATTGCTTAAGATTGATGAATTGGCTAGAAGTGTGGATAGAATTACTCTTGATGTTGATTCTTTGAAACTTAGATCTATTCCACCTAAGCATGATATCAATGAGTCTCTCAAAGCCATGAGAATTTCCATTGATGAATGCAAAGAAAGGACCGCTAGGATGCGTGCTAAAAAAGAGAGTTATATAAAAGCATGTTCTTCTAGTTATCATGAAAATAAAGATGAAGATCTGAAAGTTATTAATGTGTATCCTATTAGATCCTTGTTCTCTAGTATGAATCTTGATAAAGATGGGATTGGAGATGAGTCTACTTTTATTAAAAGGTGTCCCAATGATTTGGAGTTTTTAGATCTTGATGGTAAAATTGTTAAAAGTGGGATTGAAGAAATTAAAACTTTGCATAGTGATGAACCCACTACTTTGGATTTCAAGGGATTCAATTATGATAATTGATCTTTGATTGATTGTATTTCCTTGTTGTAATCCGTACTAAACTCTGTGCATGCTTATAGTCAAAATAAAGCTTTTACCAAACACATAGTTGATGCTTTGATGCATTCTTGTGAAGAAAAACTTGAATAAGAAGTTTCTATCCCTAGAAAGCTTTTATGACGAGTGGGAACCTACTATTAAAATTAAAATTAAAGATCATGAATACTTTGATTTGTGTGATTTGGGTGCAAGTGTCTCCACTATCCAAAAACCTTGTGTGATTTGTTAGGTTTCCATGAGCTTGATGATTGTTCTTTAAATTTGCATCTTGCGGATTCTACTATTAAGAAACCTATGGGAAGGATTAATGATGCTCTTATTGTTTCCAATAGGAATTATGTGCCCGTAGATTTCATTGTTCTTGATATAGATTGCAATCCTTCATGTCCTATTATTCTTGGTAGACCTTTCCGTAGAACGATTGATGTAATTATTGATATGAAGGAAGGAAATATTAGATTCCAATTTCCATTAAGGAAATTCATGGAACACTTTCGTAGAAAGAAAATTAAATTACCATATGCATCTATTATGAGAGCCACTTATGGATTTCCTTCCAAAGATGGCATTACCTAGATCTATCCATGTATCGTGCCTACCTAGGGGCGTAAAACGATAGTGCTTGTTGGGAGGCAACCCAATTTTATATTTTTTGTTTTTGCTTCTCTTTAGGAATAAATATTGCATCTAGCTTCTGTTTAGATGTGGTTTTGTGTTTTAATTAGTGTTTGTACCAAGTAGAACCTTTGGGAAGACTTGTGTGAAGTTTATATGATCTTGCTGTGAAAAACAGAATCGTTACCGCTCACTAGAATGGTCACCAGATTTTACTGGAGTGTGCTATTTAGTTGATTTTTTTTGCACATGATTAATAGACAAATTCCTCACGTTTACCAATTTATTTCAATTTTTTGAGTTACAGAAGTATGCGAAAGTTACATATTACTACAGATTGTTCTGTTTTTTGACAGATTCTGTTTTTCGTGTGTTGTTTGCTTATTTTGATGAATCTATTAGTAGTATTGGGGAGTATGAATCATAGAGAAGTTGGAATACAGTAGGTTTAAAACCAATATAAACAAAGAATGAGTTCATTACAGTACCTTTGAGTGGTGGTTTGTTTTCTTATACTAACGGAGCTCACGAGATTTTTGTCTAAGTTTTGTGTTGTGAAGTTTTCAAGTTTTGAGTATTGCTTTGATGGACTATGGAACAAAGAGTGGCAAGAGCCTCAGCTTGGGGATGCCCAAGGCACCTCAAGGTAAAATTCAAGGACAACCAAAAGCCTAAGCTTGGGGATACCCCGGGAAGGCATCCCCTCTTTCGTCTTCATCTATCAGTAACTATACTCGGAGCTATATTTTTATTCACCACATGATATGTGTTTTACTTGGAGCGTCATGTATATTTTGAGTGTTTGCTTGTTAGTTTGCCACAATTATCCTTGCTGGACACACCTTTTTGAGAGAGATACATATGGCCTAGGAATTATTAGAACACTCTATGTGCTTCACTTATATCTTTTGAGCTAAATAGTTTGCTCTAGTGCTTCACTTATATCTTTTAGAGCACAGTGGTAACTATATTTTGTAGAAATTTTTGATCTCTCATGCTTCACTTATATCTTTTTGAGAGTCTATTAAAACAACATGGTAATGTGCTTTGGCTATAAAACTAGCCTTCACATGATAGGCATCCAAGATCAATGTAGTAAAAACTTTCATACTAAGTGCACTGAATATGAAGAAAAGTTGGATGCTTGATAATTGTTTTGAGATATGAGGATAGTGATATTAGAGTCATGCTAGTGGAGTTATTATGAAATTGAGAAATACTTGTGTTAAAGTTAGTGATTCCCGTAGCATGCACGTATGGTGAACCGCTATGTGACGAAGTTAGAGCATGAGGTATTTGTAGAGTGTCATCCTTTGTGTGGAGGTCGGGGGAGCGCGATGGTTAACTCCTACTAACCTCCCCCCTAGGAGCATGCATTGATTGCTTTGTTTTGATGACTCGTAAATTTTTGCAATAAGTATACGAGTTCTTATGACTAATGTTGAGTCCATGGATTATACACACTCTCACCCTTCCACCATTGCTAGCCTCTCTTGTACCGTGCAACTCTCGCCGGTACCATACACCCACTATATACCTTCCTCAAAACAACCAACATATATCTTCCTCAAAACAGCCACCATACCTACCTATCATGGCATTTCCATAGCCATTCCGAGATATATTGCCATGCAACTTTCGACCGTTCCGTTCATATGACACGCTTCATATTTGTCATATTGCCATGCATGATCATGTAGTTGACATCGTATTTGTGGCAAAGCCACCATGCATAATTGTTCATACATGTCACTCTTGATTCATTGCACATCCCGGTACACCGCCGGAGGCATTCATATAGAGTCATACTTTGTTCTAGTATCGAGTTGTAATATCGAGTTGTAAATCAATATAAGTGTGATGATCATCATTATTAGAGCATTGTACCATGTGAGGAAAGGCCAAACAAAAGAAAAGGCCCCTCCAAAAAAGAGAAAAAAGGGGACAATTGCTACTATCTTTTTCCACACTTGTGCTTCAAAGTAGCACCATGTTCTTCATGATAGAGAGTCTCATGTTTGGTCACTTTCATATACTGGTGGGAATTTTTATTATAGAAGTTGGCTTGTATATTCCAACGATGGGATTCCTCAAATGCCCAAGGTCTTCATTAGAAAGCAAGTTGGATGCACACCCACTTAGTTTCTTTTGTTGAGCTTTCATACATTTTTAGCTCTAGTGCATCCGTTGCATATCAATCCCTACTCACCCACATTGATATCTATTGATGGGCATCTCCATAGCTCGTTGCTACGCCTAGTCGATGTGAGACTATCTCCCTCCTTTTTGTCTTCTCCACAACCACCATTCTCTTCCACATAGTCCTATATCCATGGCTCACGCTCATGTATTGCGTGAAAGTTGAAAGGTTTGAAAGAATAGAGTATGAAAACAAGTGCTTGGCTGAAACCGGGGTTGTGCATGATATGAATATTTTGTGTGATGAAGAGGTAGCATAGCCAGACTATATGATTTTGCAGGGATAACTTTCTTTAGCCATAGTATTTTGAGAAGACATGATTGCTTTGTTAGTATGCTTGAAGTATTATTATTTCTTATGTCAATATAGACTTATGTCTTGAATCTTTCAAATATGAACATTCATGCCACAATTAAGAGAATTACATTGAAAATTATGTTGGTTAGCATTCCACATCAAAAATTCTATTTTTATCATTAACCTACTCGAGGACGAGCAGGAATTAAGCTTGGGGATGCTTGATACGTCTCCAACGTATCTATATTTTTTTATTGTTCCATGCTATTATTTGTGATGTTTTGGATGTTTAATGGGCTTTGTTATGCACTTTTATATTATTTTTGGGACTAACCTATTAACCCAAAGGCCCAGTCCAGATTGCTGTTTTTTTGCCTATTTCAGGGTTTTACAGAAAAGGAATATCAAACGGAGTCCAAACGGAATGAAACTTTGGGAGAGATATTTTTGGAGCTAAATATGCACGGGAGACTTGAGAACCATGGAATAGGGCTGACGTGGCGTCCACAAGGGTGGGGGCGCACCCCCTGCCTCGTGGGCCCCACGTCTGGCCCCCGGTGCCCTCCTTCCTCCTATATATACGTACGTACCCGAAACCATCAGAACAACAGAGAAAACCCTAGTTCCACCGCCGCAACCTTTTGTTCCCGTGATATCCCATCTTGGGGCATGTTCCGGAGCTCCGTCGGAGGGGGGATCTACCACGGAGTGCTTCTACATCATCATCATCGCCTCACCATGAGTTGTGAGTAGTTTACCACCGACCTTCAGGTCCATAGTTAGTATCTAGATGGCTTCTTCTCTCTCTTTGGATCTCAATACCAAGTTCTCCTCGGTCTTCGAGGAGATCTATTCGATGTAATCTCCTTTTGCGGTGTGTTTGTCGAGATCCGATGAATTGTGGGTTTATGATTAAGATTATCTATGAGAAATATTTGGTTCTTTTCTGAACTCTTTTATGTATGATTATAATATCCTTGCAAGTCTCTTCGAATTATTGGTTTGGTTTGGCCTACTAGATCTATAGTTCTTGCAATGGGAGAAGTGCTTGGCTTTGGGTCGGTGTCCTTTCCCAGTGACAGTAGGGGCATCAAGGCCATCTTGCCATCGAGGCGTTACTTTGTTCTTATGAACTTAATACTGTAGATGCATGCTGGATAGCGGTCGATGTGTGGAGTAATAGTAGTAGATGCAGAATCGTTTCGGTCTACTTGTTTTGGACATGATGCCTATATATAATGATCATGCCTAGATATTCTCATAAGTATTCGTTTTTCTATCAATTGCTCAATAGTAATTCGTTTACCCACCGTAGAATTCTGCTATCATGAGATAAGCCACTAGAGAAACCTATGGTCCCCGGGTCTATTCTCAACATATCAATCTATAATCTACTTTAATTTTCCGCTTTTACTTTCTGTTCTTATATCCAAAAATACCAAAAATATCAAACTATCATATCTATCAGATCTCACTTTCGTAAGTGACCGTAAAGGGATTGACAACCCCTTATCGCGTTGGCTGCGAAGTTCTTATTTATTTGTGCAGGTGCGAGGGACTCGCGCCTGGTCTCCTACTGGATTGATACCTTGGTTCTCAAAAACTGAGGGAAATACTTACGCTACTGTGCTGCATCACCCTTTCCTCTTCGAGGGAATACAATGCAAGCTCGAGAAGTAGTAGAAGCATAGGATGAAAATGCATATTCTTGGTCATAAGCCCGCCATTTGGGTGGTTGTTTGTATTAGCTTGCAAGGTGAATTCTTTGAGGATGGTATAGAATCATAGCGTGAAGCGATCGCAGAAGAACTAAAGATGTTACAATACAATGCTCAAGCTTGTGATATTCTCTTCAACGGTTTGTGCCCCGAGGAGTTCAACAAAATTGGCCGCCTTGAGAATGCAAAGGAAATTTGGGATACTTTGGTTGATATGCACGAAGGTACTGAGCCTGTCAAGGAATCCAAGTTGGATGTGCTTCAAAGTCAACTTGACAAGTTCAAGATGAAGGATGGTGAAGGAGTCACTGAAATGTACTCTATGCTTGCTCTCATCACAAATGAGATTGTCACCTTAGGAAGTGAAGAGATGACCGACAAGTTCATCATCAATAAGATCCTTAAAGATATGGATGGAAAATATGATACAGTGCGCACATTGATCCAAATGATGCCCAATTACAAAGATCTCGAGCCCACGGAAGTCACTGGAAGAATTGTCGCTCATGAGATGTCACTCAAGGATAAGGAGGAGGTCCACAATAAGTCAAGTGGTGCATACAAAGCTTCAAGTGATGCTCCTACAACATCAAGTGACGAGCTAGTGTCTAATGAGGAAATAAATCTAATGGTGAAGAATTTCAACAAATTCTACAAGATTCGAAGCAAAGATAGAAGCTCCAAGTCAAGATCATACAATGAGAAAAGATCTTATAGTCGTGATCATAATTGCTACAACTGTGGAAGACCCAGACACTACTCCAATGAGTGTACGACACCTCACAAGAAAAGAGAAGACTCGCCTAAAAGAAGAGTAGAAGAGATGAACCACCTCATAAAGAGAGAATGAGTAGAGATGATCATTATGAACGAATACCCTCTCGAAGAAGCAAGGATTTGAAAAGGAAATACAAGTCATCAAAGAGCTACACAAGACGAATACATCAAGCTCGTATTGGTGAATGGGTTTATGGCTCCGACTCTGACACCCGCTCGGAGAGAAGTTATCACTCCGACTCCAACTATACTCAAGATGAATATGTTTTCGGTCTTGCTCTAGTGTCATCCAACTCCCACGGCATATTTGATTCACCAAATGAAGGAATTTGAAGATGCTTCATGGCTAAAGTCCCTAAGGTATTAATTTGTAGCGACCACAGTTCCAATGAAGCGAAGTCTCTGTGCTCAGTGTCATCCCTGGATCGGTATGCTGACACACATAGTACTCGAGGATTTATAACAGAGGTTCAATCACACTTTATTACATCGAAGTCCTCGAAGAGACAATATCCATTACACAAAAATGGCTGAAGGCCATCTAATAAAATAAAACCGCGGAAGCTATGAGGAGTAGTTGAGTCCATCCAACTCCACGGCAAACATTGAGTGCATGACAACGACCTATCGCACCTTAATCCTCGTCTGAAAACTCTGCAACATGATATGTTGCAGTCATGTAGGTCAGCACATTGAATATGCTGGCAAGAACACACTGTAATGATAATGAGCAATGCCTACATCTACATGCATATTTGGCTGGTGGAGGCTGTAAGGATTATTTTGCATAAAGCTAGTTTTTTCCTACAACAAAGGAATGTATTTATTTAACTACTTTGTTAAATTTATTCATGAACAATCGAGAATGGTACCCCCATCTCAATCCCAAAACCAAGTTATTGATAACCCAACAAGTTAAATCAAGTGTTGAGATCAGTCCATAATTCAAATACCAGGATACTCAAGAAGTCCATAACCGGGGACACGGCTAATCATGATCAGTTTCTACACTCTGCAGAGGTTTGTGCACTTTTCCCCACACGACTTGATCTCCACCGTTTGATTTCTCGCACTGCATGGTGTTTGAGAAATGGATGACCGAGACACAGTCTTTCAGAAGCATTAACTCTTAACCCTGGGTAGACCGTACCACCTACATCCGCCACATCTTCTAGTCTACCACGGAAAGAGGTCACACAACATACTCAACTATGCCAGAGCCCATAATGGCATTGTGGCTACACACGGAAGTTTCTAGGCATGAATGATATATGATCCCTTTGAGCCTGGGTGGCATTCCGTGGACAACACTAGTATATCCCCAGGTGCCCTGACAACCACTGGTCCATCCCGAGGGTGCCACAACCAATCCACCCAGAGGTGTACTAAATTTCCACCTTAAAGAAACCCTTAGTTGTTATTACACTCACAACTTTCATGAAAATCACTAATACCAATCCACGTCTACCAGCATGGCTAAGCAATAAGTAACAAAGCGTAAATTCCCTTGGTTGATCTCAAGTCATTGGGTTCATACCTCATGGGCTACAAAGCATCATATTATGTAACCAGTCCTACTCATGCAAGTGTTTGAGGATATAACTAATGCAATAAAAACTGGGTATTGGAAAGTATGATCAAAGTATGAACTTGTCTTGATGACGATCGCTGAAACCTAAAGACTCGTAGTATCACGCTTCGCACTCCGGGAATTCTATCACAATCAAACAATAGCATACATAAGCAATCATGCAACAGAATCGAAGAACAGATTTCGAAAGACTTCGAAAACCACAAATCACTCTTGCAACAGAAAACAATTTCTAACAGTACCAAAATTAAGTGAATTTGTCCTTATCAGAAAGTTTAGGTCAAGAGCTTCGATTTGCAAAAAGAATCAACTCAAACGGAGTTACGAAACTCAAATTACGATCAAACGAAGTTCAAACATAAAATTGTTTGAATTCAAATTATAAAACTTTCAAAAGCAACTTTGAGCTGCACTACTGGAAAGATAAGATCGAAACAAAGAAATTGGCGCTGGTTTCATCTAATTCTGACAAACGAGTAAAAAGTTACGAGGGTTTGAAGATCAGGGACCGATCTGTAAAATTTTCATCGCGGATAAGTCCTTGACGAAAATTATCAAAAAAAAGAAAAGAGTAATTTGCGAACGTTCATTTTCTGTGACTAAACAGCGAACGTTCGTTAAATAATAAAACCGAAAAAATGAACTAGGGTTTACTAAAAAAATGATCTAGGGTTTTTCGAAAAAAAAACGAACTAATAAAAAAATGGCGGGCGGTTTATACCTAACGGGTCGGGTCGGACAGCGGATTCGGGCGGCAGGTCGGGCACGGCGGCGGCGGAGGGCCGCGGCGAGTGCGGCCGGCGGCGGTGGTGCGACAGCGGCGGCGGCGGGCGGCTGCGGGCGGTGGCTGGCGACGGCTGCGGCGGCGGGTGAGGAGGCGGCGGCGGTGTGAAGCGGAAGAGTCGGGGCCTCGGCTTTTAAAGCCTCGGGCCGTGGCCTTTCTTGCGGGAAGGGCGAGGCGACGGCGGGTGTGCTCGGCTCGGACTCCGGCAAGTCCGGGTGCGGCACGGCGGGGAAGGCGGTGGCGGCTGGTCCGGCTGGGCCTTCGGACCGGTCGGTCCGAAAAGTTTTTTTAAAAAATTCGCCCGAACAGAAAAATCCTTAAAAAATATTAAAAAAAATCTATAAATGGCAAAAACAATTTTCACCGTCTAAATAAAATATTTAGAACAAAGTGAACATTTTCTTGGCCTAAAATGCAATTTTGAAAATTGCATTTTTTTTCTATTTTGTATAAAATAGCAATAAAATCCCAATAAAATTGTTTATTCAATTTTAACATTTTCCTCCAATATTTCTTTTATTTTGGAGAAGTCATATTATCTCCTCTCATATATTTTGATATTGAAATATTTAGGAGAGAAAATAATTAAAACCAAATGATCCTCTTTTCAATATTTGAGAAAATTCAAATATGAAAACAATAAAATCCCCAACTCTCTCCGTGGGTCCTTGAGTTGCTTAGGATTTTTATGATCCAAAACCTAAATGCCAATAAAATATGATATACATATGATGATCTATGTATAACATTCCAAATTGAAATTTTGGGGTGTTACATAATTTCAATAGTGATGAAGATGATTTGCTAGGTGATGGTGATTTGCTTGTTGATAAAACTAGTGATGTGAGCTATAATGAACTTGTTGGTAATCATAGTAGTCAGAATGAAATGGATGAAAATGCTAAAAAGGAGATTGAGCGTCCAACTAAAGAACTAAATACTCTTAAGTTAGCTCATGAAACAACTCAAGAAGATCATATAAAGCTCCTAAGAACTCATGAGAAGCTACGCTTCGAGAAGCTAAATCTAGAGCAAGAGCATGAGTTTCTAAAAGCGATCAATGATGATCTTCAAAAGAAGAGATCTTCTTACATTGTCAAACGTCTCCTCTTGTCTACTTACGTGCCATAAGTTAAATCTAGTAAGAAGAGTAAGAAAGGTTCTTCTTCTAGTAGTAACAATAACAATGCTAAATCCAATATTGTTGCGTCTAGTAATTCTCTTGATTCCACTAATGATTCTCTTAGCCAAGTTACACTTGAGCAAGAAAATAGCCTATTGAAGGGTATTATAGAGAAAGGTGTTTACAAGAGTATTGACGGGAGTAAGCAATTCGATGAAATTGTACGCAAGCAAGGAAGACACCGGAAGAATCAAGGCGTTGGTTTTGAACGAAAGTTAAATGCCAATGGAGTTGAATGGGAAGAAGATCAATACCACAAGACGAAGTTTGTTCCTCAACAAGAGAAGTATGGCCCCACTTCTTTTGAGGGAACACATGCTCAAGATGATCTTCCACCACAAGACCACAAGCTAAAAGGCAAGGACGAGCTTCAAGAAGAGATTGACTCATTTGAAGAAGTACCTCAAGCCTTGGTCAAGTGGGTTACCGAGACTTCATCAGGCTCTACTTCATCAAGTTCAACTACAACTCCAAGGATTCCCATCAAGTTGATGTGGGTCCCAAAGAATAAGAACTAGAGAGTTCTTGAGAGTGACTCCACCATCATAGCAATTATGCTTGAGATATGATTATACTTGTTGCTGTAGGATGAAGGCTCCACACCTTCCCTTTTCATGCAAATTTAAATCAATCATAGCAATTCACCAATCACCGATAGGACAACGATAATCTACTCACACATCATAGGATGGCAACACATCATTGGATAATAATATGAAGCATAAAGCACCATGTTCAAGTAGAGGGTACAGCGGGTTGCGGGAGAGTGGACCGTTGTAGATAGATGGGGGAAGGTGATGGAGATGTTGGTGAAGATGACATAGGTGTTGGTGTAGATCGCCGTCACACGATAATGGCCCCGGTGGCACTCCGGCGCCACCGAAAGCGAGGGGGAGAGAGCCCCCCTCCTTCTTCTTCTTCCTTGACCTTCTCCCTAGGTGGGAGAAGGGTTTCCCCTCTGGTCCATGGCCTCCATGGCGGCGGAGGGGCGAGAGCCCCTCCGAGATTGGATCTGTCTCTCTGTCTCTCTCTGTTTCTGCGTTCCAAATTCTGACCCTTCACCATTTCTTAAATTCCCGGAGATCCGTAACTCCGATTGGGCTGATTTTTTGACACGATTTTTATCCAGATATTAGCTTTCTTGCGGCGAAAGAAGGGCATCAACCGCCTTACGGTGTGGCCACGAGGGCCCAGGGCGCGCCCCTGCCTCGTGGCCCACTCGGGCATCGTTTCATGTTGGTTCCGCTTCCCAAAATTCATATATATTCCAAAAAAAATCTCCGTCCGTTTTTATTCTGTTTGGACTCCGTTTGATATTGATATTCCGCAAAACAAAAAACATGCAACAAACAGGAACTGGCACTGGGCACTGGATCAATATGTTAGTCCCAAAAAATAGTATAAAAAGTTGCCAAAAGTATATGAAAGTTGTAGAATATTGGCATGGAACAATCAAAAATTATAGGTACGACGAAGACGTATCAGCATCCCCAAGCTTAATTCCTGCTTGTCCTCGAGTAGGTAAATGATAAAAAAGATAATTTTTGATATGGAATGCTACCTAGCATAATCTTGATCATGTAATCTAATCATGGCATGAATATTAAGACACGAGTGATTCAAAGCAATATTCTATCATTTGACATAGAAGAATTTAATACTCGGGCATCCCAACAAACTATCAAGTCTTTCAAAATATCAATGCTAAGGAACGTTATCCCTATAAAATCATATAGTCTTTTATGCTTCCCTTTTCTTAACACAAGGTACCCCTCATGCCCATACCGGTGTCAACCAAGCATTTGTTTTCATACTTTACTTTTTCGAACCTTTTCAATTCTTCACGCAATACAGGAGCGTGAGCCATGGATATAGCACTATGGGTGGAATAGAAGGTGGTAGTAGACAAAAGTAGGGAGAAAGTCTCACATCGGCTAGGCGTATCAATGGGCTATGGAGATGCCCATCAATAGATATCAATGTGAGTGAGTAGGGATTGCCATGTAACGGATGCACTAGAGCTATAAGTGTATGAAAGCTCAAAAGAAAACTAGTGGGTGTGCATCAACTTGCTTGCTCATGAAGACCTAGGGTATTTGAGGAAGCCCATTGTTGGAATATACAAGCCAAGTTCGATAATGAAAATTCCCACTAGTATATGGAAGTGACAACATAGGAGACTCTCTATCATGAAGATCATGGTGCTACTTTGAAGCACAAGTGTGGAAAAAAGATAGTAGCATTGTCCCCTTTTTTTATTTTTTATTTTTTCTTCTTCTTTTTTTGGGCCTTTCTCCTTTTTTGGCCTTTTTTTCAAGGGACAATGCTCTAATAATGATGGTCATCACACTTCTATTTACTTACAACTCAATATTACAACTCGATACTAGAACAAAAATATGACTCTATATGAATACCTCCGGCGGTGTACAGGGATGTGCAATGATCTAGCATAACAATGACATCAAAAAACGGACAAGCCATGGAAACATCATGCTAGCTATCTTACGATCATGCAAGGCAATATGACAATGATGGTGCGTGTCATAATAAATGGAAGGATGGAGTTACATGGCAATATATCTCGGAATGGCTATGGAAATGCCATAATAGGTATGTATGGTGGCTGTTTTGAGGAAGGTATATGATGGGTGTATGGTACCGGCGAAAGTTGCGCGGTACAAGAGAGGCTAGCAATGGTGGAAGGGTGAGAGTGCGTATAATCCATGGACTCAACATTGGTTGAAAAGAACTCACATACTTATTGCAAAAAATCTATTAGCCCTCGAAGCAAAGATACTACAACGCATGCCCCTAGGGGGGAGGTTGGTAGGAGTTAACCATCGCACGCCCTCGACCTTCACGCAAATATAAACAATCAAAATACAATGTGCGCCAATTTGGTTACATAGTTAGGAGACCATACATGCATGCTTCGGGAATCACAAACCTTAACACCAATATTTTTACTAAACCATAATCATTCACTAGTTCCTCCCACATATTAGCATCTCTATATCGCAAAACTATTGCAAGGAATCAAACATATCATATTCAGCGATCTACAAGTTTATGTAGGATTTTATGACTAACCATGTGAATGACCAATTCCTGTCAACTCTCTAAATAGATATAAGGGAAGCAAGAGAGTTCTAATTCTTTCTACAAAATTTATGCCCACGCTCTAACAAATATAAGTGAAGCAAAAGAGCATTCTACAAATGGCGGTTTCCTATGTGAGGAGAAATAGGCAATCCAAACTTCAAATGATATAAGTGAAGCACATGAATCATTCTATAAATCCATACTCAAAAGATATAAGTGAAGTGCAAAGAGAATTCTATAAATCAACCAAGGACTATCTCATACCAGCATGGTGCATAAAAGAAAAGGTGAAAACTAAATGCAAAAGACGCTCCAAGATCTGCACATATCACATGAATGAAACGAATTCGAAAACATATCGATACTTGTTGAAGAAAGAGGGGATGCCTTCCGGGGCATCCCCAAGCTTAGACGCTTGAGTCTCCTTGAATATTTACTTGGGGTGACTTGGGCATCCCCAAGCTTGAGCTCTTGCCTCTCCTTCTTCTCCTCACATCGAGACCTCCTCGATCTTCGAACATTTCATCCACACCAAACTTCAACAGAAAACTCGGTAAGATCCGTTAGTATAATAAATCAAATCACTACTCTAAGTACTGTTGCAAACCAATTCATATTTTGTTTTTGCATTGTAGCTACTGTAATATAACTTTTCCATGGCTTAATCCACTGATAGAAATTGATAGTTTCATCAAAACAAGCAAACTATGCATCAAAAATAGAATCTGTCTAAAACAGAACAGTCTGTAATAATCTGAACATTCACCATACTTCTGATACTTGAAAAATTCTTCCAAAATTAGGAAAAATAAAAAAAATTGTATAGAAAGACAGTGCAAAAAGTTTCAAAACCATTTGACGTTCCAGCAAAAAATGTAAAATCGCGCACTACAGCCAAAGTTTATGTCCTGCACCGCACAAACCAACAAGAATTGTAAACATCCTAAAGGCAAACCTTGACACATTATTTTTACAATACAATGGAATTGTACAAGGGGATAATTATTTTTGATGAAAAGTTTCCGTAATCAAGGTTCACAAAGTTTCCATGGGCATGAACAATGTTCAAGGAGCTCCCCCATTTCAACGGTGCTCGTCCTTCTTACTTTCAGTTTTCTTTTTGAAAAAGTTTTAGGTTCCCCTCTTTATTTTATTTTTTATTTTTAAACTTTATAAAAGCACACAACAGAAATAAATGACTCTCTAAAACTTCCGGGTTGTCACCCTAGCAGCGCTTTCTTTAAAGCCATTAAGCTAGGCATATAGTGCTCAAGTAATGGATCTACCCGGATCCCAAGGTATATCAAAGCCAATTTTGATTAACAATGATTTGGCATTTAGTAGTGAGCACAAAGTGATATGTGTCATGAAACAATGAAGTCTAACTCTCTTCCTATGCATAGGCATGTCATACAAGAACAATTCATGCACATCAAGTAAAGGCCAATGCATAGTATAAGCAGTTTCTTGCAATTTTATCATGTTGGAAACATAGAGAGGCGGAGATGTAGTTCCTCTCTCATAATAATTGCAAGTAGGAGCAGCAAGCACATGCATATTATATTCATCAAAATCATCATGTGTAATAGAAAAAGGCAACCTATCAATATAATCCTTAATAAGCGCAAACTTCTCCAATATAGTGTAGTTTGGAGAATTCAAAAAGATAATAGGACTATCATGTGTGGGTGCAATAGCAACTATCTCATGTTTAACATATGGAACTATAACAAGTTCATATCCATAAGCATAATTCATATTGGCATCTTGGCCACAAGCATAGCAAGCATCATCAAAAAGGGATATTTCAAAAGAATCAGCGGGATCATAGCAATCATCATAGCAATCATCCTTCGGTAAGCACGAAGGGAAATTAAACAATGTATCAGTTGAAGACATACTCTCATTAGAAGGTGGGCACAGGTAGCTAATCCGCTCTTCCTCCTTTTGTTCTTCGCTCTCCTCGTCATCTTTTTCATCTAATGAGCTCACAATGTCATCAGTTTCTTCTTCCATAGTTTCCTGCAAAATATTAGTCTCTTCTTGGACAATGGAGACTTTATCAATAAACGCATCAATATTGGAGTTATATTCATAATTCAAATAGCAATATTTCAATATAGCAAGATTTTTAGGCCTAGAAACATCATCATCAAAAGCATCATTCTTTTTAAACAGAGATTCAATTTCATAAGCACCCTTAAAAGCAATGAATTCTTATATTTGTTCCACATCATAATAATCATATATACCATTAGCATAAGAAGCTAAGGTTCCATTATCATTAAATTTGCATGAAAAGGGAAGGTGTGGAGCCTTCATCCTACAGCAACAAGTATAATCATATCTCAAGCATAGTTGCCGAGCATACCAACGCAACAAATGAATTTGATCCCATAACAGTTTCCCTTTTTGTGTCAAGCGATAATCACTAAAGTATTCACGTTGATCCAACGTTACTCCCATTACATAGTTGAATGGGTTTTTCTCAAGATTATCAAAGTAGTACATAATATCTTTCACATAATGAGCATCAAGGGTTTTAGGATGTTCCACATCTCCATGAGTAGCAAGTACACCTAAGATTTTTGGTATTTCGTGTTCCATATCCATAACTAAAGATAAAGAACAACTTAGAACAACAAATAAAATCTACTTAGTGATAAAGCAAACAAGCACACACGAGAATATTCACCCCACGCTATTGCTCCCAGGCAACGGCGCCAGAAAAAGGTCTTGATAACCCACAAGTGTAGGGGATCAGTTGTAGCCTCTTTTGATAAGTAAGAGTGTCGAACCCAACGAGGAGCTAAAGGCAAAACAAATATTCCCTCAAGTTCTATCGACCACCGATACAACTCTACGCACGCTTGACGTTTACTTTACCTAGAACAAGTATGAAACTATAAGTACTTTGTAGTTTTTGTTGGATAGGTTTGCAAGAATATAAAGAACACGTAAATAAAACTAGGGGCTGTTAAGATAAAGTTAATGATAGCGAGTGTGGAAAAGTGGTGGTAGGAGTTGCGAAATTGCCCCTAAGCAATTGATTACGTTACTAGACTGATCGCAAGTTTTATGTGGGAGAGGCCACTGCTAGCATGTCATCCCTTACTTGGAATTCTATGCACTTATGATTGGAACTATTAGCAAGCATCCGCAACTACTAACGTTCATTATGGTAAAACCCAACCATAGCATTAAGATAAATTGGCCCCCTTCAATCCCGTATGCATCAATTTCTACGCTAGGTTGAAGCTTCTGTCACTCTTGCCCTCCAATACGTAGTCCTATCAACATACGACTAACCCTATGGTGTGATCCACGCGCGCGCTCATATGATGGGCACCAAAGGACAACAACATAACCACAAGCAATTTAAATCAATCATAGCAATTCACCAATCACCGATAGGACAACGATAATCTACTCAGACATGATAGGATGGCAACACATCATTGGATAATAATGTGAAGCATAAAACACCATGTTCAAGTAGAGGGTACAGCGGGTTACGGGAGAGTGGACCGCTGTAGATAGATGGGGGGAGGTGATGGAGATGTTGGTGAAGATGACGGAGGTGTTGGTGTAGATCGCCGTCACACGATGATGGCCCCGGTGGCACTCCGGCGCCACCGGAAGCGAGGGGGAGAGAGCCCCCCTCCTTCTTATTCTTCCTTGACCTTCTCCCTAGGTGGGAGAAGGGTTTCCCATATGGTCCATGGCCTCCATGGCGGCGGAGGGGCAAGAGCCCCTCTGAGATTGGATTTGTCTCTCTGTTTCTGCGTCCCCAGATTCTGGCCCTTCACCGTTTCTTAAATTCCCGGAGATCCGTAACTCCGATTGGGCTGATTTTTTGACACGCTTTTTATCCGGATATTAGCTTTCTTGCGGAGAAAGAAGGGCATCAACCACCTTATGGTGTGGCCACGAGGGCCCAGGGCGCGCCCCCTGCCTCGTGGCCCACTCGGGCATCGTTTCATGTTGGTTCCGCTTCCCAAAATTCACATATATTCCAAAAACAATCTCCGTCCGTTTTATTCCGTTTGGACTCCGTTTGATATGGATATTCTGCGAAACAAAAAACATGCAACAAACAGGAACTGGCACTGGGCACTGGATCAATATGTTAGTCCCAAAAAATAATATAAAAAGTTGCCAAAAGTATATGAAAGTTGTAGAATATTGGCATGGAACAATAAAAAATTATAGATACGGCGGAGACGTATCACGCGTCCGCCATTGAATTCCGCCATCGTCAACGGGAATCTTCCTCTCTGTTGCCACTGTAGAGGATTTGTGCCACGCTAGGGTAAAATCCGATCCCCTTGTGCTTCAATTTCTGATTCAAAGCACTAGGGTTTATGCCATTATTCTTGCCACATATTGCAATGTCTATTCCACATATAAATTTGGTAGATTAGATCCGAGCAAAAAAAAATTAGGTTTATGTTTCCACATAATGCATCTTAGATCGACCGATTTGAAATTTTTGGAGTCACCAATTTGGCCCTGGCCATTGCACTAGTATGTCTCGGTGTCACCGAGTTGTACTTATTGGTGAGACCGAAAGTAAAGTTTCAGTGAAACCCTAGCATATCGAAGACACTGAGACACATATATGTCTGATCGAAACTATGTGCCATGTTTCTGTTAAGTGCTTAGGTATCATCGAGATTATCAAATGGGCTGATCCAAAATGCCTTCTCCATCGAAACATGATGAGATGATATAACTATATGATGTCTTTATTAAATAGGTTGGCTTGCCACAATTCAGATACATGTTGTCTATGTAAATATGATTGCATGATATAATTGAAATATATGATTGATATGTCTCCATCGTATCTACTTTTCCTAACACTTTTTCTTCTTGTTTTGGACTCTGATTTGCATGATTTAAATGAAACTAACCCGGACTAACGTTGTTTTCAGCAGAACTACCTTGGTGTTGTTTTTGTGCAGAAATAAAAGTTCACGGAATGGAACAAAACTTTGTGAGGATTGTTTATATAATAAAAGATAATTTCTGGAGCCAAGAACCACCGGAGGGGGGGTACCTGGGTGGGCACAACCCACCAGGGCGCCCCCCTCCAAGCACGCCCAGGTGGGTTGTCCCCACCTGGTGGCCCCGCGGACCCTGAAACCGACGCTATAAAATCCTGTTTTTCAGGAAAAAAATCCGGGAGAAAGAATTACCGCGTTTCACAAGATGGATCCATCGCCGTCTCCCGTTCTTCCTCGGGAGGCCATATCTGGAGTCTGTTTGGGGCTCCGGAGAGGGGAATCTTCAATCTTCGTCATCACCAACCCTTCTCCATCGCCAATTCCATGATGCTCCCCATCGGGAGTGAGTAATTCCTTCGTAGGCTCGCTGGTCGATGAGGAATTGGATGAGATTCATCATGTAATCTAGTTAGTTTTTGTTAGGGCCGATCCCCAGTATCCACTATGTTCTGAGATTGATGTTGCTATGACTTTGCCATGCTTAATGCTTGTAACTTTGGGCCCGGGTGCCATGATTTCAGATCTGAATCGTTTATGTTATCATCATTATATACATGTTCTAGATCCGATCTTGCAAGTTATAGTCACCTGCTACGTGTTAGGATCCGGCAACCCCAGAGTGACAACAGTCGGGACCACTCTCGATGATGACCGTAGTTTGAGGAGTTCATGTATTCACCATGTGTTAATTCTTTGTTCCGGTTCTCTATTAAAAGGAGGCCATAATATCCCTTAGTTTCCAATAGGACCCCGCTGCCACGGGAGGGTAGGACAAAATATGTCATGCAAGTTCTTTCCATAAGCACGTATGACTATGTACGGAATACATGTCTACATTATATTTATGAACTGGAGCTAGTGCCGTATCACCCTAGGTTATAACTGTCACATGATGAATATCATCCAACAAATCTTCGATCCAATGCCTACGAATTTCTCTTATAATGATCTTGCTAAGTTACTACTGTTGTTGTTACTGTTTCACTTGCTACAAAACTATTGCTATCACTGCTACTGTCACTATTGCTATACCACTACTATCAAAACTATCATATTACTTTGCTACTGATCACTTTGCTGCAGATAATTAATCTCCAGGTGTGATTGAATTGACAACCCAGCTGCTAATACTTACAAGTATTCTTTGGCTCCCCTTATGTGGAATCTTTAAATTTGGGTTGAATAGTCTACCCTCGAAAACTGTTGCGATCCCCTATACTTGTGGGTTATCAAGACCTTTTCCTAGCATTGTTGCCGGGGAGCATAGCTATATTTGTTGATTCACTTGGGATTATTATCAAGTTATCACTATGAAGATTCTGAAGGACGATAGAACTACGATCTTTCCCTCAACTACGAGGGGAGGTAAGGAATTGCCATCACACTCTGCACTTGATTCTCCTTCAGTTATAAGTAAGCTTGCTACACCACATGCTATCAATCATGATATGTCGCAAGTTATTGATGATGCTACTTCTGCTATGAATGATGATTATGATGATGCTAGTACCTTGCTTGATGATAATGTGCCACTAGGTGAATTTCTTCATGAACAAATGCCTAGAGTAAGACAACATGATATTGTTGAAACTGATGATGAGCTTGAAACTAAAAATCTTGAAACACCTATTAGAACTAGTCCTCTTAGATATGAATTGCCTAAGGTACTGGAAGGTTACATTATGAATGAGGACACAACTAGAGATATCTTGCTTGTAAGGATAGAGATGATCTAGAGAAATTATTATGCAAGTATAAAGAGAAATCTTTGAACGCTAGAATGAAATGTGATACTAAGTTTGCTACTTCATCTATCTTTGTTGATGATAAGGATTATGAATTCTCTGTCGACCCAGAGTTAATTACTTTGGTAGAATCCGTTCGTTCATGGCTATGAGACTGAAACCGTAGTGGCACATCTTATTAAGCTGAATGATACAACCACCCTATATGCTCATGATGAGAATATTCGCTACTATTATATTCTCAAGTTTTTTTGTTCTCATTAAAGGGTGATGCTAAAGCTTGGCACAATACTCTTACTCTCGGTTGTGTGCGTAGTCCCCAGGATATGATTTATTACTTCTTTGAAAAATATTTTCCTACTCATAAGTGTCGGTGTACTAAAGTAGGGGTACCTTAGTATCCCGAACTTGTGCATGGGCAGTTTGCAGCGTCCCGCGGCAAGGCTTGCCAAGCGACCGCCAAGATCCTCCGAGGTCCCCTTGGGGCCATTCAAGAACAAAGTATTCAAGTCAAAGAAACAAGACCCCGGCAAGAGGAGCTTGCCGGGATGGCCACTTAAGGCACAAAACCACTCAAGGTACAAGACCCTGGCAAGAGGAGCTTGCCGGGAAGGCCAACTAAAGGCACCTCAAGAGAACTTGCCGCGACGCGCCACGCGTCCCGGCAAGGCCCGGTGAGCGACAAGCTCCCAGGCGCGACAAGATAGCGACCGCGGCAAGGCACTTGCCGCGGCAAGCTTCCACTCAGTACCCACGCTCCAGCTCATCCACACACGTGTCGCCTTGGGACCCTCCCAGGCGCACGTGGTGGAAGGCTGTGCAGCCAGGGGAACACAGTGGCAAGCTGCGGTGACGAGGCTACCGTCGTGGCGAACGGTGGCGCCCCAGACGGCCACTTTCTGCACTGTTTGGGCGACGACGACGGGCATTCAATGCCCTTGTCCCCTGCCGTCAGAGTTAGGTATAGAGCACTATACAAACACTGTTCCAACTACCACTCTCTTTTTACATTTTTACCCCCATCTGCGTTGCCACCTGTTGGTGACCCCTTTGACCTATAAAAGGAGGCCCATGCGCAACGTAGGGGGGGTTCCGAACATCGATCACTCTCCACGCTCGGTCTCGTTAGCGGTTAGAGTGTACTGTAGCTCTCCTCGCTCCCGGGCCAAGAACTCAATCACAAACCAAAGCAGGAGTAGGGTTTTACGCATCCGTGCGGCCCGAACCTGGGTAAACTGCTCGCGTGCTTGCCTCGATCCTCTCTTTGTGCATCCTCCGCCCCCTGCCGTACCGAGAAAGGGGCTCCGGTCCCATAGGTGTTCGTGGGCGATCAGTTTCCCCGACAATAAGAAACAACCTGCCTTACAGGAAATATTTAACTTTGCGTAAACTGAAGAAGAGAGTCTCCCACAAGCTTGGGGGAAGCTTCTCCAATTGCGTAATGCTTTGCCTGATCACCCCTTAAGAAAAATGAAATACTTGATATCTTCTATAATGGACTAACCGATGCTTCTAGGGATTTCCTAGATAGTTGTGCTGGTTGTGTTTTCAGGGAACAAACTATTGGACAAGCTGAAGAATTATTGAACAACATATTGAAAAATTATGATGATTGGACTCCTCCTGAACAACTGCCTAAACCCACTACGAAGAAGAGGGGTATCTTATATCTTAGTCATGAAGATATGCAAGAGACAAAGAAATCTATGAAGGAAACGGGTATTAAAACCGAGGATGTCAAAAATTTACATCATATTGAAGAAATACATGGGCTTGATGCACCACCACTGCAAGGTGGTAGAGGTAAATTGTCTAATGAAATTCAATGATAATGATAATCCTCACGATATGCACCCTAGCCAATGCCTTTATGAGTTTGAAAATTACATTAGAAAGCAAGATCACTTCAATGCAAATGTTATGAAACAATTGAAATACAATTATGATATGATTGCTTGCTTGGGTGACTTGTTATTTAGGGTCTCAAATGATGTTAGAGGTGTAGGGAAGCATGATTCTATGGTTCAAACTCAGTTAGAACAAGTTGCTAAATCTCAAAGAGAGTTGCTTGATGAAATGAATAATAATATAAGTGACTTTGCTGTTAGAGTAGCAATTAGAGGAGGTAAAATGATTCAGGAACCACTATATCCTGAGGGACATCCAAAAAGAATTGAACAAGACTCTTAAAGAGTCCACACTGATGCATGCAGTCCTTCTAAAAAGAAAAAGAAAAATGATAGGACTTTGCATGCCTCTAGTGAACCCGAAGTAGAAAAACCTACTGATAATGAAGTCTCTATCTCAGATGCTGAAACTCAATCTGGTAGTGAACACTCACCTACTGATAATGAAAAAGATAATTATGAGGTTCATGAAGATACTCAACCAAACAATGAAAAGTAACCAGATAATGATGTTGAGATAGAACCAACAGTTGAGCTTGATAACCCACAACCTAAGAAAAAAAGATATGATAAAAGAGACCTTGTTGCTAGAAAACATGGTAAATAAAGAGAACTGTGGGTTCAAAAACCTATGCCCTTTCCACCTAAGCCAACTAAAAAGAAAGACGATGAAGAATTTGAATGCTTTGCTAAAATGTTGAGGCCAATCTTTTTGCGTACTGGCTTGACTGATATCTTGAAAATGCCTCCTTATGCAAAGTACATGAAAGACATCATCACTAATAAGAGAAAAATACCAGAAGCTGAAATCTCCACCATGCTTGCTAATTATACTTTTAAAGATGGAGTACCTAAAAAACTTGGAGACCCGGGAATACCAACTATACCTTGCTCCATCAAAATAAATTATGTGAAAACTATTTTATGTGATTTGGGAGCTGGTGTTAGTGTTATGCATTTCTCTTTATATAAAAGACTTGATTTGAATAAACTCAAACCTACTGAAATATCTTTGCAGATGGCTGACAAATCAACTACCATACCTATCGGTATTTGCGAGGATGTGCCCGTTGTTGTTGCTAATGTTACTATTTTGGCTGACTTTGTTATACTTGAGATGCCCGAGGACGACAATATGTCGATCATCCTTGTTAGACCCTTATTGAATACTGCAGGGGCTGTTATTGATTGCAATAAAAGCAATGTCACTTTTCATATCAATGGTAATGAGCATACGGTGCACTTTCCGAAGAAACATTCCAAGTGAATGGTATTAATGTTATTGAAAAATCTCCCACACTCACTATTGGAAGTTTTCAACTACCTTTACCTACTTCCTAAAATAAACATGAAATACTTATTGTTGGGGAAATTCATATCCCCGTTAAGGTAACTTAGTGATTTACGAAAGCTCTTTGGTTTCATGCTAATCGAGGTTATTAATAAGACTTGATGAACCTTATTGATGGATCATTTTTGAGAGGTATGAGGTTGATGAATTTAGTAGCCACTACCTTCTGTCCCTACCTTTTTGTTTTCTGTTTTTAGGAGTCAATAAAATAAAATAAAATGCCTTATCTGTTTTCTGAGGTTTCCGTGCAATAAAAAATGACCCAAAAATAAAAGTGTTCAGAATGCTCTGAAATTTTGACACGACTTTTTCTGATTATTTAAGAATTTTTGGTGTAAATAACATCATAGGGAGGTGCACCACGTGGGCACAACCCACCTGGGCGCGCCAGGACCCCCAGTGCGCCCTGGTGGGTTATGGTCTCCACGTGGGCCCCCTCACTTATCTCTTTAGCCCACATCATCTCCTACCTCCAAAAAAATCACCATTTATCTCTCTCTCTCATGTTCTTGCTCTCAAACCCGCGGATTTCGATCTCTTTGCTCGAAGCTTCGTTTCTGAAACTGTTTTGGGGGATTGTTGTTTGGTATGTGACTCCTCCGTTTGTCTAATTAGTTTTTGCTTTAGTGGTTTATATTTAGAGTAATTAGCTACTCTTGGTGCTGTTGTAGATGAGCTTGCATGTTGAATTCTTAGAGTTCTAAGTTGTTTGAATGCTTGTTATGACCTCTATGCATCCTTATGAGTAGTTGCTACCAATCTTATGAAGTTTTGTTGACAAATTTTTGAGGACTAAAATTTCAGATATTTTGTTCATAGGAAAAACGCGAGTATCTTTAGGAAGTTTTCTTCCAAGAAGAACTCCAAGGGAGTGATTGGGGAGTCATCTGACAGTGATCTTCGTACCCAAAGGATGGTGGAGCTACGACCGTGCGAATGGTCGCATGACCCGTTCATGGAAGGGGCCGGAATCCTTCAGGAGTTTACACAATATGCTGCTAATGCCGGCCTCACCGACTTCATCGTAGCTGAATGTGAACAATATCATCTCCTCACAATTTCCTTTGTGCAAAGTTTTTGTTTTTTACCTAGGAATAACCCCCCTGATGTGTAGTTTAATTTATATGTTGAGCCCCATCAGATACCATCGACTGAATTTTGTAACATATGCTTGCTTCCTTCTGGTGGTGGTTTAGTCGAGCCTAGGCCAGCGGAGTTTGATGGTTTTTACCGTACTCTCACAGTGGGGGATGAGAGAGGGGCATCGAGTATCACTGCCACTAGCTTACACTTTCCGGCTGTGCATTATTTTGCTCTTTTTATTGCAAAATGTTTGCTTGCTAGAGAGAAAGTAGGTGCACTCAGTGCTCCAGACTTTACTGTTTTACGTCGCGCACTTCACGGCGAGCTTGGGAGATATTGTGGCACGTTGCCTCCACATTAACGGATCCAAGGGAAAAATACATGGTGGGATCTACGCTACTGGATTGGCAACCCACTTGAATGTATAATTACGCTAGCATGATTATCCTCTACCCAAGGTTTATTTAGATTATCAGGCTATGGAACACCACCAATTTATTGTTGATGATTACCCTAACATTCCAATTCCTTATAACCTGGTTTTTAGTGAGAACACTCGTGATATTATCCCATTGCCTGCACCTGCTTTGTTTGATCCTATTGCCAGGGGTGGATACATGATTTTTCCTAAGGACATCGTCGCCTACCGGAACAACCTAGCTGCAGCACAGTGATACGTCTCCAACGTATCTATATTTTTTGATTGTTCCATGTTATTATATTTTCCTTCTATGATGTTTTATGGGCTTTTATATATACTTTTGTATGATTTTTGGGACTAACCTATTAACCCAGAGCCCAGTGCTAGTTTCTGTTTTTCTCTTGTTTTAGACTATAGCAGAAAAGGAATATCAAACGGAGCCCAATTGACCCGAAACTCAACGGAGGACGTTTTTGGACCAGAAGAAGCCCATGAAGTGCCGGAGGGGGACGAGAAGGTCCACGGGCTGCCCACGAGGGTAGGGGCGCGCCCCCCTGCCTTGAGGACATCCCGGAGACCCCCTTTACTTGCCCTCGACTCCAACACCTCCTATATATACTGAAACCTCCGGAAAATAACCTAGATCGAGAGTTCCGCCGCCGAAAGCCTCTGTTGCCACCAAAAACCAATCTAGACCCGTTCTGGCACCCTGCCAGAGGGGGGAATCCCTCTCCGGTGGCCATCTTCATCATCCCGGCGCTCTCCATGACGAGGAGGGAGTAGTTCAGCCTCGGGGCTGAGGGTATGTATTAGTAGCTATGTGTTTGATCTCTCTCTCTCTCTCTCTCTCTTGTGTTCTTGAGATGGCACGATCTTGATGTATCGTGAGCTTTGCTATTATAGTTGGATCTTATGACGTTTCTCCCCCTATACTCTCTTGTAATGGATTGAGTTTTCCCTTTGAAGTTATCTTATCGGATTGAGTCTCTAAGGATTTGAGAACACATGATGTATGTCTTGCGTGGGATACCCGTGGTGACAATGGGGTATTCTATTGATTCACTTGATGTATGTTTTGGTGATCAACTTGTTGCGGGTTCCGTGACCTTGGGAATCTATGCATAGGGGTTGGCACACGTTTTCGTCTTGACTCTCCGAAAGAAACTTTGGGGCACTCTTTGAAGTACTTTGTGTTGGTTGAATAGATGAATCTGAGATTGTGTGATGCATATCGTATAATCATGCCCACGGATACTTGAGGTGACAATGGAGTTCTAGGTGACATTAGGGTTTTGGTTGATTTGTAGCTTAAGGTGTTATTCTAGTATAAACTCTAGGATAGATTGAATGGAAAGAATAGCCTCGTGTTATTTTACAACAGACTCTTGAATAGATTGATCAGAAAGAATAACTTTGAGGTGGTTTCGTACCCTACAATAATCTCTTCGTTTGTTCTCCGCTATTAGTGACTTTGGAGTGTGCTACTTTTCGAGCTTGCGTTATATTCCCTCGAAGAGGAAAGGGTGATGCAGCACAATAGCGTGAGTATTTCGCTCAGTTTTTGGGAACCAATGTATCAATCCAGTAGGAGACCACACGCGAATCCCTCACACCTGCACAAACAAATAAGAACTTCGCAGCCAATGCGATAAGGGGTTGCTAATCCCTTTACGGTCACTTAAGAAAGTGAGATCCTAAAGATAGGATAGTATGATATTTTTGGTATAAGAAGAGAAAGTAAATAAAGCAAAGTAAAGTAGATGGAAGATTAATATATTGAGAATAGACCCGGGGGCCATAGGTTTCACTAGTGGCTTCTCTCATGATAGCAGAATTCTACGGTGGGTGAACAAATTACTGAAGAGCAATTGATAGAAAAGCGCATAGTTATGAGAATATCTAGGCATGATCATTATATATAGGCATCACATCCGTGACAAGTAGGCCGAAACGATTTTGCATCTACTACTATTACTCCACACATCGACCGCTATCCAGCATGCATCTAGAGTATTAAGTTCATAAGAACAGAGTAATGCTTTAAGCAAGATGACATGATGTAGAGGGATAAACTCAAGCAATATGATATAAACCCCATCTTTTTATTCTCTATGGCAACAATACAATACGTGCCTTGCTGACCCTGCTGTCACTGGGAAAGGATACCGCAAGATTGAAGCCAAATCCAAGCACTTCTCCCATTGCAAGAACTATAGATCTAGTAGGCCAAACCAAACTAATAATTCGAAGAGACTTTCAAGGATATTATAATCATACATAAAAGATTTCAGAAAAGAATCAAATATTGTTCCTGGATAATCTTGATCATAAACCCACAATTTATCGGATCTCGACAAACACACCGCAAAAAGATTACATCGAATAGATCTCCTCGAAGATCGAGGAGAACTTTGTATTGAGATCCAAAAAGAGAGAAGAAGCCACCTAGCTAATAACTATGGACCCGAAGGTTTGTGGTAAACTACTCACAACTCACTGGTGAGGCTATGGTGTTGATGTAGAAGCACTCCGTGGTAGACCCCCCCTTCTTGCGGAGCTCTGGAACAGGCCCCAAGATGGGATCTCACGGGAACAGAAGGTTACGGCGGTGGAATTAGGGTTTTCTCTGTTGCCTCAATGTTTTCAGGGTACGTGGATATATATAGGAGGAAGAAGGGCATCGGGGGAGCCAGAGGGGGCCCACGAGGGTGGGGGGCACGCCTGCCCCCCCTGGGCGCGCCCTGGACCCTCGTGGCCGCCTCTCTCGTTCCCTCGCGTGTACTCCAAGTCTTCTGGGTAGATGTGGTTCCAAAAATAACTCTCCCGAAGGTTTAATTCCGTTTGGACTCCGTTTGATATTCCTTTTCTGCGAAACACTGAAATAGGCAAAAAAAAACAACAATTTGCACTGGGCCTTGGGTTAGTAGGTTAGTCCCGAAAATAATATAAAAGTGTATAATAAAGCCCATTAAACATCCAAAACAAAATATATAATAGCATGGAACAATAAAAAACTATAGATACGTTGGAGACGTATCAAGCATCCCCAAGCTTAATTCCTGCTCATCCTCGAGTAGGTAAATGATAAAAACAGAATTTTTGATGTGGAATGCTAACCATCATAATTTGAATGTAATTTTCTTTATTGTGGCATGAATGTTCAGATCCGAAAGATTCAAGACAAAAGTCTATATTGACATAAGAATAATAATACTTCAAGCATACTGTCGGTGTACTAAGGTAGGGGTACCTCAGTACCCCAACTTGTGCACGGGCAGTTGCAGCTTCCCGCGGCAAAGGTTTACTGCTGGCTCGCCGGAGACCTTCCTGCTCCTTATCTAACCATTCAAAGACAAAGTATACAAGACAGAAGACCAAGACCCCGGCAAGAGGAGCTTGCCGGGAAGGCCGTTCCAGGCTCAAGATTGCTTAACTAGCACGAGGCCCTGGCAAGAGGAGCTTGTCAGGACGAACAGAAGATTTTATCTTAGAAGACCCAGCAAGGGCTCGGGGAGCGGCAAGCTTCCGGGCCCGGCAAGGTCGAGATCCCCGGCAAGGTGCTTGCCGGGGGAGGTGCCCGGCAAGGTGCTTGCCGGGGGAGGTGCGCTGTGTGCCCGCGCTCCAGCTCATCAGCCCACGCGTCGCCCTGGGGCCACTCCAGGGACGCGTGGCGGATGGCTGTGCAGCCTGGGGGACACGGTGGCACTCCACGGCAGTGGATCCATCGCCGTGGCAGACGGAGACGCAACGGCGGGAGCTTTTGGGGTCGACGGCGACGGGCATTAAATGCCCTTGTCCCCCACTGTTAAAGTAGGTATAGACCACTGTTCTGTACTGTAGCTCCACTGTTCCCGCACTGTTACAACTACCACCGCTTTTACATTTTTACCCCTTTCTCCTACGTTGACACCTGTCGGTGACCCCTTGCACTATAAAAGGAGGCCCATGCACAACGTGGAGGGGGTTCGAAACCTAGATCATTCTCACGCTCGTGTAGCTGCTTCTTCAAGCTCCGAGCGCCCAACTCAATACACAACCAAGCAGGAGTAGGGTTTTACGCATCCGTGCGGCCCGAACCTGGGTAAAACTGCTCGTGCGTCTGCCTCGATCTGCTCTTCGTGCTCCCTCCGCCCTCGTACCGCACAGACAAGGGGCTCCGGTCCCATAGGTGTTCGTGGTGGACAGTTTCCCCCGACATCTTGGGTGGAGCGCCAGGTCCTCGACGACCGGCGAGATGAAGACGCTCGGACCACGATCGAGCGCCGCCGAGAAGCTCGGCGACAATCCGACAAGAGAGCTGGGAACGCTGTCGACGCACCCGCGCCCGGTGAACCAGGCGACTTGCCGTACGCGGCAGGCTGCCCTGCGTTCACCCGCGAGCTGCGGCGCGTCCAGTGGCCCAGCATGAAGAACTTTAAGCCCGACGTACCGGAGAAGTACGACGGCAAGACGCACCCCTCGGAGTTTCTCAGCGTCTACACCATAGCGGTGCAAGCTGCCGGGGGGCGCGACGAGAAGATCCTAGCCAACTACTTCCCGCTCGTGCTGAAGCCGAACGTCCGTTCGTGGCTCATGCACTTGCCGGAAGGCTCTATCTCTTCTTGGGCCGACCTCTGCCATCAGTTTGTTGGCGCCTTCACCGGCGGCCACAAACCCCATGGCCAGGAGAGCGATCTCCACATTTTGGCCCAGAAGGAAGGCGAACCCCTGCGCAAGTATATCCAACGTTTCAGCCGGGTACAGCACAACATCCCCGACGTTCACCCTGCTGCGGTTATCAGCGCATTCCATCAGAACGTGCGTAACCGCCGCATGCGTGAGGAGATGGCGATGACCAAGATCAGGGACGTCAGCGAGCTCTACGCTCTTGCCGACAAGTGCGCCCGTGCAGAAGAGGGGAGGAAACTCCCCGGGGAGGATGCTGGCGCAGGGGGAAGCGACAGCGACGACGCCGCCCCGGCAAAGAAGAGCCGGCGGCGGAACAACAGGAAGAAGGGCAAGAAGGAAGTGCTTGCCGTCGAGAAGTCCGGCAAGGAGGCCCCCGCCAAACAAGCGCAGGCTGGCGGCTCCGGCAAGGAGCCTGCCCCTGCGGCGGCGACCGACAAGCCGGGTAGCTCCGACAAGCAATACTGTAAGATTCACCGCACCAAGGGTCACGACCTCTCCAACTGTAAGCGCGTCGAGTACCTCGTCGAGCAGCAAAAGGCTGAGTACGAGAGGCGCGACAAGGAGAAGGCCCAGGGTGGCGGGGAAGAGCCCAGCAAGAAGCGGCCATTCAATGGCCGGGGAGGACGCCGCGGCAAGGCCAAGCAGCGGCAAGGAGATCGACCTCCCCGGGGCCGCGACAACGACGAAGACGACGATGAAGACATGGAGGACGACGAGAACAGCGAGCAGGAGTTCCAGAAGGCCACGGAGGTCCTGTGCGTCGACGGTGGCGCCTCCCTGCACACCTCCCACCGCCAGCTGAAACAGTGGGTGCGTGAGGTGAATGCAGCGGAGCCGCCCGTGGAGTCGCGCAGGCTCCTCAAATGGTCCAGCACGCCCATCATTTTTGACCTTGAGGATCACCCTGACCGCACCACGGCGGTCGGGCACTTGCCGATGCTGGTTTCCCCCACCATCCGCAACCTCAAGGTCACCAAAATGTTGGTTGACGGCGGGGCCGGCCTGAACTTGATCTCCTCTGCTGTGATCAAGAAACTCCAGATTCAAGACGGCGAGCTCGAAGAGACCGGTTCATTCCAAGGAATCAACCCGGGAAGGAGCAAGCCCAAGGGAAAGATTACCCTGCCGGTGACCTTTGGCGGGGAGCTCAACTTCAGGACTGAGCGCATCACCTTTGACGTTGCTGATATTCCATTGCCCTACAATGGAATACTCGGCCGTCCCGCCCTCGCCAAGTTCATGGCAGCTTCCCACTATGCCTACAACGTGCTGAAGATGCCGGGGCCGATAAGCGTCATCACTGTCCACAGCGACAAGAAAGATGCGCTTATTTGCGCCGACAAGATCTACCGGGATGCGGCAGCTGCGGCCGAGAAGGATACTCTTGCCGCTGAAGCTCCCGGGGGGAAGAAGACGAAGACCAAGTCCGGCAAGTGCTCTGGGACCCACTCCGGCAACCGCACCTCTTCGGAGTGCTGCGCTGCCGTCGAGGACGTTCCATCGAGCTCCACCGGCAAGAGCAAGAAAGGAATGGCTGCTCCTCCGGCAACCAAGAAGGTGTCCGCAAAGGAGGATGGCACTGGTGGTACCTTCACCATCAGCGCCGCCCTTGACAGCAAATAGGAAAGCGCGCTCGTCGCCTTCCTGCGGGCGAATGTCGATGTGTTTGCTTGGCAACCATCTGACATCCCCGGTGTTCCCAGGAAGGTGATTGAGCACAAGCTTGCTGTCTGCCCTCATGCGCGGCCCATCAAGCAAAAAGTAAGGAAGCAAGCCGTGGAGCGCCAAGAGTTTATCAATGAAGAGATCAAGAAGCTAGAGGCAGCAGGCCTAGTTAGAGGTGTGATCCATCCGACGTGGTTGGCAAACCCAGTCGTCGTGCGCAAAGCCAACGGGAAGTGGAGGCTGTGTATAGACTTCACTGATGTCAATAAAGCATGTCCCAAGGATCCCTTCCCTTTGCCGCGCATTGACCAGATCGTTGACTCCACTGCCGGATGTGAGCTACTCTGTTTTCTTGATGCATACTCAGGCTATCACCAGATTTTCATGGCCAAGGAAGATGAGGAGAAGACTGCATTTATCACTCCATGTGGCACTTACTGCTTTATCCGCATGCCATTTGGACTGAAGAATGCAGGCTCAACTTTTGCAAGGGTAGTGTACACTGCTTTTGAGCCACAGATCCACAGGAATGTAGAAGCCTACATGGATGATATCGTGGTGAAGAGCAAAAGCAAAGAAACACTGATTCAAGACTTAGAAGAAACGTTTCAGAACCTGCGCAGGATACAGCTCAAGCTGAACCCCGAGAAGTGCGTCTTTGGAGTTCCCTCCGGCAAGCTTCTCGGGTTCTTTGTTTCGCAGAGGGGGATTGAAGCCAACCCCGACAAGATCAAAGCCATCGAGCAGATGGAAGCCCCGAGGCGAGTCAAGGATGTCAGGAGGCTTGCAGGTTGTGTGGCTGCCCTCAGTAGGTTCGTTTCTAAATCTGCAGAACGCGCCCTGCCTTTCTTCAAAATCTTGAAGAAGGCAGGTCCCATGAAGTGGACTCCGGAAGCGGAGGCAGCACTGCAAGATTTGAAACGGTACCTTTCCTCTCCTCCAATACTTGTCGCACCTAGACCACAGGAAAAGTTGCTGCTGTATTTGGCGGCAACCAACCAGGTGGTTAGTGCTGCGTTAGTAGCGGAGAGAGAGTCCGACGAGGAGGTCACACCACCGGCAAGCGAATCCAGCGACAAGCAGGGGGCTGCCCCGACAAGCTCTGGCAACGACAAAGATGAATCTGCGCAGGAAAAGGAAGAGGTGCGGAAGAAGGTGGTGCAGCGCCCAGTGTATTTTGTAAGTTCCCTTCTCCAGGGAGCTAGGTCAAGGTACTCTGGTGTGCAAAAATTGCTTTTCGGCCTCCTCATGGCCTCGAGAAAGCTGCGCCACTACTTCCAAGCCCATGAGATAACAGTGGTCACTCGCTTTCCATTAAAGAGGATATTGCACAATCCAGAGGCAACAGGCAGGATCGTCGAGTGGGCACTGGAACTGTCAAGCTTCGGACTCAAGTTTGAAAGTACTTCAACCATACAGAGCCGAGCTTTGGCAGAATTTATAGCAGAATGGACCCCAACGCCCGATGAAGAAGTTCAAGAAACAAGCGCACCCGTGCAAGAAGCAACAAGTGAATGGGTAATGTACTTTGATGGTGCCTTTTCGCTGCAAGGCGCCGGTGCTGGCGTAGTACTCATTGCGCCCACCGGAGAACACCTCAAGTATATTATCCAGATGCACTTCCCAAGAGAGCAAGCGACAAACAATACTGCAGAGTATGAAGGCTTGCTCGCCGGCCTCAGAATTGCGGCTGAACTTGGGATCAGAAAGCTGATTGTACGTGGAGATTCTCAGTTGGTGGTCCGGCAAGTCAACAAGAGCTACCAGAGCCCTTTGATGGAAGCTTATGTAGATGAAGTGAGGAAGCTTGAAGAGCACTTTGAAGGTCTGCAGATGGAGCATGTCCCGAGAGCTCAAAATGAAATTGCAGATGGCCTTTCAAAGTGTGCTGCGATGAAGTTACCTGTGGAACCAGGGACCTTCCTGCTCAAGCTGACTCAACCATCAGTTACACCATCAATTGGGCAGTCTAAGAAGAGAAAGTTGGTCTCCGGCGACTACTTGCCGGCGGATCTTCCAGAAACCGCCGCCAAGGTCCCCAAGATCAACGACAAGAACGCTGAGGAACAGTTTGCTCCTGCAAGCCCTCGGGCTTGTGCAGTTGAAGCAAGTGTTCCCGACAAGCCTCGCCCCGGCGAGCTTGCCGGGGGACCGTCAGCTCCGACAGGACCAGAGGTCTTTGCCGTAGAAGCTGGGGTTCCCGCAGCGGCCCTCGAGCCTTTAGTCCTTGCCGTCGAGCCCCGAGCTCCGGCATGGGCACAGCAGATCGTCCGCTTTCTACAAACTGGAGAACTTCCCGACGACCCTCAAGAGATAGAGAAGATAACCAGGCAGTCAAGTATGTATCAGTTTGTGGATAACGAGCTGTACAGAAGAAGACTCAATGGTGTCAGGTTGAAGTGCATCTCCAGGGAAGATGGACAGAAGCTGTTGGCAGAAATACACGGAGGCATATGCGGCCACCACATTGGCGCAAGGGCACTTGTCGGGAAAGCTTTCCGGCAAGGGTTCTTTTGGCAAGAAGCCCTCCAAGATGCAACTGCACTAGTAACCAAGTGTGAAGCGTGCCAGTTCCATGCAAAGCAAATTCATCAGCCAGCTCAAGCTCTCCAAACAATCCCTTTGTCATGGCCCTTCTCGGTCTGGGGGCTCGATATCCTCGGCCCTTTCCCTCGCGCTGTCGGGGGCTTTGAGTACTTGTACGTTGCAATCGACAAGTTCACAAAGTGGCCAGAAGTGGAGCCAGTGAGAAAGGTGACAGCACAGTCAGCAGTCAGGTTCTTCAGGTCGATTGTTTGCCGTTTCGGGATCCCTAACAGGATCATCACCGACAATGGTACGCAATTCACTAGTCGCACCTTCATGCAATACGTCCAAGACCTTGGCGCCAAGGTCTGTTTCGCTTCTGTTGCTCACCCGAGGAGCAACGGCCAAGCGGAGAGGGCAAATGCTGAAGTGCTGCGCGGACTCAAGACAAGGACCTTTGACAGGCTGCGCATGTGCGGAAAGAATTGGATAGAGGAGCTCCCGGCGGCTCTTTGGTCAATCAGAACGACACCAAGTCGAGCCACCGGGCAGACACCTTTTGCTCTAGTCTATGGAGCAGAGGCAGTTCTCCCCACGGAACTCGTATACGGATCTCCTCGAGTACTCGCTTATGATGAGCTCGAGCAAGAGCAACTGTGGCAAGATGACGCATTGCTCCTTGAGGAGGGACGTCTCTAGGCTGCTGTACGAGCTGCTCGATACCAGCAAGCTTTGCGCCGCTACCATAGCCGCAAAGTCAAGGCCAGGAGTCTCGAGGAAGGCGACCTTGTTCTTCGGCGTGTTCAGTCCGCCAAGAATTCCAACAAGTTGACGCCGAAGTGGGAAGGCCCTTATCGGGTGAGACAAGTTACGAGGCCCGGCGCTGTCCGCCTCGAGACCGAAGAAGGCTTACCGGTGAGCAACTCCTGGAACATAGAGCATCTTCGCAAGTTTCACCCCTAAGGCGCGGTTGCCGTGATCCGTTCCGGCAACCACCTTTTGTACAAGCCTTGCCGCTGTTGCATGTAACCCTTTGTACAAAGCCGGGCGCAGACCCCGTGCATCAGTAAAGATTTCGTGTTTTCGCATCGATTGCCTTTTGCATGCTTCTCTTTGCTATTTGCATGTTTTATTTGGCATTTGATGCAACACTTAGACATTCGGTAAGCACTATTACGCCGAAAGGCGATATGCTTGTTTCCCTCTCCTTTTCCTTTTTCTCTTAAGCAGAAGGAACGTTCCTCGCGCACAAGTTTGCCGGGGGGGGAAGGAGGTGGAGGAGGAACTAAGTGCCGTTCAAGTAAGAAGAGCCTTACCGGGAAGCAAACAACATGAGCAAGCAGCTTATGAAAGATAAGTTGTTAGAATAAGTTGTTAGAATTTGACCAGTTCAAATTTTAAATTTTGGTTGTCTTCCTTGAACGATCACACTTTGTATGGAAAACCTGTGCGCGGAGGAACCTACCCGTGGCTTGCCGCACCCTTATCTTGTTTTCGAGTTCACTCAACGATTTAAGTGAGCTGCGACAAGTGTCGCGCCCTTACCTCGTTTCCGAGTACACTCAGCAAGCTAAGTGCGTTGCGACCTGCTGCGGCAAGGTTGCTTGCCGGCGAGGACCTTGGCCAGCAGGCTGCTCAGAGTCCAGTACTCAGCGCTCGCGGCAAGGGCCCCTTGCCGGCAAGCTCCCCGGGAGCGTAGGGTGAAAAACATACAAAGTCAAAGATTGGAACAAGGAAGATAACATTGCACTGATTGATTGAAGTAAAGCAAATATCTTACAAGGATAACTTGTCGCAATGGACTAATGAGTTCATAACATAACGTGCAGCAACAAAAAGATAAAGATAGATGGGGCCCTAGTCTACGCGGTCGCCCTCCTTCCTGCCAAGCTTTGCCACCTTGGCGATGATGTGGCTGACCTGCTCCTTCAGGGCCTCCGTGTTCGCATCCTCCGGCAAGCTGCGAAGAACGTTCGTGAGGTTGATCCCCGGGTTGCGGAACACGATCTTCGTCAAGACCCGCTCCAGAGTTCCCGCGCAGAGACGGCGCGACTCCTCGGCCAGCTGCGCGGGGATGCGGTTCCGGAGACCTGCAAGGGCCGGAGCGACGCCTCTGAAGAAGAGGCTGAGCTTGGCGCTGTGCGGGAGATCTGGATCCGGCGAGTAGATAAGATGCTCGGCCTTCAAAGCAAGCAACTCCTGGTCAATGTTGGACGCAGAAGAAGCCAGCTCTTCGGTCCACGCCTCATGATGTCTGCCGGGCCGCCATATTGCCACGCCGGCCTCTTCCGGTCTTGGAGGGGGGCGATCCGGCGACGAAGAAAGTCCGCGCCCACTTCAGCGACAGACAGCGGCGCCAAACGAAGACGCATGATTCTGACGAGAGCGATATCCAGCTTGGAGTCGTCGGAATCGAAGTTACTCCAATCCCTGCCGCGCACGATGGGCGATGTGCGCGGCGCGGTGAAGTGTTGCGGCCGCTCCTCGACGACCCAGCACCACTCCGCACGCCACTCTTCCCACTTGCCGCGGAGCTCCCCCGGCAAGTAGGCGGGTTTCTTATTCAGCCTGAACACCCAAGAGATTCCTCCGGAGAGGGGGGCGTCGGCCTCTACTCTGGGGATGAAAAAGTGCCTAAAGAGAGCTACGTTGGGCTGGATTCCTACGAAGTTTTCGCACATATGTGCGAAAACGGACATGGTGAGGATGGCGTTGGGAGTGAAGTCGAGGAGGTGGAGGCCATAAGTATTCATGATATCGCAGAAAAAGTTTGAGAAGGGAGGGCACAGACCGCAGTGGAAGAAGGCTGCGAAAAAGTAATACCCGCCGGGGTAGTGATCCTTGGCGACGGCCGGGTAGACGCGCGTGCGGGGGTGCGCTGGGGTCTCCTTGGCCCAGAACAAATAATATTTGTTCCAAAGCTCCCGCACGCCGAGCTTCGGCGCAAAGACGATGTGCTCCTTCCGGAACGCGACGAGCTTCGCCGCCTGATCTGACTTCTCCCGCTTGGACTTCTCCGACTTCGCCTTGTCGGTCTTTGGGGCCATGGCGGACGCGGTGGAAGGAAGGGGACGAAGAGCTTGGTGATGGCGGAGGAGTAGAGGCAAAGAGCAGAGGAATCTGAGGAAGAAGACGATGGCAATGAGTGCGCGGGGAGGGGAACCGCGCCGCTCTCTCTGCTTTTATGGGAGAGTGGGGGGCGTTTCGCCCTTCCCATTAAAGAAATCGTGGGCACGTCCCATCCCACGGCGCCGCAATCGACGCGTGCCGTTGCCGTGGGGTGCGGCGGATATGGAAGTGGATTCGGCGCGCCGCGGGCCGCGGGTGCCCGTGCACTGTTTTGGGCCTGGCCCAACAGCGCTCGGCACCGTGTGTGGCCCAGGCCCGGGGGCTCCTGTCGGTGTACTAAGGTAGGGGTACCCTAGTACCCCAACTTGTGCACGGGCAGCGGCAGCTCCCCGCGGCAGGGTTCACCACGCGCTTGCCGGAGACCTTCCTGACCCTTATCTAGCCATTCAAAAACAAAGTATACAAGACAGAAGACCAAGACCCCGGCAAGAGGAGCTTGCCGGGAAGGCCGTTCCAGGCTCAAGATTGCTTAACTAGCACGAAGCCCTGGCAAGAGGAGCTTGTCAGGACGAACAGAAGATTTTATCTTAGAAGACCCAGCAAGGGCTCGGGGAGCGGCAAGCTTCCGGGCCCGGCAAGGTCGAGATCCCCGGCAAGGTGCTTGCCGGGGGAGGTGCGCTGTGTGCCCGCGCTCCAGCTCATCGGCCCACGCGTCGCCCTGGGGCCACTCCAGGGACGCGTGGCGGATGGCTGTGCAGCCTGGGGGACACGGTGGCACTCCACGGCAGTGGATCCATCGCCGTGGCAGACGGAGACGCAACGGCGGGAGCTTTTGGGGTCGACGGCGACGGGCATTAAATGCCCTTGTCCCCCACTGTCAAAGTAGGTATAGACCACTGTTCTGCACTGTAGCTCCACTGTTCCCGCACTGTTCCAACTACCACATCTTTTACATTTTTACCCCTTTCTCCTACGTTGACACCTGTCGGTGACCCCTTGCACTATAAAAGGAGGCCCATGCACAACGTGGAGGGGGTTCGAAACCTAGATCATTCTCACGCTCGTGTAGCTACTTCTTCAAGCTCCGAGCGCCCAAACTCAATACACAACCAAGCAGGAGTAGGGTTTTACGCATCCGTGCGGCCCGAACCTGGGTAAAACTGCCCGCGTGTGTGCTTCGATCTGCTCTTTGTGCTCCCTCCGCCCTCGTACCGCACAGACAAGGGGCTCCGGTCTCATAGGTGTTCGTGGTGGACAGTTTCCCCCGACATCTTTGGCGCGCCAGGTAGGGGTCGAACCTACGGCCTTCCGCTTAGGAAACGGAAGCTCTTGAGGGCAAGAAGAGCCGGCGGCGGAACAACAGGAAGAAGGGCAAGAAGGAAGTGCTTGCCGTCGAGAAGTCCGGCAAGGAGGCCCCCGCCAAGCAAGCGCGGGCTGGCGGCTCCGGCAAGGAGCCTGCCCCTGCGGCGGCGGCCGACAAGCCGGGTAGCTCCGACAAGCAATACTGCAAGATTCACCGCACCAAGGGTCACGACCTCTCCAACTGCAAGCGCGTCGAGTACCTCGTCGAGCAGCAAAAAGCTGAGTACGAGAGGCGCGACAAGGAGAAGGCCCAAGGTGGCGGGGAAGAGCCCAGCAAGAAGCGGCCATTCAATGGCCGGGGAGGACGCCGCGGCAAGGCCAAGCAGCGGCAAGGAGATCGACCTCCCCGGGGCCGCGACAACGACGAAGACGACGATGAAGACATGGAGGACGACGAGAACAGCGAGCAGGAGTTCCAGAAGGCCACGGAGGTCCTGTGCGTCGACGGTGGCGCCTCCCTGCACACCTCCCACCGCCAGCTGAAACAGTGGGTGCGTGAGGTGAATGCAGCGGAGCCGCCCGTGGAGTCGCGCAGGCTCCTTAAATGGTCCAGCACGCCCATCATTTTTGACCTTGAGGATCACCCTGACCGCACCACGGCGGTCGGGCACTTGCCGATGCTGGTTTCCCCCACCATCCGCAACCTCAAGGTCACCAAAATGTTGGTTGACGGCGGGGCCGGGCTGAACTTGATCTCCTCTGCTGTGATCAAGAAACTCCAGATTCAAGACGGCGAGCTCGAAGAGACCGGTTCATTCCAAGGAATCAACCCGGGAAGGAGCAAGCCCAAGGGAAAGATTACTCTGCCGGTGACCTTTGGCGGGGAGCTCAACTTCAGGACTGAGCGCATCACCTTTGACGTTGCTGATATTCCATTGCCCTACAATGGAATACTCGGCCGTCCCGCCCTCGCCAAGTTCATGGCAGCTTCCCACTATGCCTACAACGTGCTGAAGATGCCGGGGCCGATAAGCGTCATCACTGTCCACAGCGACAAGAAAGATGCGCTTATTTGCGCCGACAAGATCTACCGGGATGCGGCAGCTGCGGCCGAGAAGGATACTCTTGCCGCTGAAGCTCCCGGGGGGAAGAAGACGAAGACCAAGGCCGGCACCGAGCCGGCAAGGATCTTCTCGGAGCGGAGCAGCTGCTCCGCCCCCTTCTCGGGCGCCGGCCACCACAGGGGCTGGGCCTACGCAGCCCCCAGCCCCGGTGGCTCCGAAACGCGCGAGGGAACCTTCATCCTCCGCTCCTCGCGCCGACGCGCCCACCGTGGAGTTCGACTTCTCCGCGCTGAGCGAGGACGACGAGGAGGACCAAGAGTAAGGACCCGAGACCTTACTCCTTCTTGATTTTTATATCTCGATTGTTGCTGACGCTTGACTTTGCTTGTTGCTTGTGATTGCAGGACCTTGGAGCAGCGCGCGAAGAGGGTTAAGGTGCCCACAGTTGAAGTCGTGGGAGACCCATCCGTCGCGGAAGCAGGGATCGCGCCGGAGCCGAGCTTGCCGGACCCGAGCGCCGCTCCGGGGAGCAGCCCCCAGCGCAGCCCCCAGCGTAAGTTAGAGGTTTACTGTTTTTTGCTCGTCGGGGCGCGCTTAGGGCTTTGATCTCTGAATGTCTTAGTTCTTCTATCTTCTCTTGTGCAGAGGTGGAGCCGCAGCGGGAAGAGCGCCCGGAGGCCGTCACCGAGGAGCCGCAGGCCCCGCCGTCCCCGGCAAGGCAAAACTCTCCGGCAAGGGAGAGCGCTCCGCCAAGGGCGGGTACTCCGCCAAGGCAGAGTACCCCGCCGAGGGCGAGCAGCCCGGCGAGGACGGCCACTCCGCCAAAGCCGAGCTCCCCGGCAAGGGAGCCCGCCGCAGAGGACGTCCGCCACGGTACGTTCTGTACTTGGTTTTCTTGACTTTGCTTCTTTTTGGATCTTTGCTTGATTTTGAACTTCTTTTTCTTCTTCTCTTAGATCTTCCTCCTCCTCCTCCCGCACCGATGGAGACCGAGGTCATCAATATCGAGGATGAGGAGGGCGCGCAGGGCGGCGGCGATGACGCTCCCGTCGTCGTGGAGATGGCCGAGGCCACCACGGAGACGGCCGAAACCACCGAGCCGGCCGTGCAGGAGTCCGCTCCGGCTGCCGATGCAGCGGCCGGGGAGGGGGACGGCGACCGCACCGCCAACCCGGAGGTGGCGGGAGCATCAGATGCTGCACCGGCCGCCGGTCCCTCCGCCGGCGAGGAGCCAGCTGGTTACTATCTTCGTGCCCCCAATGGCATCTTTATCCAAGTGCCTTGGGGGTCTTCATCAAGAGCTCCCGCGGAGGGCGAGGCGTTTGACGGAGAAGTCCTCGCCTCCGCGGGTCTGACAGTCGTCGAGGCGCCCGGCGAAGGAGATGGGCCCGAGGAGGAGAAGCTTCTCCACCGACTCCTGGCCCTTTACCGGGCCAGGCAGGCGAAGCTCGCCTCTCGGGAAGCGCTTGCCGCCAAGGCCGCCGCCGAAATGGAGAAGCGTGCGGCGGAGCTCAGCGCTGCCCACAAGGCGGGCCTCCGCGAGGTGGCGGAGGCGCGCGAGCGCCTTGCCGGCGAATATGAAGAATGGGTGCTGGAGAAGGCCGAGGCTGAGGAACAGCAACGGCTCGCCGGGGTGGAGATGTCCCGGCGAGAGGGAGAGCTCGCGCAGCGGAAGGTGGATCTCGACTCCCACGAGGAGGACCTTGCCGCTCGCGAGGCTGCTCTTGGCGGGGAGCTGAAGGAGGCGAAAGCCGCTGCTGCTGCCGCGGAAGACGCCAAGAAGGAGCTCGCCGCCAAGGTCATCCAGTTGGAGAAGGCGATGAAGGTGAGCGCCGAGAAGGTTGCCGCGCTCATTACTGAGCGCGAGAAGGACGCCCACACCAACGCGGAGCTCCAAGTAAGCTTATCAAAGAAGGGCGACGAGTTGAAGGCCGCCAAGGATTCCATCGAAGACTTGGAGCTGAAGGTCTCAACTCTGAGGGATTCAATTGACGCCGCCAAGCTCCGAGAAGACAAGCTGAAGGAGGAGCTCCGGAAGGAGCGGACTTTGGTGGATAGCGTCAACAAGGCGTCTGAGCTATTCCGGCAGACCATCGAGGCGTGGACCGAAGAGCTAGCTTCTTCTGCGTCCAACATTGACCAGGAGTTGCTTGCTTTGAAGGCCGAGCATCTTATCTACTCGCCGGATCCAGATCTCCCGCACAGCGCCAAGCTCAGCCTCTTCTTCAGAGGCGTCGCTCCGGCCCTTGCAGGTCTCCGGAACCGCATCCCCGCGCAGCTGGCCGAGGAGTCGCGCCGTCTCTGCGCGGGAACTCTGGAGCGGGTCTTGACGAAGATCGTGTTCCGCAACCCGGGGATCAACCTCACGAACGTTCTTCGCAGCTTGCCGGAGGATGCGAACACGGAGGCCCTGAAGGAGCAGGTCAGCCACATCATCGCCAAGGTGGCAAAGCTTGGCAGGAAGGAGGGCGACCGCGTAGACTAGGGCCCCATCTATCTTTATCTTTTTGTTGCTGCACGTTATGTTATGAACTCATTAGTCCATTGCGACAAGTTATCCTTGTAAGATATTTGCTTTACTTCAATCAATCAGTGCAATGTTATCTTCCTTGTTCCAATCTTTGACTTTGTATGTTTTTCACCCTACGCTCCCGGGGAGCTTGCCGGCAAGGGGCCCTTGCCGCGAGCGCTGAGTACTGGACTCTGAGCAGCCTGCTGGCCAAGGTCCTCGCCGGCAAGCAACCTTGCCGCAGCAGGTCGCAACGCACTTAGCTTGCTGAGTGTACTCGGAAACGAGGTAAGGGCGCGACACTTGTCGCAGCTCACTTAAATCGTTGAGTGAACTCGAAAACAAGATAAGGGTGCGGCAAGCCACGGGTAGGTTCCTCCGCGCACAGGTTTTCCATACAAAGTGTGATCGTTCAAGGAAGACAACCAAAATTTAAAATTTGAACTGGTCAAATTCTAACAACTTATCTTTCATAAGCTGCTTGCTCATGTTGTTTGCTTTCCGGTAAGGCTCTTCCTTCTTGAACGGCACTTAGTTCCTCCTCCATCTCCTTCCCCCCCGGCAAACTTGTGCGCGAGGAACGTTCCTCCTGCTTAAGAGAAAAAGGAAAAGGAGGGGGAAACAAGCATATTGTCTTTCGACGTAATAGTGCTTACCGAGTATCTAAGTGTTGCATCAAATGCCAAATAAAACACGCAAATAGCAAAGAGAAGCATGCGAAAGGCAATCGATGCGAAAACACGAAATCTTTACTGATGCACGGGGTCTGCGCCCGGCTTTGTACAAAGGGTTACATGCAACAGCGGCAAGGCTTGTACAAAAGGTGGTTGCCGGAGCGGATCACGGCAACCGCGCCTTAGGGGTGAAACTTGCGAAGATGCTCTATGTTCCAGGAGTTGCTCACCGGTAAGCCTTCTTCGGTCTCGAGGCGGACAGCGCCGGGCCTCGTAACTTGTCTCACCCGATAAGGGCCTTCCCACTTCGGCGTCAACTTGTTGGAATTCTTGGCGGACTGAACACGCCGAAGAACAAGGTCGCCTTCCTCGAGACTCCTGGCCTTGACTTTGCGGCTATGGTAGCGGCGCAAAGCTTGCTGGTATCGAGCAGCTCGCACAGCAGCCTGGAGACGTCCCTCCTCAAGGAGCAATGCGTCATCTTGCCGCAGTTGCTCTTGCTCGAGCTCATCATAAGCGAGCACTCGAGGAGATCCGTATACGAGTTCCGTGGGGATAACTGCTTCTGCCCCGTAGACTAGGGCAAAGGGTGTCTGTCCGGTGGCTCGACTTGGTGTCGTTCTGATTGACCAAAGAGCCGCCGGGAGCTCCTCTATCCAATTCCTTCCGCACTTGCGCAGCCTGTCAAAGGTCCTTGTCTTGAGTCCGCGCAGCACTTCAGCATTTGCCCTCTCCGCTTGGCCGTTGCTCCTCGGGTGAGCAACAGAAGCGAAACAGACCTTGGCGCCAAGGTCTTGGACGTACTGCATGAAGGTGCGACTAGTGAATTGCGTACCGTTGTCGGTGATGATCCTGTTAGGGATCCCGAAACGGCAAACAATCGACCTGAAGAACCTGACTGCTGACTGTGCTGTCACCTTTCTCACTGGCTCCACTTCCGGCCACTTTGTGAACTTGTCGATTGCAACGTACAAGTACTCAAAGCCCCCGACAGCGCGAGGGAAAGGGCCGAGGATATCGAGCCCCCAGACCGAGAAGGGCCAGGACAAAGGGATTGTTTGGAGAGCTTGAGCTGGCTGATGTATTTGCTTTGCATGGAACTGGCACGCTTCACACTTGGTTACTAGTGCAGTTGCATCTTGGAGGGCTTCTTGCCAAAAGAACCCTTGCCGGAAAGCTTTCCCGGCAAGTGCCCTTGCGCCAATGTGGTGGCCGCATATGCCTCCGTGTATTTCTGCCAACAGCTTCTGTCCATCTTCCCTGGAGATGCACTTCAACCTGACACCATTGAGTCTTCTTCTGTACAGCTCGTTATCCACAAACTGATACATACTTGACTGCCTGGTTATCTTCTCTATCTCTTGAGGGTCGTCGGGAAGTTCTCCAGTTTGCAGAAAAGCAGTTTTTGCACACCAGAGTACCACCTTTTGTACAAGCTTTGCCGCTGTTGCATGTAACCCTTTGTACAAAGCCGGGCGCAGACCCCGTGCATCAGTAAAGATTTCGTGTTTTCGCATCGATTGCCTTTCGCATGCTTCTCTTTGCTATTTGCGTGTTTTATTTGGCATTTGATGCAACACTTAGATACTCGGTAAGCACTATTACGCCGAAAGGCGATATGCTTGTTTCCCTCTCCTTTTCCTTTTTCTCTTAAGCAGAAGGAACGTTCCTCGCGCACAAGTTTGCCGGGGGGGGAAGGAGGTGGAGGAGGAACTAAGTGCCGTTCAAGTAAGAAGAGCCTTACCGGAAAGCAAACAACATGAGCAAGCAGCTTATGAAAGATAAGTTGTTAGAATTTGACCAGTTCAAATTTTAAATTTTGGTTGTCTTCCTTGAACGATCACACTTTGTATGGAAAACCTGTGCGCGGAGGAACCTACCCGTGGCTTGCCGCACCCTTATCTTGTTTTCGAGTTCACTCAACGATTTAAGTGAGCTGCGACAAGTGTCGCGCCCTTACCTCGTTTCCGAGTACACTCAGCAAGCTAAGTGCGTTGCGACCTGCTGCGGCAAGGTTGCTTGCCGGCGAGGACCTTGGCCAGCAGGCTGCTCAGAGTCCAGTACTCAGCGCTCGCGGCAAGGGCCCCTTGCCGGCAAGCTCCCCGGGAGCGTAGGGTGAAAAACATACAAAGTCAAAGATTGGAACAAGGAAGATAACATTGCACTGATTGATTGAAGTAAAGCAAATATCTTACAAGGATAACTTGTCGCAATGGACTAATGAGTTCATAACATAACGTGCAGCAACAAAAAGATAAAGATAGATGGGGCCCTAGTCTACGCGGTCGCCCTCCTTCCTGCCAAGCTTTGCCACCTTGGCGATGATGTGGCTGACCTGCTCCTTCAGGGCCTCCGTGTTCGCATCCTCCGGCAAGCTGCGAAGAACGTTCGTGAGGTTGATCCCCGGGTTGCGGAACACGATCTTCGTCAAGACCCGCTCCAGAGTTCCCGCGCAGAGACGGCGCGACTCCTCGGCCAGCTGCGCGGGGATGCGGTTCCGGAGACCTGCAAGGGCCGGAGCGACGCCTCTGAAGAAGAGGCTGAGCTTGGCGCTGTGCGGGAGATCTGGATCCGGCGAGTAGATAAGATGCTCGGCCTTCAAAGCAAGCAACTCCTGGTCAATGTTGGACGCAGAAGAAGCTAGCTCTTCGGTCCACGCCTCGATGGTCTGCCGGAATAGCTCAGACGCCTTGTTGACGCTATCCACCAAAGTCCGCTCCTTCCGGAGCTCCTCCTTCAGCTTGTCTTCTCGGAGCTTGGCGGCGTCAATTGAATCCCTCAGAGTTGAGACCTTCAGCTCCAAGTCTTCGATGGAATCCTTGGCGGCCTTCAACTCGTCGCCCTTCTTTGATAAGCTTACTTGGAGCTCCGCGTTGGTGTGGGCGTCCTTCTCGCGCTCAGTAATGAGCGCGGCAACCTTCTCGGCGCTCACCTTCATCGCCTTCTCCAACTGGATGACCTTGGCGGCGAGCTCCTTCTTGGCGTCTTCCGCGGCAGCAGCAGCGGCTTTCGCCTCCTTCAGCTCCCCGCCAAGAGCAGCCTCGCGAGCGGCAAGGTCCTCCTCGTGGGAGTCGAGATCCACCTTCCGCTGCGCGAGCTCTCCCTCTCGCCGGGACATCTCCACCCCGGCGAGCCGTTGCTGTTCCTCAGCCTCGGCCTTCTCCAGCACCCATTCTTCATATTCACCGGCAAGGCGCTCGCGCGCCTCCGCCACCTCGCGGAGGCCCGCCTTGTGGGCAGCGCTGAGCTCCGCCGCACGCTTCTCCATTTCGGCGGCGGCCTTGGCGGCAAGCGCTTCCCGGGAGGCGAGCTTCGCCTGCCTGGCCCGGTAAAGGGCCAGGAGTCGGTGGAGAAGCTTCTCCTCCTCGGGCCCATCTCCTTCGCCGGGCGCTTCGACGACTGTCAGACCCGCGGAGGCGAGGACTTCCCCGTCAAACGCCTCGCCCTCCGCGGGAGCTCTTGATGAAGACCCCCAAGGCACTTGGATAAAGATGCCATTGGGGGCACGAAGATAGTAACCGGCTGGCTCCTCGCCGGCGGAGGGACCGGCGGCCGGTGCAGCATCTGATGCTCCCGCCACCTCCGGGTTGGCGGTGCGGTCGCCGTCCCCCTCCCCGGCCGCTGCATCGGCAGCCGGAGCGGTCTCCTGCACGGCCGGCTCGGTGGTTTCGGCCATCTCCGCGGTGGCCTCGGCCATCTCCACGACGACGGGAGCGTCATCGCCGCCGCCCTGCGCGCCCTCCTCATCCTCGATATTGATGACCTCGGTCTCCATCGGTGCGGGAGGAGGAGGAGGAAGATCTAAGAGAAGAAGAAAAAGAAGTTCAAAATCAAGCAAAGATCCAAAAAGAAGCAAAGTCAAGAAAACCAAGTACAGAACGTACCTTGGCGGACGTCCTCTGCGGCGGGCTCCCTTGCCGGGGAGCTCGGCCCTGGCGGAGTGGCCGTCCTCGCCGGGCTGCTCGCCCTTGGCGGGGTACTCTGCCTTGGCGGAGTACCCGCCCTTGGCGGAGCGCTCTCCCTCGCCGGAGAGTTTTGCCTTGCCGGGGACGGCGGGGCCTGCGGCTCCTCGGTAACGGCCTCCGGGCGCTCTTCCCGCTGCGGCTCCACCTCTGCACAAGAGAAGATAGAAGAACCAAGACATTCAGAGATCAAAGCCCTAAGCGCGCCCCGACGAAGCAAAAACAGTAAACCTCTAACTTACGCTGGGGGCTGCGCTGGGGGCTGCTCCCCGGAGCGGCACTCGGGTCCGGCAAGATCGGCTCCGCCGCGATCCCTGCTTCCGCGACGGATGGGTCTTCCACGACCTCAACTGTGGGCACCTTGACCCTCTTCGCGCGCTGCTCCAAGGTCCTGCAATCACAAGCAACAAACAAAATCAAGCGTCAGCAACAATCGAGATATAAAAATCAAGAAGGAGTAAGGTCTCGGGTCCTTACTCTTGGTCCTCCTCGTCGTCCTCGCTCAGCGCGGAGAAGTCGAACTCCACGGTGGGCGCGTCGGCGCGAGGAGCGGAGGATGAAGGTTCCCTCGCGCGTTTCGGAGCCACCGGGGCTGGGGGCTGCGTAGGCCCAGCCCCTGTGGTGGCCGGCGCCCGAGAAGGGGGCGGAGCAGCTGCTCCGCTCCGAGAAGATCCTTGCCGGCTCGGTGCCGGCCTGCGGGACGCCTCTGCCGTGGCCGGCACGCCGGCCGCCCTTGGCGCGGCTTGGCTCGGCCGGGGAGCTGCCCGGCGAGCTGGCTGTTGCCGGGGCGCTCGCGCCTGCTCTCCCGTCGCCGCCTTGCGGAGACGCTTCAACGGGGACTGCTCGTGGCTTGCCGGGGGCGGGGAGTTCTCCGACGAGGAGAGGTCGTCGGCGTACAACTCTGTCGATCCGCCGGAGTCTTCGGCCTCCTCCTCCTCCCCCTCCTCTGCCTCGGCCGGCTCGCTGGGCCCAGCATCCGACGATGCGGCCCTCTTCCCCTTGGCGCCTCCGCCCCTCGCGGCGCCTCTGCTTCCTCCGGCGGTGCCCTCCATTGCCGCGGCCTCCGTCGCGATCCCACTGATCCCGGAGTGCCTCAGCGAGGGGATCACGGCGAGCGCGTCGGGAGGGAGCTCTAGCAGCTTGCGAATCTCCTCATTGTCCGCCTGGCTGGCGGCATCCGCGGCTTCCGCCTCCGCGGGTGTGTATCCAAAGTTTCCCGCCGCCGAGGCTGCGGCGACTTCTTCAGCGCGAGAAGCTATGTAAGCAATCTCTTGGTCGGTGGTGGCCCGCGTGTGCAGCTTGAGATCGTCCTTCTTCTCCAACACCTCCACAAGGCGGTCGTAGAACTGGAGGACGTCGATGGGCTTGGGCGCAATCCACGTGCGCTCCACTCCATGAGAGTCGCACG
>LR738715.1:669216093-669246341 GCA_902687465.1 Secale cereale | reverse complement strand
CAGCCTGGGGGACACGGTGGCACTCCACGGCAGTGGATCCATCGCCGTGGCAGACGGAGACGCAACGGCGGGAGCTTTTGGGGTCGACGGCGACGGGCATTAAATGCCCTTGTCCCCCACTGTCAAAGTAGGTATAGACCACTGTTCTGCACTGTAGCTCCACTGTTCCCGCACTGTTCCAACTACCACATCTTTTACATTTTTACCCCTTTCTCCTACGTTGACACCTGTCGGTGACCCCTTGCACTATAAAAGGAGGCCCATGCACAACGTGGAGGGGGTTCGAAACCTAGATCATTCTCACGCTCGTGTAGCTACTTCTTCAAGCTCCGAGCGCCCAAACTCAATACACAACCAAGCAGGAGTAGGGTTTTACGCATCCGTGCGGCCCGAACCTGGGTAAAACTGCCCGCGTGTGTGCTTCGATCTGCTCTTTGTGCTCCCTCCGCCCTCGTACCGCACAGACAAGGGGCTCCGGTCTCATAGGTGTTCGTGGTGGACAGTTTCCCCCGACACATACTAACAAAGCAATCGTGTCTTCTCAAAATAACATGGCCAAAGAAAGTTATCCCTACAAAATCATATAGTCTGGCTATGCTCCCTCTTCATCACACAAAATATTTAAATCATGCACAACCCCGGTTTCAGCCAAGCAATTGTTTCATACTTAAATTTTTCCAAACCTTTCAACTTTCACGCAATACATGAGCGTGAGCCATGGATATAACACTATAGGTGGAATAGAGTTTTGGTTGTGGAGAAGACAAAAAGGAAGATAGTCTCACATCAACTAGGCGTATCAATGGGCTATGGAGATGTCCATCAATAGATATCAATGTGAGTGAGTAGGGATTGCCATGCAACGGATGCACTAGAGCTATAAGTGTATGAAAGCTCATCGAAAGAAACTAAGTGGGTGTGCATCCAACTTGCTTGCTCATGAAGATCTAGGGCATTTGAGGAAGCCCATCGTTGGAATATACAAGCCAAGTTCTATAATGAAAATTTCCACTAGTATATGAAAGTGACAAAACAAGAGACTCTCTATCATGAAGATCATGGTGCTACTTTGAAGCACAAGTGTGGAAAAGGATAGTGGCATTGTCCCTTCTCTCTTTTCTCTCATTTTTTTGGGAGGGGTTTTCTCTTTTTTTATTAGCCCCTCTCTATGTTTTTTGGGCCATCTTTTTTTATTTGGCCTTTCCTCACATGGGATAATGCTCTAATAATGAAGATCATCACACTTTTATTGACTTACAACTCAAATATTACAACTCGAAGCTAGAACAAAATATGACTCTATGTAAATGATGATGAAACATGTCATATGAAATATATCTCAGAATGGCTATGGAAATGCCATGATAGGTAGGTATGGTGGCTGTTTTGAGGAAGGTATATGGTGGGTGTATGGTACCGGCGAAAGTTGCACGATACAAGAGAGGCTAGCAATGGTGGAAGGGCGAGAGTGCGTATAATCCATGGACTCAACATTAGTCATAAAGAACTCATATACTTATTGCAAAAATCTATAAGTTATCAAAACAAAGTACTCAACGCATGCTCCTAGGGGAAGGGTTGGTAGGAGTTAACCATCGCGCGATCCCGACCTCCATACAAAGGATGACACTCAATAAATAAAGCATGGTCCAACTTCGTCACATAGCGATTCACCATACGTGCATGCTAGGGGAATCACAAACTTTAACACAAGTGTTTCTCAAATTCAAAATTACTCCACTAGCATGACTCTAATATCACCATCCTCATATCTCAAAACAATCATCAAGTATCAAACTTCTCATATCATTCAATGCACTTTATGAAAGTTTTTACTATACTCATCTTGGATGCCTATCATATTAGGACTAGTTTTATAACCAAAGCACATTACCATGATGTTCTAAAGGACTCTCAAAAGGGTATAAGTGAAGCATGAGAGATCAACAATTTCTACAAAATAAAACCACCACCGTGCTCTAAAAGATATAAGTGAAGCACTAGAACAAAACTATCTAGCTCAAAAGATATAAGTGAAGCGCATAGAGTATTCTAATAAATTCTAAATCATAATTATCTCTCTCAAAAGGTGTGTCCAGCAAGGATGATTGTGGAAAACTAAAAAGCAAAGACTCAAATCATACATGACGCTCCAAGCAAAACACATATCATGTGGTGAATAAAAATATAGTCCCGAGTAAAGTTACCGATAGATGAAGACGAAAGAGGGGATGCCTTCCCGGGGCATCCCCAAGATTAGGCTTTTGGTTGTCCTTGAATTTTACCTTGGGGTGCCTTGGGTATCCCCAATCTTAGGCTCTTGCCACTCTTTGTTCCATAGTCCATCAAAGCCATACTCAAAACTTGAAAACTTCACAACACAAAACTTAGCCAAAAATCTCGTGAGCTCCGTTAGTATAAGAAAACAAACCACCACTCAAAGGTAATGTCATGAACTAATTCTTTGTTTATATTGGTGTTAATACCCCCCGATACTACTCATTGATTCATCAAAATAAGCAAACAACACACGAAAAACAAAATCTGTCAAAAACATAACAGTCTGTAGTAATCTCTAACTTTCGTATACTTCTGTAACTCCAATTTTTTTGAAATAAATTGGTAAACGTGAGGAATTTGTGTATTAATCATCTGCAAAAAGAATCAACTAAATATCACTCTCCAATAAACAATTACAGCCAATCTCGTGAGCGCTAAAGTTTCTGTTTTTTACAGCATGATCATATAAACTTCACACAAGTCTTCCCAAAGGTTCTACTTGGCACAAACACTAATTAAAACACAAAACCACATCTAAACAGTAGCTAGATGCAATATTTATTCCTAAACAGAAGCAAAGAGAAAGAAAATAAAATTGGGTTGCCTCCCAACAAGCGCTATCATTTAACGCCCCTAGCTAGGCATGATACAAGAATAGATCTAGGTATTGCCATCTTCGGGTTTTTTTCTTTTAGCGGGATCACACTCAAATCCGGGAGGTTCTCGTTTTCCTTCATATTCAGAAATTTTCAGATCTAATGAATCAAACCGCTTATTGCAAAGTGTGATCACCATATTCAAGCGATGTAAATTTCCGCCAATACTTTTGTAGCGACCCGACCCAAATGGATCGAAGTCTCTGTGCTTAAGTGTCATCCCTGGATCGGTATGCTGACACACACAGTACTCGATGAATTATAACATAGTTCAATCACACACTTTATTACATCGAGGTCCTCAAAAGAGTATTTATTACAATAATATGGCCAAAGGCCATCTGGATAAAATAAATGCGGAAGCATCAAAAGTAAAATGAGTCCATCAACTCCACGGCAAACTGAGTGCAGAACAACGACCTATCGCACCTTTACTCCTCATCAGAAAACTCTGCAACATGAGACGTTGCAGCCGTGTAGGTCAGCACATGGAATATGCTGGCAATGTCACACCATAGAAATAATAATAAAGAAAAAGACTATCTCTATATGCAAATTTAGCTGGTGGAGGTTCTAAGTTTAATGTTTGCATAAAGCCAATTTTACCCTACAACAAAGGAATAAATTTTTATTTACTACAAAATTAAAATGCCATTATTGAGAAGGTTCCTCCAACTCAATCCCAAAAATTCCCAAGTTATTAGTAACCCAATGATTTCATTAAATAGAATGATGAGAAATTAGAATAGAATAAGGGCCTAATGAGAGAAATCACTACCCATATGCTTATGATAGCAATAAAACTTCAAATCAAGCAATTCACACAAATCACACCACACAAGCAAAACCTACAGGTAAGGTCATATCCACAAGAGATATGATCTCTTCATACTACCGCAATCATTCGTTGGACTCCATTTGGTAGTGGTGGTCTCAACTAAATCTTCTCAAATCAAAGTCAATTCTAGCTTCTTCTTCTTCGTCAATGATGTCTTCATGGGTCTTGGTCTCATCAGCTGAGCAACTTGGTCATGGGGTTCAACAACTATTGAATTGAAGTAGAGAAGAGATAGAAATGAATAGAGAAGAGTACAAACCAACGGATATATAAGGAAGTGGTAAAATAGAGTTTTCTTCCTATGGTTTTCCATTTCCTAGTGGTCGCGTCCTACAGTCAGCGTGTGCTCTGATACCATCTTGTAGCGACCCGACCCAAATGGATCGAAGTCTCTGTGCTTAAGTGTCATCCCTGGATCGGTATGCTGACACACACAGTACTCGATGAATTATAACAGAGTTCAATCACACACTTTAATTCATCGAGTACTGTGTGTGTCAGCATACCGATCCAGGGATGACACTTAAGCACAGAGACTTCGATCCATTTGGGTCGGGTCGCTACAACTTTTAAGAGGTTCAAGAGACTTTTGTAAAAAAATTGTTACTTCGCGAATCTTATAAAAAACTTGTGTCTCCTCCGGGGTAGAGTGTTGCCCGAACAAATCTATCACAGCATTATAGGAATCAAGAGTATGAATACCCTAGAAATTTCCTCCGGTAATGGTATCAAGAATAAGCCTATTTCAAGGTGTTATGCCAATATAAAAATTGCGAAGAAGCACGAAAGTGGAAAGCTTCCTAGTAGATCTATATTGAGCATTACAATTTCTAAACCAGACATCTTTTAGATTTTCCTCCTCCCTTTGTTTAAAATTAAGAACCTCACTCTCGGGAGTATTGATAATCATAGGCGTGCTAGCCATGACGGCAAGGCAAAGCGAACGGTAAACACACGGAAAAAGAAGGGCGAATAAAACGGCAAGGGTGAAGTGGGGGAGAGGAAAACGAGAGGCAAATAATGTAGTGCGAAGGATAAGGGTTTGTGATAGGTACTTGGTATAGGACTTTTGCGTAAGTCTCCCCGGCAACGGCGCCAGAAATTCTTCTTGCTACTTCTCGAGCTTGTGTTGTATTCCCTCGAAGAGGAAAGGGTGGTGCAGCATTGTAGCGTAAGTATTTCCCTCAGTTTTTGAGAACCAAGGTATAAATCTAGTAGGAGACCATGCGCGAGTCCCTCGCACCTGCACAAACAAATAAGAACTTCGCAGCCAACGCGATAAGGGGTTGTCAATCCCTTTACGGTCACTTACGAAAGTGAGATATGAAAGATAGGATAGTATGATATTTTTGGTATTTTTGGTATAAGAACAGAAAGTAAATAAAGCAAAGTAAAGTAGATGGAAGATTAATATGTTGAGAATAGACCCGGGGGCCATAGGTTTCACTAGTGGCTTCTCCCATGAAAGCAGAATTCTACGGTGGGTGAACAAATTACTGTCGAGCAATTGATAGAAAAGCGCATATTTATGAGAATATCTAGGCATGATCATTATATATAAGCATCACGTCCGTGACAAGTAGACCGAAACGATTCTGCATCTACTACTATTACTGCACACATCGACCACTATCCAGCATGAACCTAGAGTATTAAGTTCATAAGAACAGGGTAATGCTTTAAGCAAGATGACATGATGTAGAGGGATAACCTCAAGCAATATGATATAAACCCCATCTTTTTATCCTCGATGGCAACAATACAATACGTGCCTTGTGCTACTTCTCGAGCTTGCGTTGTAGTCCCTCGAAGAGGAAAGGGTGATGCAGCACAGTAGCGTAAGTATTTCACTTAGTTTTTGAGAACCAAGGTATCAATCCAGTAGGAGACCATGCGTGAGTCCCTCGCACCTGCACAAACAAATAAGAACTTCATAGCCAACGCGATAAGGGGTTGTCAATCCCTTCACGGTCACTTACGAAAGTGAGATATGATAGATAGGATAGTATAATATTTTTTGTATTTTTGGTATAAGAACAGAAAGTAAATAAAGCAAATAAGCAACGACATCGGAAATTGAAGGAAAGTAATATGGTAAAGATAGACCCGGGGGCCATAGGTTTCACTAGTGGCTTCTCTCATGAAAGCAGAATTCTACGGTGGGTGAACAAATTACTGTAGAGCAATTGGTAGAAAAGCGCATAGTTATGAGAATATCTAGGCATGATCATTATATATAGGCATCACGTCCGTGACAAGTAGACCGAAACGATTCTGCATCTACTACTATTACTCCACACATCGACCACTATCCAGCATGCATCTAGAGTATTAAGTTCATAAGAACAGAGTAATGCTTTAAGCAAGATGACATGCTGCAGAGGGATAAACTCAAGCAATATGATATAAAACCCATCTTTTTATCCTCGATGGCAACAATACAATACGTGCCTTGCTGCCCCTGCTGTCACTGGGAAAGGACACCGCAAGATTGAACCCAAAGCCAAACACTTCTCCCATTGCAAGAACTATAGATATAGTAGGCCAAACCAAACCAATAATTCGAAGAGACTTGCAAGGATATTATAATCATACATAAAAGATTTCAAAGAAGAATCAAATATTGTTCATAGATAATCTTGATCATAAACCCACAATTCATCGGATCTCGACAAACACACCGCAAAAAGATTACATCGAATTGATCTCCTCGAAGATCGAGGAGAACTTTGTATTGGGATCCAAAAAGAGAGAAGAAGCCATCCAGCTAATAACTATGGACCCGAAGGTCTGTGGTAAACTACTCACAACTCATTGGTGAGGCTATGGTTTTGATGTAGAAGCATTCCGTGGTAGATCCCCCCTCCGGCGGAGCTCCGGAACATGGCCCAAGATGGAATCTCATGGGAATAGAAGGTTGCGGCGGTGGAATTAGGGTTTTCTATCTTTCCTCGATGTTTTCAGGGTACGTGGACATATATAGGAGGAAGAGGTACGTCGGTGGAGCAACGTGGGGCCCATGAGGGTGGGGGGCGCGCCTACCCCCTGGGCGCGCCCTGCCCTCTCGTGGGCACCACGTTTCTTCTCTGGCTTGTACTCCAAGTCTCCCGCGAAGATATCGTTCCAAAAAGAACTCTCCCGAAGGTTTCATTCCGTTTGGACTCCGTTTGATATCCCTTTCCTGCGATACACTGAAATAGGCAAAAAACAGCAATTTGCACTGGGCCTTGGGTTAGTAGGTTAGTCCCAAAAAATAATATAAAAGTGTATAATAAAGCCCATTAAACATCCAAAATAGAATATATAATAGCATGGAACAAGCAAAAATTATAGATACGTTGGAGACGTATCACCTTGCTGCCCCTGCTGTCACTGGGAAAGGACACCGCAAGATTGAACACAAAGCCAAGCACTTCTCCCATTGTAAGAACTATAGATCTAGTAGGCCAAACCAAACCAATAATTCGAAGAGACTTGCAAGGATATTATAATCATACATAAAAGATTTCAGAAAAGAATCAAATATTGTTCGTAGATAATCTTGATCATAAACCCACAATTCATTGGAACTCGACAAACACACCGCAAAAAGATTACATCGAGTAGATCTCCTCGAAGATCGAGGAGAACTTTTATTGAGATCCAAAAAGAGAGAAGAAGCCATCTAGCTAATAACTATGGACCCGAAGGTCTGTGGTGAACTACTCACAACTCATTGGTGAGGCTATGGTGTTGATGTAGAAGCACTCCGTGGTAGACCCCCCCCTCCGGCGGAGCTCCAGAATAGGCCCAAAGATGGGATCTCACGGGAACAGAAGGTTACGGCGGTGGAATTAGGGTTTTCTTTGTTGCCTCGATGTTTTCAGGGTACGTTGATATATATAGGAGGAAGGAGGTCATCGGGGGAGCCAGAGGGGGCCCATGAGGGTGGGGGGCGCGCCCTGGACCCTCGTGGCCACCTCTCTCGTTCCCTCGCGTGTACTCCAAGTTTTCTGGGTAGATACAGTTCCAAAAATAACTCTCCCGAAGGTTTCATTCCGTTTGGACTTCGTTTGATATTCCTTTTCTGCGAAACACTAAAAGGCAAAAAACAACAATTTGCACTGTGCCTGGGTTAGTAGGTTAGTCCCAAAAATAATATAAAAGTGTATAATAAAGCCCATTAAACATCCAAAACAGAATATATAATAGCATGGAACAATAAAAAATTATAGATACGTTGGAGACGTATCAGAGTGACTCTTTGTTGCTTGTTGAGGGCTAGTAATATGATCCAATTATGTTATCCTTGTTGAGAGAACTTGCACTAGTGAAAGTATGAACCCTAGGCCTTGTTTCTTAGCATTGCACTACCGGTTATGCTCACTTTTACCACTTGCTACCTTGCTGTTTTTATATTTTCAGATTACAAAAACCTATATCTACCATCCATATTGCACTTGTATCACCATCTCTTCACCGAACTAGTGCACCTATACATTTTACCATTGTATTGGGTGTGTTGGGGACACAAGAAACTCTTTGTTATTTGGTTGCAGGGTTGTTTGAGAGAGACCATCTTCATCCTACGCCTCCCACGGATTGATAAACCTTAGGTCATCCACTTGAGGGAAATTTGCTACTATCCTACAAACATGTGCACTTGGAGGCCCAACAACGTCTACAAGAAGAAGGTTGCATAGTAGACATCAAGCTCTTTTCCGGCGTTGTTGCCGGGGAGGTGAGTGCTTGAAGGTATATCTTTAGATCTTGCAATCGAATCTTTTAGTTTCTTGTTTTATCACTAGTTGAGTTTATAAAAGAAAACTACAAAAAAATGGAATTAATGTTGCCTCACATGCTTCATCTTTTTAATATATTTCTTGAAAATAATGGAAAGGAAAATTGTGCCCAAGTGCTAGAAGAATAATGCATTAAAATGTTTGGCATTAAATCTTTGAATGATGACCATGATCGCAATGTTGTTAGTGTGAATCCCTTGAATATCAATGATGCTAATGATATGCAAAGGCCCAAGCTTGGGGAAGCTATGTTTGATGAAGATGATATTTTTAGTCCCCCAAGTTTTGATGAGAAAATTTATTATGATGAAAGCATGCCTCCTATTTATGATGATTATATTGATGAAAGTGGATTTGGAGAGATCGTGACTTTATTTAGTGATGAATCCACTATTTCGGAAGAGGTTCCAATTGATTATGAGAACAAAGTTGATATTTATGATGAATATTGTGATGACTTGTATGCTATTAATAATAATGATAGCCGTGAAACTTGTCATCATGATTTTAATTTTCAATTGGATTATGCCTCACATGATAGTTATTTTGTTGAGTTTGCTCCCACTATCATTCATGAGAAGAAATTCGCTTATGTGGAGAGTAATGAAATTTCTATGCAAGTAGATCATGAAAAGAATGCTTCATGTGCTGGTTATATGGTTGAATTCATTCATAATGCTACTGAAAATTATTATGAGAGAGGATCATATGCTTGTAGGAATTGTAATAATATCAAGTTTCCTCTCTATGTGCTTGAAGTTTTGAAGCTATGCTTGTTTTGCTTTCCCATGCTAGTTGATTATTGTTCCCATAAGTTGTATGCTCACAAAATCCCTATGCATAGTAAGTGTGTTAGACTTACATGAGTTAGTCACATTCTTCATGATGCTCCCTTTATGTTTCAATTCTTATCTTTTATGCGAGCATCATTGAAATCATTGTGCCTAGCTAGGGGCGTTAAATGATAGCGCTTGTTGGGAGGCAACCCAATTTTATTTTCTTTGCTTTTGCTTATGTTTAGGAATAAATATTGCATCTAGCTTTTGTTTAAATGTGGTTTTGTGTTTTAATTAGTGTTTGTGCCAAGTAGAACCTTTGGGAAGACTTGTGTGAAGTTTATGCGATCATGTTGTAAAAAACAGAAACTTTAGCGCTCACGAGATAAGCTACCATTTTTTTACTGGAGAGTGCTTTTTAGTTGATTATTTTTATATATGATTAATAGACAAATTCCTCTCGTTCACCAATTTAATTCAGAATTTTTTGAGTTACAGAAGTATTCAAAAGTTACAGATTACTACAGACTATTCTGTTTTTGACAGATTCTGTTTTCTATGTGTTGTTTGCTTGTTTTGATGAATCTATGAGTAGTATCAGAGGGTATGAACCAAAGATAAGTTGGAATACAGTAGATATTACACCAATATGAATTTAGAATGAGTTCACAACAGTACCTAAGTGGTGGTTTTATTTTCTTATACTAACGGAGATTACGAGTTTTCTGTTAAGTTTTGTGTAGTGAAGTTTTCAAGTTTTGGGTAAAGATTTGATGGACTATGGAATAAGGAGTGGCAAGAGCCTAAGATTGGGGATGCCCAAGGCACACCAAGGTAAAATTCAAGGACAACCAAGAGCCTAAGCTTGGGGATGCCCCGGGAAGGCATCCCCTCTTTCGTCTTCGTCTATGGGTAACTTTACTTGAGGCTACATTTTTATTCACCACATGCTATGTGTTTTGCTTGGAGCGTCATTTTGTTTTATTTTGTTTTTATTGCTGTTGGAATAATATCCCAAGATCTGAAAATCTTAAATGTTAGAGAGTCTTCACATGGTTACATAATTATTCGACTACTCATTGATCTTCACTATATCTTTCGGAGTAGTTTGTCGTTTGCTCTAGTGCTTCACTTATATCTTTATAGAGCATGGCGGTGGTTTTATTTTGAAGAAATAGATGATCTCTCGTGCTTCACTTATATTATTTTGAGAGTCTCTTAGAACATCATGGTAATATGCTTTGGTTATAAAACTAGTCCTAATATGATAGGCATCCAAGATGAGTATAGTAAAAACTTTCATATAAAGTGCATTGAATACTAGGAGAAGTTTGATGCTTGATGATTGTTTTGAGATATGAGGATGGTGATATTAGAGTCATTTTAGTAGATTAGTTGTGAATTTGAGAAATACTTTGGTTGATGTTTGCAAGTCCCGTAGCATGCACATATGGTAACCGGTGTGTGACAAATTTGAAGCATGGGGTATTTCATTGAGTGTCATCCTTTGTGTGGAGGTCGGGATCGCGCGATGGTTAACTCCTACCAACCCTTCCCCTAGGAGCATGCGTGTAGTACTTTATTTTGATGACTTGTATATTTTTACAATAAGTATGTGAGTTCTTCATGACTAATGTTGAGTCCATGGATTATACGCACTCTCACCCTTCCACCATTGCTAGCCTCTCTTATACCACACAACTTTTGCCGGTACCATACACCAACCATATACCTTCCTCAAAACAACCACCATACCTACCTATCATGGCATTTCCATAGCCATTCCGAGATATATTGCCATGCAACTTTCCACCGTTCCATTTGCTATGACACGCTTCATCATTGTCATATTGCCATGCATGATCATGTAGTTGACATCGTATTTGTGGCAAGGCCACCATACATAATTTTTCATACATGTCACTCTTGATTCGTTGCACATCCCGGTACACCGCCGGAGGCATTCATATAGAGTCATACCTTGTTCTAGTATCGAGTTGTAAATCAATATAAGTGTGATGATCATCATTATTAGAGCATTGTCCCAAAGAAAAAAAGAAGAAGAAAAAGAAGGAAAGGCCAAAGAAAAAAAGAAAGGCCCAAAAAAGAAAAAAAATAAAAAAAAGAGAAAAGAAGAAGAAAAGAAAAGGGACAATGCTACTATCTTTTTCCACACTTGTGCATCAAAGTAGCACCATGATCTTCATGATAGAGAGTCTCTTGTTTTGTCACTTTCATATACTAGTGGGAATTTTCATTATAGAACTTGGCTTGTATATTCCAACGATGGGCTTCCTCAAATGCCCTAGGTCTTCGTGAGCAAGCAAGTTGGATGCACACCGACTTAGTTTCTTTTGTTGAGATTTCATACATTTATAGCTCTAGTGCATCTGTTGCATGGCAATCCCTACTCACTCACATTGATATCTATTGATGGGCATCTCCATAGCCCATTGATACGCCTAGTTGATGTGATACCATCTTTGTTTTTGTCTTCTCCACAACCACCACTCTATTCCACATAGTGCTATGTCCATGGCTCACGCTCATGTATTGCGTGGAAGTTGAAAAAGTTTGAAAAAATTAAAGTATGAAACAATTGCTTGGCTAAAATCAGGGTTGTGCATGATTTGGGTATTTTGTGTGACGAATATGGAGCATAGCCTAACTATATGATTTTGTAGGGATGAACTTTCTTTGGCCATGTTAGTTTGAGAAGACATGATTGCTTTGTTAGTATGCTTGAAGTATTACTATTCTTATGTCAATATATACTTTTGTCTTGAATCTTTCGGATCTGAACATTCATGCCACAATAAAAAGAATTACATTGAGAATTATGTTAGGTATCATTCCACATCAATTTTTTTGTTTTTATCATTTACCTACTCGAGGACGAGTAGGAATTAAGCTTGGGGATGCTTGATACGTCCCTAACGTATCATTACTTTTTTATTGTTCCATGCTATTATATTTTCCTTTTAGGATGTTTTATGGGCTTTTATATATACCTTTATATGATTTTTGGAACTAACCTATTAACCTAGAGCCCAGTGCCAGTTTCTGTTTTTCTCTTGTTTTAGAGTATCGCACAAAAGGAATATCAAACGGAGCCCAATTGACCTGAAACTCAATGGAGGACGTTTTTGGACCAGAAGAAGCCCATGAAGTGCCGGAGGGGGACCAGAAGGTCCACGGGCTGCCCGCGAGGGTAGGGGGCGCGCCCCCTGGGCGTTCCCTGCCTCGTGGACAGCCCAGAGACCCCCTTTACTTGCCCCCGACTCCAACACCTCCTATATATATACTGAAACCTCTGGAAAATAACCTAGATCGAGAGTTCCGCCGCCGAAAGCCTCTGTTGCCACCGAAAACCAATCTAGACCCGTTGTGGCACCCTACCGGAGGGGGGAATTCCTCTCTGGTGGCCATCTTCATCATCCCGACGCTCTCCATGACGAGGAGGGAGTAGTTCACCCTCGGGGCTGAGGGTATGCACAGGGTCGGTCCTGAGATTTTGGGGGCCCGGGGCGAAACTAATACTTTGGTCCTATTAAGACTTGTAATAATATGTGGCTTGCATATGACTATATGATCATGTCTCGTCACATAATTCATCAGTAATTTTTGTTAATACAATGTTTTGGAAAGTTGGATCCTAAAGTAGACGAAGACGAAAATGTCTTTACTTTGCAATTATTTGACTGAATATACATGCAATCACTGTTTAAGATATCTTCCGATATGCCGATAAATCGGCCGATTTATCGCTTACCGTTGTCTGACCGATAAGATAAATCGGCCGATAAGTCAGCCTATATGGCGATAAATTGGCCGATATGCCGATAAACTGGCCGATTTACCCCTTATCATAGGTCGACCGATAAGTTCCCGATAAGCGATATCCCCAACATTGCATGCAATAACATAAGACAATTCATAAGAGATCTAAACTCAAATCTATTGAAAATATATGTGCAACAAAAATACCGCAAAAAATCATATGCAAATATCTCATTCAAATCTAAAAAGCTTTCAGCACTAAAACTCTACCATTTACATGAAAAGTAAAAGTAGCTTCATCATTGCTCCAATTAATTAGTTTTAACAGAAGTGATATAATTTGCAAGTATGATTACTAGCATGTATACCTCACAAATGGCTGAATTTCACAACTGTAGTTTGATACACCTTGGATTCACATCCGTTGATCGGTAATCTGGCGCTTGGCCATGGTGCGATGTGGAATGAACCAGCGGCGTCTGGCAGGAGCCCGGGAGGCGCTCAGCCATGCGGTCGCGTCTGGCCGTGCATGCGTGTGCGCGTCTGGCGCCTGGAGACCGGAGTCTCGCGAGTGGAGTTCGCCAGCGTCCGCGGGTGGGCACTCACAATTTTCGTGATCGGAGCGCTGGGTCTGGTGGATACTGGAATTAGAGATAAGTAACGATCTTTTTTAGGATAGTAGCAATCTAGTTAGGAAAAAAATGATTGTAGGGATCTTGTTGTTGGAAAAAATCCTGGCATTCAAAAGGAAAACAAGGCAGGCCCCGTGTACTTTCCTATCTACGTGACTGTTTTCCTATTGAGAGGAGAGCGTCCGCATGTGCAGCGACTAAGGACGTGGACTAGACCTGGGATTTTTCTCACAACCTGGGTAGTGCGTGCGTACCGGCTGGGGAGGGGCCCCTGGGATGTTGGGGGCCCGGGGCGGCCGCCCCTTCCGCCCCCCTCTGGACCGGCCCTGGGTATGTATCAGTAGCTATGTGTTTGATCTCTCTCTCTCTCTCTCTCTCGTGTTCTTGAGATGGCACGATCTTGATGTATCACGAGCTTTGCTATTAAAGTTGGATCTTATAATGTTTATCCCCTCTACTCTCTTGTAATGGATTGAGTTTTCCCTTTGAAGTTATCTTATCGGACTGAGTCTTTAAGGATTTGAGAACACTTGATGCATGTCTTGTGTGGGATACCCGTGGTGACAATGGGGTATTCTATTGATTCACTTGATGTATGTTTTGGTGATCAACTTGCGGGTTCCATGACCTTGGGAATCTATGCATAGGGGTTGGCACATGTTTTCGTCTTGACTCTCCGGTAGAAACTTTGGGGCACTCTTTGAAGTACTTTGTGTTGGTTGAATAGATGAAACTGAGATTGTGTGATGCATATCATATAATCATGCCCATGGATACTTGAGGTGACAATGGAGTATCTAGGTGACATTAGGGTTTTGGTTGATTTGTATCTTAAGGTGTTATTCTAGTACGAACTCTAGGGTAGATTGAACGGAAAGAATAACCTTGTGTTATTTTACTACGGACTCTTGAATAGATCGATCAGAAAGAATACCTTTGAGGTGGTTTCGTACCCTACAATAATCTCTTAGTTTGTTCTCCGCTATTAGTGACTTTGGAGTGACTCTTTGTTGCATGTTGAGGGCTAGTAATATGATCCAATTATGTTATCTTTGTTGAGAGAACTTGCACTAGTGAGAGTATGAACCCTAGGCCTTGTTTCTTAGCATTGCACTACCGTTTATGCTCACTTTTACCACTTGCTACCTTGCTGTTTTTTATATTTTCAGATTACAAAAACCTACATCTACCATCCATATTGCAGTTGTATCACCATCTCTTCGCCTAACTAGTGCACCTATACAATTTAGCATTGTATTGGGTGTGTTGGGGACACAAGAGACTCTTTGTTATTTGGTTGCAGGGTTGTTTGAGAGAGACCATCTTCATCCTACGCCTCCCACGGATTGATAAACCTTAGGTCATCCACTTGAGGGAAATTTGCTACTGTCCTACAAACCTCTGCACTTGGAGGCCCAACAATGTCTACAAGAAGAAGGTTGCATAGTAGACATCACACAGGAGGAGCCTCAGGAGTGGGACCCTCAGGTACCCGCACCCCAGCACTTCAACATAGGACCCCATGGTTTCTTCGAGTGGCTATTACCAAGCTAGGCCAAAAGCCTAAGCTAAGGGGAGTACGTATTTCCACCGATATTGCATTCATGTTCACACACTTCTTTCCAATTGTCGGTGTCCACACTTTTTCATTGTATTATCCATGCCAAATTTATTCTCTCGCTTTCTTCTTATGCGTTCAAAAAACTCTGGGAAAATACAAAAATATTTATTGCTTCTTTTTGATTTTTCTTCCTAGTATGAATTGTTGTAGCACCAAAAAGAAAACCCAAAAAGATTTCCTTATTCTTCTTTTACTTGTTGGGAGCTTTCCTGTGTAAATAGTTTCCTTGTTTTTGTTTTTCCCTTTGATTTGCTTATCCAAGAAAACCAAAAACTCCAAAAATATTTTAGTATGTTTCTCTGAATTTCTTTTCCTTTTTATTGAGTCGTACCAAGGACAAGACCACGATGAAAATGTTGAGTGGCTCTCGTTTAATTAAATATTGATCTAACACAGAGCCCATTTTACCTTGTCTTCTCCTTTTGAATAAAATGTTTGCAGATTCCAGCTTAGTCCATGGCACTCTTGCACTATTATTATGTTCATATCGTTCGGTCGTGCAAGTGAAAGACAATAATGACGATATTTGGTGAATTGGCCGTGGCAGAGAGAAACGAGCATGGACTCGACTTGTTGTGTTCATGTAAATATGTTTAACCTAGTATCCATGATTTAGCTCATTATGATTAAACATGTTTGCAATGACAATTAGAGATTATAGTTTCTCATGCCATTAGATATCAACATTGCGTTAAGATAATTGCGATGAAGTATGATGATATGGTATCCTCCTTCGAATGTTTCAAGTGGCTTGACTTGGCACATGTTCATGCATGTAGTTGAATCAAAACCAACATAGCCTATGTGATGTTTATGGTCAGGGTGTCCATATCCTACTCATGCTGATGTCCAATGTTTATTATGCATAATGTATGTTCATGACCATGGTTGCTCTCTAGCTTGCCGCTTCCCAACCTACTTGCTAGCCTTCACCTATACTAAACGGAAATACTGCTTGTGCATCAAATTCAAAAATCAAAGTTATTCCAGATGAGTCCACCATGCCTACCTATATGTGGTATTACCCTGCCGCCCTAAGTAAATTTGCATGTGCCACCTCTAAAAACTTCAAACAAATACCATTTTGTGTGTGTGGAATGATCGTAGAGTGACATGAGGTAGTCGGTATCTTCCATGCTAAGCGGGTTATTCTCAGATCGAGTGTTTATTCACTCGCCATTGCACGAAAAAGGGGCGGTAAGAGGGATTCCCAGTCCCAACTATAAAAGAAAAGAGCTTACAAATAATCAAACAAAACTGCCAACGGAGTAATAACCTTTACTTTATCGCTTGGGAATCGCTACTAATGTGTTTAGCATGGAAGATATTGATAACTGATGGTAGGGATGTAAACATGAAGGGTGCACCTCTCAAAATTACATTTGTCTCTGTTTTAAAACCTTGAGCTCTGGCACCTCTCCAAATCCCTGCTTCCCTCTGCGAAGGGACTGTCTATTTACTTTTATGTTGAGTCATCACCCTCTCTAATAAGCGCCAGATCGGAGAGCACTGTTGTCATGCTTATGCATTGTGTGTAGTGAATGTTGGGTGTTAGCATGACTGGATCTTTTCTATCATGAATTACAATGTTTAGTCGTTGCTTGAACTTTGGAGGTGCTCTGCATTTATGTTTTGCGGTCTCAGAAAGGGCTAGCAAGATACCACTATTGTCATATTATATCATGGTTGTTTTGATAACGTGTTGCTGTTTGAGGTATCTTATTATTGCTTGCTAGCTGATTATGTTATTGATATGAGTTAATATAGTTCCTAAGAGTTATTGTTGCCATGGTTAGTCATGATCTTTGCTGAAAACTTGGGTGCTACTTAAGCTTATTTATGTAAACAAGAGCAAAAGAGTTTGTAAAAGTTTTTCTTTTTCACTTTCAGTTTATCAACTGAATTACTTGAGGACAAGCAAATGTTTAAGCTTGGGGGGGGGGGTTGATACGTCTCCATCGTATCTACTTTTCCTAATGCCCTCCCTCTTGTTTTGGACTCTAATTTACATGATTTGAATGAAACTAACCCGGACTGACGCTGTTTTCAGCAGAACTACCTTGGTGTTGTTTTTGTGCAGAAATAGAAGTTCTCCAAATGGAACGAAACTTTGCGAGCATTTTTTATACAATAAAAGATAATTTCTGGAGCCAAGACCCATCGGAGAGGGGGGGCACCTGGGTGGGCACAACCCACCAGGGCGCGCCCTCCTCCAGGCGCGCCTAGGTGGGTTGTCCCCACATGGTGGCCCCGCAGACCCTGAAACCGATGCTATAAATCCTATTTTTCCAGAAAAAATCAGGGAGAAATAATTATCGCGTTTCAAGGGACGAAGCCGCCGCCATCTTCCGTTCTTCCTTGGGAGGCCAGATCTCGAGTTTGTTTGGGGCTCCGTAGAGGGGAATCTTCAATCTTCGTCATCACCAACCCTTCTCCATCGCCAATTCCATGATGCTCCCCACCAGGAATGAGTAAGTCCTTCGCAGTCTCGCTGGTCGGTGAGGAGTTGGGTGAGATTCATCATGTAATCTAGTTAGTTTTTGTTAGGCCCGATCCATCGTATCCACTATGTTTTGAGATTGATGTTGATATGACTTTGCCATTGATACGTCCATTTTGCATCATGCTTTTACATTGATGTTTATTGCATCATGGGCTGTTATTGCACATTATGTCACAATACTTCTGCCTTTTCTATCTTATTTTACAAGGTTTACATGAAGAGGGAGAATGCCGGCAGCTGGAATTCTGGGCTGAAAAAGGAGCAAATATTGGAGACCTATTCTACACAACTCAAAAAGCCCTGAAACTCCACGAAAGTCAATTTTGGAAAATATAAAAAATATCTGGCGAAAGAAGTACAGGGGGGCACCCACCGTCCACGAGGGTGGGGGGCGCGCCCTACCCCCTAGGCACGCCCCCTTCCTCGTGGGCCACCTGGCAACCCCCCGATGCCCATCTTATGATATATCAAGTGTTTTGACCTGGAAAAAATCATAAGGAGGCTTTCGGGACGAAGCGCCGCCGTCTCGAGGCGGAACCTTGGCGGAACCAATCTAGGGCTCCGACAGAGCTTTTCTGCCGGGGACACTTCCCTCTAGGAGGGGGAAATCGTCACCATCGTCATCACCAATAACTCTCCCATCTTGGGGAGGGTTATCTTCATCAACATCTTCACCAGCACTATCTCCTCTCAAACCCTAGTTCATCTATTGTATCCAATCTTTGTATCAAAACCTCAGATTGGTACCTGTGGGTTGCTAGTAGTGTTGATTACCCCTTGTAGTTGATGCTAGTTGGTTTATCCGGTGGAAGATCATATGCTCAGATCCATTATGCATATTAATACCCCTCTGATTATGAACATGAATATGCTTTGTGAGTAGTTACGTTTGTTCCCGAGGACATGGGAGAAGTCTTGCTATAAGTAGTCATGTGAATTTGGTATTCGTTCGATATTTTGATGAGATGTATGTTGTCTTTCCTCTAGTGGTGTCATGTGAACGTCGACTACATGACACTTCACCATTGTTTGGGCCTATAGGAAGGCATTGGGAAGTAACAAGTAGATGATGGGTTGCTAGAGTGACAGAAGCTTAAACCCTAGTTTATGCGTTGCTTCGTAAGGGGCTGATTTGGATCCATATGTTTCATGCTATGGTTAGGTTTACCTTAATACTTCTTTTGTAGTTGCGGATGCTTGCAATAGAGGTTAATCATAAGTGGGATGCTTGTCCAAGTAAGGGCAGCACCCAAGCACCAGTCCACCCACATATCAAATTATCAAAGTAACGAACGCGAATCATATGAGCGTGATGAAAACTAGCTTGTCGATGATTCACATGTGTCCTCAGGAGCATTTTTCCTTTATATAAGAGTTTGTCTAGGCTTGTCCTTTGCTACAAAAAGGATTGGGCCATATTGCTGCACCTTATTTACTTTTACTATTTGTTACTTGTTACCAATTACCTTATCACAAAACTATCTGTTACCGATAATTTCAGTGCTTGCATAGAATACCTTACTGAAAACTGCCTATCATTTCCTTCTGCTCCTCGTTGGGTTCGACACTCTTACTTATCGAAAGGACTATGATAGATCCCCTACACTTGTGGGTCATCAAATCTCTTTTCTGGCGCCGTTGCCGGGGAGTGAAGCGCCTTTGGTAAGGAAAAATTTACACAGTGTGCTGAAATTTACTATTACTTGTTACTATGGAACATAATCCTTTGAGGGGCTTTTTCGGGGTATCTTCACCCCGGCCAGTAGAGAAAAGAGTGGCTCCTCAACCTACTGAACCTACTAAAAATGTTTACTTTGAAATTCCTTCAGGTATGATAGAGAAACTGCTAGCTAATCCCTTTACAAGAGATGGAACATTACATCCCGATTTGCACCTAATCTATGTGGATGAAGTTTGTGGATTTTTAAGCTTGCAGGTATGCCCGAGGATGTAATCAAGAAGAAGGTATTCCCTTTATCTTTGAAGGGAGAGGCATTGACATGGTTTAGGCTATGCGATGACATTGGATCCTGGAACTACAACCGATTGAAATTGGAATTTCATCAGAAGTTTTATCCTATGCATCTGGTTCATCGTGATCGTAATTATATATATAATTTTTGGCCTCACAAAGGAGAAAGTATCGCTCAAGCTTGGGGGAGGCTTAAGTCAATGTTATATTCATGTCCCAACCATGAGCTCTCAAGATAAATGATTATTCAAAAAAATTATGCTCGGCTTTCTCTCAATAATCGCTCCATGCTCGATACTTCTTGTACTGGTTCTTTCATGATGAAGACTATTAAATCCAAATGGAATTTATTGGAAAGAATTAAATGCAACTCTGAAGATTGGGATCCCGACGAAGGTAAGGAGTCAGGTATAACGCCTAAGTTTGATTGTGTTAAATCTTTTATGGATACCAATGTTTTTCGAGAATTTAGATATGGACTTGACTCTGAGATAGTAGCTTCTTTCTGTGAATCATTTGCTACTCATGTTGATATCCCTAAGGAAAAGTGGTTTAAATTTCATCCTCCCATTGAAGTAAAAGTAGTTGAACCCGTTAAAGTTGAAGAAAAGATTATCACTTATAATATTGATCCTATTGTTCCTACTGCTTACATTGAGAAACCACCCTTCCCTGATAGAATAAAGGATCATGCCAAAGCTTCAACCGTGGTTCGTAAGAGTAATACAAGAACACCTACACCCTCTGAGCAAATTAAAGCTGAACCTAGTATTGCTATGGTTAAGGATCTCTTGGTCGATGATATTGATGGGCATGTTATTTACCTGTGTGATGAAGCTGCTAGAATTGCTAGACCCGATAGTAAGAATAAACATAGACCCGTTGTAGGCATGCTTGTTATTTCTGTTAACATAGGAGATCATTTCTATCATGGCTTATGTGACATGGGTGCTAGTGCTAGTGCAATACCTCATTCCTTATACGAAGAAATTATGCATGATATTGCACCTGTTGAACTAGAAGGTATTGATGTTACAATTAGGCCTGCCAAGAGAGACACTATTTCACCAGTTGGGATTGTTAGAGATGTTGAAGTCCCGTGTGGGAAAGTTAAATATCCTACTGATTTTCTTGTTCTTGGTTCCCCACAAGATGATTTTTGCCCCATTATATTTGGTAGACCCTTCTTGAATACTGCTAATGCTAGGATAGACTGCTAAAAGGATGTTGTTACTATTGTTTTAGGGGATATGTCTCATGATTTTAACTTTGCTAAATTTTGTAGACAACCCCATGATAAAGAATTGCCTAGTAAGGATGAAATTATTGGTCTTGCTTCGATTGCTGTGCCTCCTAACGATCCTTTAGAACAATGTCTGCTAGACCATGAAAATGATATGTATATGAATGAGAGAAGGGAAATAGATGAAATATTCTTTAAACATGGACCTTTATTGAAACACAACTTGCCTGTTGAAATTCTAGGGGATCCTCCTCCACCCAAGGGTGATCCCGTGTTTGAACTCAAACCATTACCTGATACTCTTAAGTATGCTTATCTTGATGAAAATAAGATATATCCTGTTATTATTAGTGCTAACCTTTTAGAGCAGGAAGAAGAGAAATTATTGAAACTCTGAAGAAGCACCATGCTGCTATTCTTGATGATCTTATGGGCATTAGTCCCACTCTATGCCAACACAAAATAAAATTGGAGAAAGACACTAAACCGGTTGTTGATCACCAACGACGGTTAAATCTTAGGATGAAAGAAGTGGTAAGGAAAGAAATACTAAAGCTTCTAGTGGCAGGTATAATTTATCTAGTTGCTGATAGTCAGTGGGTAAGTCCTGTCCATTGTGTCCCTAAGAAGGGAGGTATTATTGTTGTTCCTAATGATAAAGATGAATTGATCCCATAAAGAATTGTTACAGGTTATAGGATGGTAATTGATTTCCGCAAATTAAATAAAGCTACTAAGAAAGATCATTACCCGCTACCTTTTATTGATCAAATGCTAGAAAGGTTATCCAAACATACTCATTTTTGCTTTCTAGATGGCTATTCTGGTTTCTCTCAAACACTTGTGTCAAAAGAGGATCAGGGAAATACCACTTTTACTCGCCCTTTCGGTACCTTTGCTTATAGACGTATGCCTTTTGGTTTATGTAATGCACCTGCTACCTTTCAAAGATGCATGATGGCTATATTCTCTGATTTTTGTGAAAAGATTGTTGAGGTTTTCATGGATGATTTTTCTATTTACATAACTTCTTTTGATGATTGCTTGAGCAACCTTGATCGAGTTTTGCAGATATGTAAAGAAACTAATCTTGTCTTGAATTGGGAAAAGTGCCACTTTATGGTTAATGAAGGTATTGTCTTGGGGCATAAAATTTCTGAAAGAGGTATTGAAGTTGATAAAGCTAAAGTAGATGCTATTGAAAAGATGCCGTGTCCCAAGGACATCAAAGGTATAAGAAGTTTCCTTGGTCATGCCGGTTTTTATAGGAGGTTCATTAAGGACTTCTCAAAAATCTCTAGGCCTCTGACCAACCTCATACAAAAAGGTATTCCTTTTGTCTTTGATGATGATTGTGTAGAAGCATTTGAAATACTTAAGAAAGCCTTGATCTCTGCACCTATTGTCCAACCACCTGACTGGAATTTACCTTTTGAGATTATGTGCGATGATAGTGATTATGCTGTAGGTGCTGTTCTAGGACAAAGAGTTGAGAATAAATTGAATGTTATCCAATATGCTAGTACAACTCTAGACAGTGCCCAGAGAAATTATGCTACTACCGAATACGAATTTTTAGCAGTTGTATTTGCTTGTGATAAGTTCAGACCTTATATTGTTGATTCTAAAGTAACTATTCACACTGATCATGCTGCTATTAAATATCTTATGGAAAAGAAAGATGCTAAACCTAGACTTATTAGATGGGTTCTCCTGCTACAAGAATTTGATTTGCATATTACAGATAGAAAGGGAGCCGAGAACCCCATTGCAGACAACTTGTCTAGGTTAGAGAATGTTCTTGATGACCCACTACCTATTGATGATAGCTTTCCTGATGAACAATTAGCTGTCATAAATGCTTCTCGTACTGCTCCATGGCATGCTGATTATGCTAATTACATTGTTGCTAAATTTATACCACCTAGTTTCATATACCAGCAAAAGAAAAAGTTTTTCTATGATTTAAGACATTACTTCTGGGATGACCCTCACCTCTATAAAGGAGTAGATGGTATTATTAGACGTTGTGTACCTGAGCATGAACAGGAACAGATCCTACGCAATTGCCACTCCGAGGCTTACGAAGGACACCAAGCTGGAGATAGAACTACACATAAGGTACTGCAATCTGGTTTTTATAGGCCTACTCTCTTTAAGGATGCCCATAAGTTTGTTTTGTCCTGTGATGAATGTCAAAGAATTGGTAATATTAGTAGACGTTAAGAGATGCCTATGAATTATTCACTTGTTATTGAACCATTTGATGTTTGGGGCTTTGATTATATGGGACCGTTTCCTTCCTCTAATGGGTATACACATATTTTGGTTGCTTTTGATTACGTTACTAAGTGGGTAGAAGCTATTCCAACTAGTAGTGCTGATCACAATACCTCTATTAAGATGCTTAAAGAAGTTATTTTTCTGAGGTTTGGAGTCCCTAGATACTTAATGACTGATGGTGGTTCACACTTTATTCATGGTGCTTTCCGTAAAATGCTTGCTAAGTATGATGTTAATCATAGAATTGCATCTCCATACCACCCACAGTCTAGTGGTCAAGTAGAACTGAGTAACAGAGAGCTGAAATTAATTTTGCAAAAGACTGTTAATAGATCTAGAAAGAATTGGTCCAATAAACTTGATGATGCATTATGGGCTTTTAGAACTGCATATAAAAATCCTATGGGCATGTCTCCATATAAAATGATTTATGGAAAGCATGTCACTTACCTCTCGAACTAGAACATAAGGCATATTGGGCTATTAAAGAGCTCAATTATGATTTCAAACTTGCCGATGAGAAGAGATTATTTGACATTAGCTCGCTTGATGAATGGAGAACCCAGGCCTATGAAAATGCCAAACTGTTTAAAGAAAAAGTTAAAAGATGGCATGACAAAAGGATACAAAAGCGTGAGTTTAACGTAGGTGATTATGTCTTGGTATACAACTCTCGTTTAAGTTTTTTTGCAGGAAAAATTCTCTCTAAATGAGAAGGTCCTTACGTTATCGAGGAGGTCTATCATTCCGGTGCCATAAAAATCAACAACTTCAAAGGCACAAATCCAAAGGTGGTGAATGGCCAAAGAATCAAACATTATATCTCAGGTAATCCCATAAATGTTGAAACCAATGTTATTGAAACCGTAACCCCAAAGGAATACATAAGGGACACCTTCCAGAATGATTCAGACTCCGAAAAGGAAGAGGTATGTGGTACGGTAAGTAAACCGACTCTAAAACAGTTCTAATGGCAATTTTTCTCCGTTTTGGAATATTTAAGAAAATAGAAAAAATAAGAAGTAGTCCGAACGGGACACGAGGCGTCCACGAGGGTGGAGGGCGCACCCTACCCCCTGGGTGCCCCCTGCCTCGTGGGCACCTCTTGTGCCTTTTGGACTCTGTTTTCTTTCACATTACTTCTTTTGGTCGGTAAAAATTCATTATATAATCTCCCGAAGATTTTGACCACCGCACCACGCGAAAATCTTCTGTTTTTTGTTTTGAGCTATGTTCTGCCAGAGCTGAGAAGGCCATGCATCATGTCATTCTCCTCCTCCAACAATGAGGGCAACGATGCTTGGCTAACGAAGATAGAGCTGAAGAGAGAAGAACGTGGACAGATCAACAAGGAAGATAGGATCAAGAAGGCTATGGAGGATCAGGCTCTGGCAGCAGAAGAAGAAGACATCCTTCAACCCCTTCCGAACCTTTTTACCCCAACTGAGATTGAAGCTTTCAAGATGATTGAATTGGCTCAAAAACAAAAACAAGTATCTCACACGTGAAAATATTTTGCTGAAGGAGCATATTACCACACTCAAGGGCATTATCCGCAAGTTGGAGGATCTCCTACGCTCGATGCACAACACTCCATCATCACTGCTGCCAACCCCATCAACACCACCTCCGAAGAAAGAGACATAATCACCCGGGTATGGGCACTCCCCTTGGCAACTTCCAAGCTTGGGGGAGGTGCCCCGATATCGTATCACCATCACACTTCTATCTTTACCATTTTTCTTAGTTCGATCCTTTTGGTTATATCTTGATCTAGTAGAATAAAGATAGTATGATCTAGTTGTGAGCTTTTCTTTATGATATTTATCTTTGTAATCGAGTCCGTGAGCTATGTAATAAAGATTAGTTTTGAGTCAATGGCTTGATTATCTCACTATGATCATGAAAGGATAAAAGAAAGAATAAAAAGAATCAAAGAGATCATATTGATCTTATGGAAAGTAATGACTTCACATATAAAGAGTATGATGAATAAAAGTTGTTGAGAGTTGACAAAGAAAGTTTTGGTCATCGTTGCAACTAATAGGAAGTAATAAATAAAGAGAGGTTTTCACATATAAATATACTATCTTGGACATCTTTTATGATTGTGAGCACTCATTAAAATATGACATGCTAAAGAGTCGATGTTGGACAAGGAAGACAACGTAATGGGTTATGTTTTCTTATATCTGAAATAAAGTATATTGTCATGGATCATCCAACATGTTGAGCTTGCCTTTCCCTCTCATGCTAGCCAAACTCCTTGCACCAAGTAGAGATACTACTTGTGCTTCCAAACATCCTTAAACCCAGTTTTGGCATGAGAGTCCACCATATCTACCTATGGATTGAGTAAGATCCTTCAAGTAAGTTCTCATTGTTGCAAGTCTCTAAATATGTATGATCTATTAGTGTGGATAAAACAAACTTTATACGATCTTGTGATATGGAAGCAATAAAAGCGACAGACTGCATGATAAAGGTCCATATCACAAGTGGCAATATAAATTGACATTCTTTTGCGCTAAGATTTTGTGCATACAACCATAAAAGCACATGCCAACCTCTGCTTCCCTCTGCGAAGGGCCTATCTATTGTTCTTGCCTTATATAAGAGTCATGGTGATCTTCACCTTTCCTTTTTACGTTTTATCCTTTGGCAAGCACATGGTGTTGGAAAGATCCTGATATATATACCCAATTGGATGTAAGATATCATGAACTATTATTGTTGACATTACCCTTGAGGTAAAAGGTTGGGAGGCAACACTATAATCCCCTATCTTTCTCTGTGTCCGATTAAAACTCCATACCCATAAGTATTGCGTGAGTGTTAGCAATTGTGAAAGACTAAATGATAGTTGAATATGTGGACTTGCTGAAAAGCTCTAATTTTGACTCTTTCCAATGTTATGATAAATTGCGATTGCTTCAATGACCAGGATCATAGTTTGTTAGTTTTCAATGAAGTTTCTGATTCATACTTGACATTGTGAATGGATTGTTACTTAGCATAAAAAATCATCTGACAGTATATATATATATATATATATATATATATATATATATATGTTGCTGTTATAAGAATGATCATGATGCTCTCATGTCCGTATTTTATTTTTATCGACACCTCCATCTCTAAACATGTGGACATATTTTTTCGATATCGGCTTCCGCTTGAGGACAAGCGAGGTCTAAGCTTGGGGGAGTTGATACGTCCATTTTGCATCATGCTTTTATATTGATGTTCATTGCATTATGGGCTGTTATTACACATTATGTCACAATGCTTATGCCTTTTCTATCTTATTTTACAGGGTTTACATGAAGAGGGAGAATGCCGACAGCTAGAATTCTAGGCTGGAAAAGGAGCAAATATTGGAGACCTATTCTGCACAACTCAAAAAGCCCTGAAACTCCACGAAAGTCAGTTTTGGAAAATATAAAAATATCTCGCAAAAGAAGTACAGGAGGTGGGCCACCCACCGTCCACGAGGGTGGGGGGCGCGCCCTACCCCCCTAGGCACGCCCCCTGCCTCATGGGCCACCTGGCAGCCCCTCGATGCCCATCTTCTGCTATATCAAGTGTTTTGACCTAGAAAAAAATCATAAGGAGGATTTTGGGACGAAGCGCTGTTGTCTCGAGGCGGAACCTTGGCGGAACCAATCTAGGGCTCCGTCGGAGCTTTTCTGCCGGGGACACTTCCCTCCGGGAGGGGGAAATCGTCACCATCGTCATCACCAACAACTCTCCCATCTTGGGGAGGGTTATCTTCACCAACATGTTCACCAACACCATCTCCTCTCAAATCCTAGTTCATCTCTTGTATCCAATCTTTGTATCAAAACCTCAGATTGGTGCCTGTGGGTTGCTAGTAGTGTTGATTACTCCTTGTAGTTGATGCTAGTTGGTTTATCCGATGGAAGATCGTATGTTTAGATCCATTATGCATATTAATACCCCTCTGATTATGAACATGAATATGATTTGTGAGTAGTTACGCTTGTTCCTGAGGACATGGGAGAAGTCTTGCTATAGGTAGTCATGTGAATTTGGTATTCGTTTGATATTTTGATGAGATGTATGTTGTCTTTCCTCTAGTGGTTTGATGTGAACGTCGACTACATGACACTTCACCATTGTTTGGGCCTAGAGGAAGGCATTGAGAAGTAATAAGTAGATGATGGGTTGCTAGAGTGACAGAAGCTTAAACCCTAGTTTATGCGTTGCTTCGTAAGGGGATGATTTGGATCCATATGTTTCATGCTATGGTTAGGTTTACCTTAACACTTCTTTTGTAGTTGCAGATGCTTGCAATAGAGGTTAATCATAAGTGGGATGCTTGCCCAAGTAAGGGCAACACCCAAGCACCGGTCTACCCACATACCAAATTATCGAAGTAACAAACGCGAATCATATGAGCGTGATGAAAACTAGCTTGACGATAATTCCCATATGTCCTCGGGAGCGTTTTTCATTTATATAAGAGTTTGTCCAGGCTTGTCCTTTGCTACAAAAGGATTGGGCCATATTGCCGCACCTTATTTTCTTTTACTATTTATTACTTGTCACCAATTACCTTATCACAAAACTATCTGTTACCGATAATTTCAGTGCTTGCAGAGAATACCTTACTGAAAACTGCCTATCATTTCCTTCTGCTCCTCATTGGGTTATACACTCTTACTTATCGAAAGGACTACGATAGATCCCCTACACTTGTGGGTCATTAGGCATGCTTAATGCTTGTCACTTTGGGCCCGGGTGCCATGTTTTCAGATCTGAACCATTTGTGTTATCATCATTATATCCATGTTCTAGATCTGATCTTGCAAGTTATAGTCACCTACTACGTGTTATGATCCGGCAACCCTGGAGTGACAACAGTCGGGACCAGTCCTGGTGATGACCGTAGTTTGAGGAGTTCATGTATTCACCATGTGTTAACGCTTTGTTCCGATTCTCTATAAAAGGAGGCCTTAATATCCCTTAGTTTCCAATAGGACCCCGCTGCCACGGTAGGGTAGGACAAGAGATGACATGCAAGTTCTTTCCATAAGCACATATGACTATTTACGGAATACACGCCTACATTATATTTATGAACTGGAGCTTGTGTCCTACCGCCCTTGGTTATAACTGTCACATGATGAATAACATCCAACAAATCTTTGATACAATGCCTACGAATTTCTCTTATATTGATCTTGCTAAGTTACTACTTCCGCTGTTACTGTTTCACTTGCTACAAACCTATTGCTATCACTGCTATTGTCACTATTGTTGTACCACTACTATCAAAACTATCATATTACTTTGCTACTGATCGCCTTGCTACATATAGTTAATCTCTAGATGTGGTTGAATTGACAACTGAACTACTAATACTTACAAATATTCTTTGGCTCCCCTTGTGTCGAATCTATAATTTGGGTTGAATACTCTACTCTCGAAAACTGTTGCGATCCCCTATACTTGTGGGTTATCAATGATTTATATACTAAGAAAGTATAAGCAGATGGCAATCACATATATCACTACTGGAATCTGGCATTTTGCCGTCCGCTTCCACAAAGTGGACGACAAAGAAAGGGCAGATGGCAACAAGGCTATTTGCCGTCAGCTGCTTCTTTGTCGTCAGCCAGTTGACGACAATGAGCTAGAAGGCAGACGACAAAGAGCGAGGTGGGCCCCATAGGGCACGGCGTGGCTAGGTCAGATTCTTTGTCGTCTGCCTGCTGGACCTTTGCCGTCCACTGGCGGACGACAAAGAACGTGTCCCCACTTAGTAACGGCCGCCTCCCCTTCTACTATGCGCGCCCTTTGCCGTCCGCTAGCGGATGTCAAACAACGTGTCCCCACTTAGTAACGGCCGCCCCTTCTCTGTCTCTTCGGCTCCACCCCTGTCTCTCACCCCTCTCTCCATCCCGCGCCCCCAACTCAGCCGCGCCCGCACCCGCACCGCCGCCGCCGTCGAGCACCGTTGTCGCCCGGATGCTGCCGCTGCCCCACCCCGCCGCAGCACCACCCCGCCGCCCCGGAGCCCTGCGGCCCCGTCGCCACCATCGTCCAGCGCCCCCTCCGCCCGGCCAGTGCTGTCCCGCCGCCGCCGCCTCACCCCATCGCCGCCCGGACGCCGCCTCCGCCTCACCCCACCGCAGAACCACCCCGCCACCCCGGAGCCCTGCGGCCCCGTCGCCAGCACCTCCCGGCGCCCCCTCCGCTCGGCCAGCGCCACCCCGCCACCCCGGAGCCCTGCAGCCCCGTCGCCACCACCGCCCGGCGCCCCTTCCGCCCGGCCAGCACCCCTCCATCGCTGAGCAACCCCGCCGCCCGGCGCCCCTGGGCCCTGTCGGCCTGCCGCAGACCATCCCACCCCTGCTGCAGGTGAGCCCCGGCCGCACCCCTCTTCTCCTCTTTTTTTCTTCTGTTTTTTCTGTTTTTTTAGTTTAGATTACTTTTAGTTTTGTTTTAGATTTAGTTTAGTTCATATTACTTTTAGTTTGGTTTTATATTTAGTTTAGTTTAGATTACTTTTAGTTTGGTCTTAGGTTTAGTTTAGTTTTAGGTTTATGTTTAGTCATGAAAAAAAACTAAGAATAATTAGAAGAAGAGGAGGAGAAGAAGAATAACTAGGTTTAGGTGTAGTTTTTTCCTGTTTTGTTTTAGGTTAATTAGTGATAGGTTTAAGAAGATGAAAAATGAGAAGAAGAAGAAGAAGAAGAAGAAGAAGAAGGAGAGGAGGAGGAGGAGGAGGAGAAGGAGAAGAAAGAAGAAGAAGAAGAACAAAGAGGAGAGGAGGAGGAGAAGAAGAAGAAAGGTAGAGGAGAGGAGGAGGAGAAGAAGACCACCGATACCCCGACCCTGACCCCGACCACCG
>LR738715.1:669128782-669216083 GCA_902687465.1 Secale cereale | reverse complement strand
CACCCTAACACCACACCCCGACCCCGACCCGGACCCCGACACCCTCACACCACAACCACACCCCGACCCCGACCCCAACGGGGTCATATATTTGTGAATTAAGAGTTAGGTCGTATATTTTTCGATTTTATTATGCAAAACATCATATACATTTGTGTTGATTGGGTGGTTTTAAATTTGTAGTTGTTTCGTCGCTGCGAGGGTTTGGTGTTCGACGACCTCCCCGTGCATTCGACGAGCTCCGCCCCTGCGTTCGTTGGTGAGCACAAATGACATCTCCTCCCCCTTTCATTTGCTTTGTTCCGGTCTTCGTGCCGATGAAACTTGCTAGCTATAGGTATCAATCATCAGTATGCGTAACCACTATGCGTCTCCCATTCGAAAGGGTTACATCAATAAATATGCATGCATTTGCATATTTATAATCGTGATTCTTTCGAATTGTCCAACGTTATCCATGGATAGCCCGAGTATGTGTAGATTGGGTTCATTTTCCCATATGCTCTGTTCCGGATCCGATGCAGAATTTCGTCAGTGCCTCCCTATTGTTCTCCGGGTACACATCCTCTCTGCTTATTGCCGAGACGTGTATCAGGAGAACAATGAGGAGGTGCTGCCGAAATTTTGCGTCGGATCCGGAGCAGAGCATGGGAAAACAAACCCAATCTACACATACTCGGGTGGGATTAGGACCTATCTTTACCTATTAGCATGTAGGTTGCATGGACGTAATAAAACTGACAAACTCCATTAACTGATGGATATGGTTTGCTTAATTATGTATATATTTCTTGTGTGTCCAGTAGGAAGTCAATATGAGTGATCGTGCGTGGATGTACACCAATTACACTAGACAGAAAGTTTGGACTGAGGAATGGTTAACAAAAACCAAGGGGTTTGTTAGAGCTGCTTTTGCAAAAGGCCAGAAAAAAGTTGGTGCCCCTGTGTCCGGTGCGACAACTATAATAAGAGGGACGACCTTGAAATGAGTAAAGACATGCATAAGTTTGGTTTTACGCCTGGTTACATGGTCTGGACATTTCATGGTGAGTCTGCCCAACGTGCCAGAGCCGAGGTGGTTCGTTGTCGCACCGACGAGCATGGTACCGGGATGGAAGACATGGTGCAAGACTTTAACAATGCTCGAAACTCGGACGAGGAGCTGGAGGAATCTGCAAAGGCCTTCACTGAAATGTTGGAGTCCTCAAAACGTCCTCTCCACAAGCACACTGAGCTTTGTCAGCTGGATGCCATCTCAGAAATAATGGCTTTGAAGGCTCAATTCAACTTGGGCAGAGAATGCTACGACGCAGTGATGACAGTATTCAGACGATTTCTACCCAAAGGCCATGTGCTACCTGCAAACCTGTATCAGTCAGACAAAATCTTCCATGCTCTTAAGATGCCATATGAGAAGATACATGCCTGTGAGAAAGGATGTGTCTTATTTAGGCTTTAGTATGAGGACTTGACCTATTGTACCATTTGCAAGTCTTCCAGGTATGTTGTGGTAGACAACGGTATGGGTGAGAAGACGTAGACGAAAAAACTCGTTAATGTTCTTTGGTATATGCCAATCGTACCAAGACATCAATGTCTTTTCATGGTTGAAGAGATGGCTAGACAGATGACATGGCACAAAATGGGCAAAAGAACCGAACTAGATGCAGATGGGAATGTGATGATGGTGCACACATCGGATGGTGAAGCGTGGAAGCACTTCGATGCATTACATAAGGAAAAAACGGCAGATCCAAGGTATCCTCGAGTCGCCGTCAGCATGGATGGGTTCAGTGTGTTTGGTCAGACGGCAACCCAATACAGTTGTTGGCCCGTGTATGTCATTCCACTCAATCTCCCGCCAGGCAGATTATGCAAAGAAAGAACATTTTCTTGACGTTGATAATCCCAGGGCCCAACTATCCGGGGAAGAATATGAATGTGTACGTGCAGCCGCTTAAGGACGAATTGCAAGAAGCTTGGGATAATGGGTTCAAGACATACGACGCCTTTAGCAAAAAAACTTCATAATGCGTGCCTGGTACATGTACTCGACGCATGACTTGCCGACGTATGCACTATTCATTGGTTGGTGTGTGCATGGAAGGTTCCCGTGCCCCGCAAGGGAGCTCTTGAGTTTCGTTGGCCGACGACAGGGCACAAGTATACTTGCTTCGACTTGCATAGACCATTTCTAGATCCTCGCCATAAGTTCAGGAAAGACAAGAAGAACTTAATCAAAGGTAGAGTTGTCAAACACTCTGCACCACCTGCGTTGACCGGCCAAGAGACCCTAGATCAGTTAAACGCTCTCGAGCCAGATCCAGAGCGTCCAAGATACTTCAAGGGGTATAATAAGGAACATGCCTGGACTCACAAGACATGCTTGTGGGATATGCCTTACTTCAAAGACCTCCTTTGCCCATACAACATCGACATGATGCACATTGAGAAGAATATCGCCGAAGCCATTTTTGGTACATTGTTCGGCATAGAGGGGAACTCAAAGGATAATACTAAGGCTAGAGTCGATCAACTAGAGCTATGTGATAGACCGTTACAAAACATGCAAGAACCAAAAGGAAAGCGGAACTGGACGAAGCCAAATGCATGGTTAAATATTGGAAGGCCAACTATGAGGGAAAATATTTTGTGGGTGAAAATGCCGTTGATGTTCCTCGATAGGTATGCATCAAACCTAAAGAGGGGAGCGAGTCTTGAAAAATTGAAAATATTTGGTCGAAAAAGTCATAATTGGCACATATGGATTGAGTGGATAATGCCGGTGATGTTGCGTGGCTTCATCCCTGAGGATGAATGGCTTGTACTAGTAGAGCTGACCTATTTCTTTCGTATTCTTTGTGCGAAAGAACTATCGCCTGGCCTCATAGAAGAAATGGAACAGTTGGCGCCAGAGTTGATATGCAAGTTAGAGATGATCTTCCCGCCAAGCTTCTTTAATCCAATGCAACACTTGATTTTGCATCTCCCGACCGAGGTAAGATTGGGGGGCCCGTGCAAAATTGTTGGTACTACTCAACTGAGAGGATGCAGAAGACGCTTTGAGCAAAATGTAAAAATAAACGTAGAATTGAAGCATCGATGGCCGAGGCATTCATCATTGAGGAGGCGGCAAACTTCGTGACAACACACTATGAAGCCAAAAATCGTCATTTGCATAATCCGAAGCCTCTGTACAATGTTGACGACCCTAAAAAGGGTCGATCCAACCTCAGCCTATTCAAAGGGAATCTCACACCAACCAGTGGTTGGAAACCAGTATCGTTGGATTTTGAAGAATGGCGGACCATTTCGCTGTATCTCTTCAACAACCTAACAGAAGTGCGACCGTACATCGAGTAAGATCTCGGTACATACAATTCTTCGCAACTTCTAATTCCTTTGAACTGCTCTTATTCCTGGATATTTGATGCAGTCGATAGATCGCCATATTATCGTGTGGAGCACTGATCCAAAAGGATTCCGTCGAAGAGTATGAGCTTCTGGCAAAGCAAGGAGGCGAATATCCCGGTTTCATCTCTTGGTTCAAAAAAGGTAATTTCCATTAGACCATTTCATTTCTTTGGCTAATTTGCATCTAATGCAACAAACCTTTCATATTAAACTTGTAGGCTAATTCAGAGATTATGGATGCCAAATTGAGACAAGTAGCTAATGGTTTTGACTATATGGTCCGTTCATTTGACAAATACGACATCAACGTGTATCGGTTTCGTACCTATGGCAAAGAGCTATCAATGGCTGACTGAAAGTCTATAAATTGTTGTGTCTCTACTAGCGGCGAAGGAAATATCGAGTATTATGGAAGAGTTGAAGCAATTTATGAACTTCAATTCAATGGTGAAAACCCACCAAACGTCGCAGTCTTCACATGTTATTGGTTCCAGCCGAGGGAGACTAGAAGGACTCATGAACATATAGGGCTAGTCGAAATCAAACAAAGCACCCATTTGGATGTTCTCGATGTCTATATTACGGCTCAACAGGCAACCCAAGTTTTCTATCTAGAGTGGGCCTATCAAAGTGATCCAAATCTTAGTGGTTGGGATGTCGTTTATGAAGTGCCGCCACGTGTTAGACCACCTCCCACCAATGAAGAGGATTATGAACCTCACATTAAACAAGACACATATGACGAAGGAGAATTCTTCCAAGAAACACGTCTTTCCAAAAAACATTTCAGGAATCGCTCTACTCCAACCCAGAACATAGAAGTAGACAACGATAGTGAATCCGACTTCACCCCCGAGCCGGAACAAGAAGAGCCAGAACTGGAAGAAGTTACTGCTGCAGATGACCTGTCAATGCTAGAACGATTACGTAAAGGAGGCCTTCCACATGTTGATGCATTTATTGATTATGATGATGACCATGTCACTGATAGTGATGATGATGACGCATTTGTAGACGATTCATAGTAATATTAGTAATGTGAGGTATTCAATTTTTATTATGTTCATGATGATGATACACTTAAATTATATACATATTATTCATGTTAGGTATTCAATTTTTTTATGTTGTACTAATTTCGTTTACCTTTTGTCATTGTAGGTGTTGACATGATGGTGGGCAAGGGTCCAAAGCGCCCTGAGCCTCCTGCGAGCAGTACTGGTCGGAGGGGTGGTTCCATTATTGCACCCCAGTCCCTCCGGAGAGCGTTGCTAGATAGTATGCAGACAGCAGTGGCGGGTGCTTCTTCTTCGGCTGGGAGAGGTCGAGAGAAGACAAAGAAGGCTGCTAGAGGTGGACGTGGCAGCAAGAGAGGTAGGAAGGCTGCCATGCCTTCCTCGCCACCACCCCCAGCTGATTCACCCGACCACAGGACTGCTCCGTCTGACGTGGACCCATCAGACTCGGGTCCTTCGGCTCACCAGACTCGGGTCGCCGATCCTTTGCCTGACGTGGACCCGTCAGACTCGGGTCTTTCGGCCCACCAGACTCGGGTCGCCGATCCTTCGCCCCACGTGAGTACGGTCCCAGAGTCTTCTGAAGGAAATATTCCCTAGACGTAATAATAAAGTTGTTATTTGTATTTCCTTATATCATGATAAATGTCTTTTATTCATGATAGAATTGTATTAATCGAAAACTTAGTACATGTATGAATACATAGACAAAACAGAATGTCCCTAGTATGCCTCTACTAGACTAGCTCATTGATCAAAGATGGTTATGCTTCCTATCCATAGACATGAGTTGTCATTTGATCAACGGGATCACATCATTAGGAGAATGATGTGATGGAGAAGACCCATCCGTTAGCTTAACACTATGATCATTTAGTTTTACTGCTATTGCTTTCTTCATGACTTATACATGTTCCTATGACTATGAGATTATGCAACTCCCGAATACCGGAGGAACACCTTGTGTTCTATGAAACGTCACAACGTAACTGGGTGATTATAAAGATGCTATACAGGTGTCTCCGAAGGTGTTCGTGGTGTTGGCATAGATCAAGAATAGGATTTGTCACTCCGAGTGTCGGAGAGGTATCTCTGGGCCCTCTCGGTAAAACACATCATAATAATCCTTGCAAGCAAATGACTAATGAGTTAATCATGAGATGATGTATTACGGAACGAGTAAAGAGACTTGCTGGTAACGAGATTGAACTAGGTATTGAGATACCGACGATCGAATCTCGGGTAAGTAACATACCGATGACAAAGGGAACAACATATGTTGTTATGCGGTTTGACCGATAAAGATCTTCGTAGAATATGTAGGAGCCAATAAGAGCATCCAGGTTCCGCTATTGGCTATTGACTGGAGATGAGTCTCGGTCATGTCTACATAGTTCTCGAACCCGTAGGGTCCGCACGCTAAACGTTTGATGACGATCGGTAATATGAGTTTATGAGTTTTGATGTACCGAAGGTAGTTCGGAGTCCCGGATGAGATCACGGACATGACGAGGAGTCTCGGAATGTCTGAGACATAAAGATTAATATATTGTACGGCTATATTCGAACACCGAAAGTGTTCCGGATGTTACCGGGTAAAACCGGAATGCCGAAGGGGGTTACCGGAACCCCCCCGAGGGAGTATGGGCCATAGTGGGCCATTGACGGAAAGAGAAGGGCAACCCATAGGGCTGGACGCACCCCCTAGGGTTCCTAGTTGGACTACGAAAAGGGGGGAGGCGCCCCCTCTCCTTTCCTTCTCCTCTCCCCTCTCGTTTCCTACTCCTAGTAGGAATAGGAAAAGGGGGTTCCTATTCCTACTAGGAGTAGGAATCCTACTCCCTGGCTCGCCCATAGGGGCCGGCCGGCCCTTCCCCTTGCTCCTTTATATACGGGGGCAGGGGGCACCTAAGAACACAGTAGAAACATTGTTCTAGCTGTGTGCGGTGCCCCCCTCCACAGAAACACGCCTCGGTCATACCATTACAGTGCTTAGGCGAAGCCCTGCGCTGGTAGCTTCATCATATTTATGCCTAGCTAGGGGCGTTAAACGATAGCGCTTGTTGGGAGGCAACCCAATTTTATTTTCTTTGCTTTTGCTTATGTTTAGGAATAAATATTGCATCTAGCATTTGTTTAGATGTGGTTTTGTGTTTTAATTAGTGTTTGTGCCAAGTAGAACCTTTGGGAAGACTTGTGTGAAGTTTATGCGATCATGCTGTAAAAAACAGAAACTTTAGCGCTCACGAGATAAGCTACCGTTTTTTTTACTGGAGAGTGCTTTTTAGTTGATTATTTTTGAAGATGATTAATAGAAAAATTCCTCACTTCCACCAATTTAATTCAGAATTTTTCAAGTTACAGAAGTATTCGAAAGTTACAGATTACTACAGACTGTTCTGTTTTTGACAGATTCTGTTTTCTATGTGTTGTTTGCTTGTTTTGATGAATCTATGAGTAGTATCAGAGGGTATGAACCAAAGAGAAGTTGGAATACAGTAGATACTACACCAATATGAATTTAGAATGAGTTCCCAACAGTACCTAAGTGGTGGTTTTATTTTCTTATACTAACGGAGTTTACGAGTTTTCTGTTAAGTTTTGTGTAGTGAAGTTTTCAAGTTTTGGGTAAAGATTTGATGGACTATGGAATAAGGAGTGGCAAGAGCCTAAGCTTGGGGATGCCCAAGGCACACCAAGGTAAAATTCGAGGACAACCAAGAGCCTAAGCTTCGGGATGCCCTGGGAAGGCATCCCCTCTTTCGTCTTCGTCTATCGGTAACTTTACTTGAGGCTATATTTTTATTCACCACATGCTATGTGTTTTGCTTGGAGCATCATTTTGTTTTATTTTGTTTTGATTGCTGTTGGAATAATATCCCAAGATCTGAAAATCTTAAATGTTATAGAGTCTTCACATGGTTACATAATTATTTGACTACTCATTGATCTTCACTTATATCTTTCGGAGTAGTTTGTCGTTTGCTCTAGTGCTTCACTTATATCTTTATAGAGCACGACGATGGTTTTATTTTGAAGAAATAGATGATCTCTCGTGCTTCACTTATATTATTTTGAGAGTCTCTTAGAACAGCATGGTAATGTGCTTTGGTTATAAAACTAGTCCTAATATGATATGCATCCAAGATGAGTATAGTAAAAACTTTCATATAAAGTGCATTGAATACTAGGAGAAGATTGATGCTTGACGATTGTTTTGAGATATGAGGATGGTGATATTAGAGTCATGCTAGTAGATTAGTTGTGAATTTTAGAAATACTTTGGTTGATGTTTGCAAGTCCTGTAGCATGCACATATGGTAACCAGTGTGTGACAAATTTGAAGCATGCTGTATTTCATTGAGTGTCATCCTTTGTGTGGAGGTCGGGATCGCGCGATGGTTAACTCCTACCAACCCTTCCCCTAGGAGCATGCGTGTAGTACTTTATTTTGATGACTTGTAGATTTTTACAATAAGTATGTGAGTTCTTCATGACTAATGTTGAGTCCATGGATTATACGCACTCTCACCCTTCCACCATTGCTAGACTCTCTTATACCACACAACTTTTGCCGGTACCATACACCCACCATATACCTTCCTCAAAACAACCACCCTACCTACCTATCATGGCATTTCCATAGCCATTCCGAGATATATTGCCATGCAACTTTCCACCTTCCGTTTGCTATGACACGCTTCATCATTGTCATATTGCCATGCATGATCATGTAGTTGACATCGTATTTGTGGCAAGGCCACCATACATATTTTTTCATACATGTCACTCTTGATTTGTTGCACATCCCGGTACACCGCCGGAGGCATTCATATAGAGTCATACCTTGTTCTAGTATCGAGTTGTAAATCAATATAAGTGTGATGATCATCATTATTAGAGCATTGTCCCAAAGAAAAAAAGAAGAAGAAAAAGAAGGAAAGGCCAAAGAAAAAAAGAAAGGCCCAAAAAAGGAAAAAAATAAAAAAAGAGAAAAGAAGAAGAAAAGAAAAGGGACAATGCTACTATCTTTTTCCACACTTGTGCTTCAAAGTAGCACCATGATCTTCATGATAGAGAGTCTCTTGTTTTGTCACTTTCATATACTAGTGGGAATTTTCATTATAGAACTTGGCTTGTATATTCCAACGATGGGCTTCCTCAAATGCCCTAGGTCTTCGTGAGCAAGCAAGTTGGATGCACACCGACTTAATTTCTTTTGTTGAGCTTTCATACATTTATAGCTCTAGTGCATCCGTTGCATGGCAATCCCTACTCACTCACATTGATATCTATTGATGGGCATCTCCATAGCCCATTGATACGCCTAGTTGATGTGATACCATCTTCGCCTTTGTATTCTCCTGTAATGCCCCGGATGTAATACTTTCCCTTTTGGGTATATAATATATCTCCGGCTTCATCTATTTCCATTCCGGGTTCTTTGTCTTTCGGGTTTTCGTCGTTTTGTTGTGTGAGTGTGTGGCATTCATTCATATCATGTAGACATGTGCATCGCATTGCATTTGTGTTGTCGGTTGCATCCGGTTCCGCGTGTTTCTTCCTGTTGTCCGTTTCGCGTTCCGGAGCTCCCTCACGTGTCCGTGACGTCCCGTAGGCCTACTTTGGTGTTTGGGCGTGTAACGTTACCGGTGTGCCGCGAGGTTGTTGTCTGTGTTGTTGTTTTGTTGTGTGCAACCCGCCTCTCAAATCTCGTCTCGTTTGGACTCCGTTGGCTTTTCCATCCGTTGTTCGTGTGGGTCCAAAGTGCCTTCACTTCGTGTCCCAGAAACACCCCTACAGCAGTGTGCTAACATTCCCTAGGCCCTCCTAGACTACCCCCGCGATCGGATCCGTCGGATCGCGATCGGAGGGCTCCTAGCACCCCTAGATCTCCCCTAACCCTAAAAACTGCTATTAATAGACACCCCTATATTCATTTTTGGCATCCTACCTCCTTCCCCTACCTCTAGATCCCCTCCCCTTTGTTTTTCCAGATCCAGCCAGCCCAGCCGCCACTTGGCAGTTCGCCGCCGCCAGCCCTGGATCGGGCAGGATCCAGGGTCAACGACCCCTTCGCCTCGATCTACTCCGCCAGGTCGATCGATCCTTCCTGCGCCAGCTGACGGCCCGATCGCCCCGTCGCGTGGACCACTTCCCCGGCCCGACAGCGCCTTCCGTCCGCCCGATCTGACCGCTGCACCGGCCCGAAGGCCCGGGACCACTTCGACGGGAAGGCCTCCCGCAGCGCATCGGCTCGCCACTTCGCCAGGTGGGCCGCTGCCTTCCTCCCGCCGCCTCATATCAGGCCCGAGCCCAGCCGCAGGCCTCCAGGCGCCTCCCTCCGTCCGCGCGCGCGCCGCCTCACCGAGCCGGGCCACTCCGCCCCAGCGCCGAGCGGGCCTCGCCTTCCTCGCCCGCGAGTCGTCGCTGGGCCGCCTCGCCGCCGCGGGCCCAGGACGCCGCCCCAGCCAGCCGCAGATCCGCCCGGGCCTTGTTTTTTCCTTTTCCAGAGCAGGTTGACTCCCCCTCTTTTATCACTAAGTCCCTGTTTTTGTTGATCTGTGATGCTATATTAGAACTGCTAGATCTCCTTGTGTGTTTGTCCGATTCGCGCATATAATATGTCCAGACGTTCGTGGAGACTTGCTCTACGTTTTATCTGTTCTTGTCATGCATGTTGGAGATCATCTAGGTGCTTGTTTTGATGTTGCAAGAGTGCATCATGATATAAACTGCTGCTATGTGATGTTTTTATGTCATCTTTGCCATGTGATATCTTTTAGCTCGTTTGTCCGAATGATGCAAATGACATGTCCACGTGTTCGTCTTGCCATGATCTACGTGTTGCTTGTGATAGGTTGCATGTTAGATTTATTATTGCCTTGTTATCATCGTTGCAAAGTGCCATGTGACTGTGATGTTGTTTCACTTGTTATGAAATGCCATCTTGTTGAACTCGTTGCAATCGTTGTGTTTACCTACATGAAGCATGCTTGTGTGTTTCGGGATCACCTTCATGTGTACTTTGATGAGGTGCTTACCTCTTGCCATGTTTAGTTTCGAGGTGACTTAAACATGCTCTTTTATATGCCATGATGATATTGCTGTTTTAGGACTTAGTGGTTTTTCACTAAGTCTGAAATCTGTAACGTCCCGATGCCATGTTCGTGTGATGTTCTAGGACAAAGCATGATAGTATTGGAGTGGATCTTGATTGTTCCTTGTAGTATATATTGTTGTCTTTCCATCCATGTCCTCACATGTCTTTTTAAGTGGCTGTAGAATGTTTATCTTTTGCTCCAAAGTTTCAATAAAATTCTGCTACCAGAATTTTATTGTCAAGTTCAATATGTCCTAGATCATTGCTATTGATCCGTGGCTCCGTTGGGGGTGCACCTTTGGACTTAGTTGCTGTAGTATATGACTAGTTTGTGTTCATGTCCTTTGCCATGTTATTTGAGTGCTGTAGCTTAATTATTTTGTGCTCCGAAGTTGCTATGTTGCTGTAATTTTCAGCTTTCGCTTAATTCTTGTTTCGGGCATAACTTTTAGCCCGTAACTCCGATTTCAGCGAATCTTATATCAAACTTGATTGTTTTTCCGTGTAGATTAATAATATCAGATTGTTATCATGTTTTGATGTGTTTTGCTTGAGTGATATTTTACGTGCTCCGTGTGCATCCTTAGTGCATCCATCATGCATCCATCTTTTTCGAGTGCGCATTGCATCTTGTTGATTTGTGCTTGGTGTGATTGTTTTGTTTAGAGCCGGGAGCTGAGTCTGAGTTCGAGTACGAGCACGAGGTTTCCAACGAGGTTGAGCACGAGGACCCTTCTTACGATCCGAACGACTTCACTTCAGGCAAGATGACCGAACCCCGATAACATTACTATCTTTGCCTATTGCTAGTAGTCTCGATCTATAGTTTTGCCTCGATGCCCATGATCTTCTTGTCAGCCTCTGTCGGGGGAAACTGTCCACCACGAACACCTATGGGACCGGAGCCCCTTGTCGTTGCGGTGAAGGAGCGGAGGGAGCACAAAGAGCAGATCGTAGCGAGCACGCGGGCAGTTTACCCAGGTTCGGGCCGCGATGGACGCGTAAAACCCTACTCCTGCTTAGATTGTATTGAGTTGGAGAGCTCGGGATCTTCAAGAACTAGCTACACCGAGCGAATGAGCGATCTAGGTTCCGAACCCTTTCTACATTGTGCATGGGCCTCCTTTTATAGCTCAAGGGGTCACCGATAGGTGTCAACGTAGGAGAAAGGGTAAAAACGTAATAGTGGTGGTAGTTGTAACAGTGCGGGAATAGTGGAGCAACAGTGGATGAACAGTGGTCGCTACCTACTTTGACAGTGGGGGACAAGAGCATTTAATGCCCGTCGCCGTCAACCCCAAAAGCGCCCGCCCTTGCGTCTCCGTTTGCCACGGCGATGGCTTTACCACCGTGGAGTGCCACCGTGTCCCCCAGGCTGCACAGCCATCCGCCACGCATCCCTGGAGTGGCCCCAGGGCGACGCGTGGTTCGATGAGCTGGAGCGCGGGCACACAGCGTAACTCTCCCCGGCAAGCACCTTGCCGGGGTCTTGACCTTGCCGGGCCCGGGAGCTTGTCGGGCTCTGAAGCTTGTCGCTCTCCGGGCCCTGGCCGGGCGCACGTCGCGCCGAGGCGTGTCTTCTGAAGTGTAATCTTCTGGCCTTCCTGGCAAGCTCCTCTTGCCAGGGTCTTGTGCTAGTGAGGTAATCTTGAGCCTGGGATGGCCTTCCCGGCAAGCTCCACTTGCCGGAGTCTTGATCTTCTGTCTTGTATACTTTGTTTTTGAATGGTTTTATATGGAGCAGGAAGGTCTCCGGCAAGCACGTGGTAGGCCCTGCCGCGGGAAGCTGCTACTGCCCGTGCACAAGTTGGGGTACTGAGGTACCCCTACCTTAGTACACCGACAGGAGCCCCCGTGCCTGGGCCACACACGGTGCCGAGCGCTGTTGGGCCAGGCCCAAAACAGTGCACGGGCACGCGCGGCCCACGGCGCGCCGAATCCACTTCCGCATCCGCCGCGTCCCTCCGTAACGGCACGCGTCGATTGCGGCGTCGTGGGATGGGACGTGGCCACATTCTTTTAATGGAAAGAGCGAAACGTCCCCCACTTCCCCATAAAAGCAGAGGAAGCAGGAGCGGTTCCCCTCCTACGCCTTCATTGCTTCTTCTTCCATCTCCAGAGATTCCCCTTTGCACTCCGCCTCCACACCTCCTCCGCCGTCTTCCGCATCCGCGGCGCCGCCGGACTCTTCGTCCCCCCTTCCCTCGCCGCCTCCGCCATGGCCCCGAAGACCGAGAAGTCGAAGGCGGAGAAGACCAAGAAGGAGAAATCCGAGCAGGCGGCGAGGCTTACTCTTCTGCGGAAGAGGAATGTCGTCTTCGCGCCAAGGCTCAGCGCGCGGGAGCTCTGGAACAAGTATTACTTGTTCTGGGCCAAGGAGACCAAGGCGCATCCTCGGACCAGAGCTTATCCTGCCGCCGCCAAGGACAATTACCCCGGCGGGTATTTCTTCTTCGCAGCTTTCTTCCATTGCGGCCTTTGTCCCCCTTTTTCTGAATTTTTCTGCGATATCATGCACACCTACGGCCTCCACCTTCTAGACTTCACCCCCAACGCCATCCTCATGATGGCGGTTTTCGCACATCTGTGCGAAAACTATATTGGGATCTATCCGAATGTAGCACTTTTTAGGCATTTCTTTACGCCTAGAGTAGAGGCTGGCGCTCCCCTCTCCGGAGGAATCTCCTGGGTCTTCCGCTTGAACAAGAAGGAATCCTACTTGCCGGGGGAACTCCGCGGCAAGTGGGAGGAGTGGCGCGCGGACTGGTGCTGGGTAGTTGAGGACGAGCCGCAACCTTTCACTGCGCCGCGCACAACAGCCATCGTGCGCGGCAGGGACTGGAGTGAGTTGGACTTGGACGACATCAAGCTCAACGTCGCCCTCATCAGAATTCTTCGTCTCCGGGTAGCAAAGTTGTCCGTCGGAGAGGTAGGAGCAGACTTCCTCCGCCGCCGCATTGCCCCTCTACAGGATAGGAAGAGGCCAGCATGGGAGTACGGCAACGCGGCGGACATAATGAGACTGCGCCCAGGGCTAAACTTCAACTTCACATCGCTGGAGCTGAAGGGAATGGTCCGGGAACTCTTTAAGCACGACCCGGCCCACCCAGAGTGGTTCAGAGCTCCCCGGGGAGTGGTGCCCCTCTGCAACAGCACGGCCCGGGATCCTCTTCACGCCATGATGCCCGCATGTGATTCGCATGGCGTGGACCGCACATGGATACCGCCCAAGGCAGCAGACATCATGAGCTTTTTCGACAACCTGGTGGAGGTGCCGAAGAACAAGGATGAGATCAAGGGGCTCACCCGGGACACCACCGACCAGGAGATTGCTTATATAGCTTCTCGGGTAGAAGAGGCCGCTGCAGCCGCAGCGGCAGGAGAGTTTGGCTTCACAGTCGAGGAGGCAGAGGCTGCGGATGTGTCCTGCCAAGCAGAGGAGGCGGAGATCCGCAGGCTGCTGCAGCTTCCTCCCGACGAGCTCGCCGGGGTCCCTTCTTTGAGGCACTCCGGGATCCCCGGAATCGTGACCGAGGCCGCGGCGAGAGGCGTCGCTGCCGGAGGGAACAGAGGCGCAGCAGGGAGCGGAGGCGCCGGAGGGGGCGGAGGCGCCGGAGGGAGAACGGCCGCAGGGCAGGGCGCTGGGACCAGCAAGCCTGCCGAGGAGGAGGAGGAGGAGGAGGAGGACGTCGGGGCCGACGAGGACTCCGACGGGTCTCTGGGGCTCTATGCCGACGACGTCTCCTCGTCATCGGAGACCTCCCCGCCTCGGGCAAGTCCCAGGCGATCTCCGCTGAAGCGTCTCCGCAAGGCGACGACGGGGACGAGGGCGCAGGCGCCCCGACAACAACCAACTCGCCGGGCGGCGCGAGCTACCCGGGGAAGCCAAGCTGCGACGGGGGCGCCCGGCGCACCAACCACGGCGGGGGCGACCCGCACACAGGCCACGGCGGAGGCGCCCCACACGTCAGCGCCAAGCGGAGGAGGGTCTTCTCAGAGCGGAGCGGCTGCTCCGCCCGCTCCCCGGGCTTCGGCGTCCACAGGGGCCGGGTCTTCGCAGCCCCCAGCCCCGGGGACTGCCAAGCGCCCGAGGGAGTCTTCGCCTCCTGCTCCTCGCGCGGACGCGCCTCAGGTGGCGTTCGACTTCTCCGCCCTGAGCGACGACGACGACGACGAGGAACAGGAGTAAGAACTTGAGGTTTTGTACCTTCTTTAACTTTGTCTTGATTCTTGTGGATTCTGATCTTGCTTCTTGCTTCGATTTCAGGACCCTGGCCCAGCGAGCGGCGAAGAAGGCCAAGGTTCCCGTGGTCGAGGTCGCGGACGACTCGCCCGTCGCGGCGACCGGGGACGTGCCGGAGACGTGCTTGCCGGACCCGAGCGCTGCTCCGAGGAGCAGCCCCCAGCGCAGCCCCCAGCGTAAGTTTGGTTTCCATCTTTCCGCTCGTCGGGCGCGCTTGAGGATCTTCTGGTATGCTTACATCTTGTTGTTCTTGTCTTGTCTTGACTGTCTTGTGCAGAGGTGGAGCCGTAGCTACAGGAGCGCCCGGAGACTACTCCCGAGGAGCCACAGGCCCCGCCGTCCCCGCCAAGGACGAGCTCTCCAGCGAGGGAGAGTGCTCCGCCAAGGGCGGGTACTCCGCCAAGGGCGAGTACCCCGCCAAGGGCGAGCAGCCCGGCGAGGGTGGCCATCCCGCCAAGGCAGAGCTCCCCGGCGAGGGAGCCTGCCGTCGACGAGGTCCGCCAAGGTAAGTTTTGTAATCTTGTCTTCTTGAATTCTTCTTTTTTGGATATTTGCTTGAACTTCTTCTTCTTTTTCTTCTTCTTCTAGATCCTCCTCCCCCAGAACAGATGGAGACGGAAACCATCATCGTGGAGGAGGGCGCGCAGGGCGACGGCGGCAACGCCCCTGTCGTTGAGGACACGGCGGGAGCCGCCGAGCCGGCTGCGGAGGAGACTGCTCCGACCGCAGACGCAGCGGCCGGGGAGGGGGACGGCGGCCATACTGCCGGCCCGGAGGCGGCAGGAGCGTCGAGCGCTGCGCCGGCCGCTGACCCCTCCACCGAGAAGGAGCCGTCCGCCTACTATCTTGAGGCCCCCAACGGCGTCTACATCCAGGTGCCGTGGGGATCTTCGTCGCGAGCCCCCGCGGAGGGAGAGGCCTTTGATGGGGAGGTCCTCGCCTCCGCGGGTCTGAAAGTTGTCGAGGCGCTCGGCGGGAGTGACGAGCCCGAGGAGGAGAAGCTGCTCCACCGGCTCCTGGCCCTTTACCGGGCCAGGCAGGCGAAGCTCGCGTCTCGGGAGGCCCTTACCGCCAAGGCCGCCGCTGATATGGAGAAGCGCGCGGCGGAGCTCCACGCCGCCAACCAGGCGGCCCTCCGCGACGTGGCGGAGGAGCGCGAGAGGCTCGCCGGGGAGTACCAGGAGTGGCTCTTGGAGAAGGCCGAGGCCGAGGAGCAGCAGCGACTCGCCGGAGAGGAGCTGTCCCGGCGAGAAGGAGAGCTCACCCAACGGAAGGTCAACCTCGACTCTCACGAGGAAGACCTTGCCGCCCGGGAGCAGGCCCTTGGCGGAGAGCTGAAGGAGGCGAAGGCCGCCGCGGCTGCCGCGGAGACCGCCAAGAAGGAGCTCGAGGCCAAGGTTGCGCAGCTGGAGGAGTCCCTGAAAGCGAGCGTGGAGAGGGTCACCGCGCTCAACACGGAGCGCGAGAAGGACGCCCACACTAACTCTGAACTCCAGGTGCGCCTCTCCAAGCAGGGCGACGAACTGAAGGCCGCCAAGGATTCGATTGAGGATCTGGAGCTGAAGGTTTCCACGTTGAAGGACTCGCTTGACGCCGTCCGAGACCGGGAAACCAAGCTGAAGGAAGAGCTCCGCAAGGAGCGAGGCTTGGTGGAGAGCGCCACCACTGCGGCTGAGAACTTCCGCCGGACCGTCGAGGTATGGACCGATGACTTGGTGGCCTCTGCATCCAACATCGACCAGGAGCTGTTGGCGCTGAAGGTTGAGCATCTTATATACTCTCCGGATCCAAACCTCCCCCACAGCGCCAAGCTCAGCCTCTTCTTCAGAGGGATCGCGCCGGCTCTTGCAGATCTTCGGAAGAAGCTCCCCGCGCAACTGGCCGAGGAGTCGCGCCAGCTCTGCGCGGGAACCTTGGAGCGCGTTCTGACGAAGATTGTGTACCGCAATCCTGGTATAAACCTCGCCAACGTTCTCCGCAGCTTGCCGGCCGACGCGGATATGGAGGCGCTGAAGGCGCAGGTCGCCCACATTATCGCCAAAGTGAACAAGATCTCCAGGATTGAAGGCGACCGCGTAGACTAGGCCTCCTTTTCCATTATCTCTTTTGTTGCTGCATAGTGTGCTATGAACTCATTAGTCATTGCGACAAGTTATCCCTTGTAAGATATTTATCTTATTCTGATCAATCAGTGCAATGTTATCTTCCTTGTCTTGGTCCTTTACTTTGTATGCTTTTCACCCTACGCTTCCAGGGAGCTTGCCGGCAAGGGCCCTTTGCCGCGAGCGCTGAGTGCTGGACTCTGAGCAGCCTGCTGGCCAAGGTCTTACCGGCAAGCAACCTTGCCGCAGCTAGTCGCAACACACTTAGCTTGTTGAGTGAACTCGAAAACGAAACAAGGGCGCGGCACTTGTCGCAGCTCACTTAAATCGTTGAGTGTACTCGAAAACAAGATAAGGGTGCGGCTAGCCACGGGTAGGTTCCTCCGCGCACAGGTTTTCCATACAAAGTGTGATTGTTCAAGGAAGGCAACTAAAAATTTAAAAATTTGAACTTGCTCAAATTCTGGTAACTTAGCTTTCATATATTGCTTGCTTCTCCGACAAGGCTTCTCTTTCTTGAACAGCACTTGGTTCCTCTTCCATCTCCTTCCCCCCCGGCAAACTTGTGCGCGAGGAACATTCCTTCTGCTTAAGAGGCAAGGAAAAAGAAGAGGGAAACAAGTATATGGCCTTTCGGCGTGCTAATGCTTACCGGATACGTGTGTTGCACAAGAAATGCCAAATAATGCATGCAAATAATCAAAGAAGAGCATGGAGAAGGCAAATAGCGCAAAACACCAAAGTTTTACTGATGCACGGGATCTGCGCCCGGCTTTGTACAAAGGGTTACATGCAACAGCGGCAAAGCTTGTACAAAAGGTGGTTGCCGGAGCGGATCACGGCAACCGCGCCTTATGGGTGAAACTTGCGAAGATGCTCTATGTTCCAGGAGTTGCTCACCGGTAAGCCTTCTTCGGTCTCAAGGCGGACAGCGCCGGGCCTTGTGACTTGTCTCACCCGATAAGGGCCTTCCCACTTCGACGTCAACTTGTTGGAATTCTTGGCGGACTGAACACGCCGAAGAACAAGGTCGCCTTCCTCGAGACTCCTGGCCTTAACCTTGCGGCTGTGATAGCGACGCAAGGCTTGCTGGTATCGAGTAGCTCGTACAGCAGCCTGGAGACGTTCCTCCTCGAGGAGCAATGCATCATCTTGCCGCAGTTGCTCTTGCTCGAGCTCATCATAAGTGAGCACTCGAGGAGATCCATATACGAGTTCCGTGGGGAGAACTGCCTCTGCTCCATAGACTAGAGCAAAGGGTGTCTGTCCGGTGGCTCGACTTGGTGTCGTTCTGATTGACCAAAGAGCCGCCGGTAGCTCCTCTATCCAGTTTCTTCCGCACTTGCGCAGCCTGTCAAAGGTCCTTGTCTTGAGTCCGCGCAGCACTTCAGCATTGGCCCTCTCCGCTTGACCGTTGCTCCTTGGGTGAGCAACAGAAGCGAAACAGACCTTGGCGCCAAGGTCTTGGACGTACTGCATGAAGGCGCGACTAGTGAATTGTGTACCGTTGTCGGTGATGATCCTGTTAGGGATTCCGAAACGGCAAACAATCGACCTGAAGAACCTGACCGCTGACTGTGCTGTCACCTTTCTCACTGGTTCCACTTCTGGCCACTTTGTGAACTTGTCGATCGCAACGTACAAGTACTCAAAGCCCCCGACAGCTCGGGGGAAGGGGCCGAGGATATCGAGCCCCCAGACCGAGAAGGGCCAGGACAAAGGAATCGTCTGGAGAGCTTGAGCTGGCTGATGAATTTGTTTTGCATGGAACTGGCACGCTTCACACTTGGTTACTAGTGCAGTTGCATCTTGGAGGGCTTCTTGCCAAAAGAACCCTTGCCGGAAAGCTTTCCCGGCAAGCGCCCTTGCGCCAATATGGTGGCCGCATATGCCTCCGTGTATTTCTGCCAACAGCTTCTGTCCATCTTCCCTGGAGATGCACTTCAACCTGACACCATTGAGTCTTCTTCTGTATAGCTCATTGTCCACGAACTGGTACATACTTGACTGCCTGGTTATTTTCTCTATCTCTTCTGGGTCGTCGGGAAGTTCTCCAGTTTGCAGAAAACGGACGATCTGCTGCGCCCATGCCGGAGCCCGAGGTTCAACGGCAAGGACTAAAGGCATGAGGGCCGCTGCGGGGACCTCAGCTTCTACGGCAAGAACCTCTGGTTCCGCCGGAGCTGATGGTCCCCCGGCAAGCTCGCCGGGGCGTGGCTTGTCGGGAACGCTTGCTTCAACTGTACAGACCCTTGGATCTGCAGGAGCAAACTGTTCCTCAGCGTTCTGATCGTTGATCTTGGGGACCTTGGCGGCGGCTTCGGGAAGATCCGCCGGCAAGTAATCGCCGAAGACCAACTTTCTCTTCTTGGACTGCCCAATTGATGGTGTAACGGATGGTTGAGTTAGCTTGAGCAAGAAGGTCCCTGGTTCCACAGGTAACTTCATCGCAGCGCACTTTGAAAGGCCATCTGCAATGTCATTCTGAGCTCTTGGAACGTGCTCCATTTGCAGACCCTCAAAGTGTTCTTCAAGCTTCCTCACTTCATCTACATAAGCTTCCATCAAAGGGCTCTGGTAACTCTTGTTAACTTGTCGGACCACCAACTGAGAATCTCCCCGGACAATCAGCTTCCTGATCCCATGTTCAGCCGCAATCCTGAGGCCGGCAAGCAAGCCTTCATACTCAGCAGTATTGTTAGTCGCTTGCTCCCTGGGAAAGTGCATCTGGATAACATACTTGAGGTGCTCTCCGGTGGGCGCGATGAGTACCACGCCGGCACCGGCGCCTTGCAGCGAGAAGGCACCATCAAAGTACATCACCCATTCACTTGTCGCTTCTTGTACGGGTACACTTGTCTCTGGAGCTTCTTCATCGGGCGTCGGGGTCCATTCAGCTATGAATTCTGCCAAAGCTCGGCTCTGTATGGTTGAGGTACTTTCAAACTTGAGACCAAAGCTTGACAGCTCCAGTGCCCACTCAACGATCCTGCCTGTTGCTTCCGGATTGTGCAATATCCTCTTCAGCGGAAAGCGAGTGACCACTATTATCTCATGTGCTTGGAAATAATGGCGCAGCTTTCTCGAGGCCATGAGGAGGCCGAAAAGTAACTTCTGCACCCCGGAGTATCTTGATCTAGCCCCCTGCAAGAGGGAACTTACAAAATACACCGGGCGCTGCACCATCTTTCTTCGCACTTCTCCTTGATCCTGCGCAGAGTTGTCCTTGTCGGGGCCAGAGCTTGTCGGAGGAGCCCCCTGCTTGTCGCTGGATTCGCTTGCCGGTGGTGCTGATTCCTCGTCGGCCTCTCTCTCCGCTACTAACGCAGCACTAACCACCTGGTTGGTTGCCGCTAGGTACAGCAGCAACTTCTCCTGTGGTCTAGGTGCGACAAGTATTGGAGTAGAGGATAGGTACCGTTTCAAGTCTTGCAGCGCTGCCTCCGCTTCTGGAGTCCATTTCATAGGACCTGCCTTCTTCAAGATTTTGAAGAAAGGAAGGGCGCGTTCTGCAGACTTCGAAATGAACCTACTGAGGGCAGCCACACAACCTGCAAGCCTCCTGACATCCTTGACGCGCTTCGGGGCTTCGATCTGCTCAATGGCCTTAATCTTGTCGGGGTTGGCTTCAATCCCCCTCTGTGACACAAAGAACCCGAGAAGCTTGCCGGAGGGGACTCCAAAAACGCACTTCTCGGGGTTCAACTTAAGCTGGATCTTGCGCAGGTTCTCAAATGTCTCTTCCAAATCTTGGATCAGGGTATCCTTGCTCTTACTCTTCACCACGATATCATCCATGTAAGCCTCTACATTTCTGTGGATCTGTGGGTCGAAAGCAGTGTGCACTACCCTTGCAAATGTTGATCCTGCATTCTTCAGTCCAAATGGCATGCGTATGAAGCAATACGTGCCACACGGAGTGATAAATGCAGTCTTCTCTTCATCTTCCTTGGCCATGAAAATCTGGTGGTAGCCTGAATATGCATCAAGAAAAGAGAGTAGCTCACATCCGGCGGTGGAGTCAACAATCTGGTCAATGCGCGGCAAGGGAAATGGATCCTTAGGACATGCTTTATTCACATCGGTGAAGTCTATACACAGTCTCCACTTCCCGTTGGCCTTGCGCACGACGACTGGGTTTGCCAACCACGTCGGATGGATCACGCCTCTAACTAGGCCCGCTGCTTCTAGTTTCTTGATTTCTTCGGCAATGAATTCTTGGCGCTCCATGGCTTGCTTTCTGACCTTTTTCTTGACGGGCCGCGCATGAGGACAAACAACAAGCTTGTGCTCAATCACCTTCCTGGGAACACCGGGGATGTCAGATGGTTGCCAGGCAAACACATCGACATTCGCCCGCAGGAAGGCAACGAGCGCGCTTTCCTATTTGCTGTCAAGTGTGGCACTGATGGTGAAGGTACCACCAGTGCCGTCCTCCTTGGCGGACACCTTCTTGGTTGCCGGAGGAGCGGCCATCCCCTTCTTACACTTGCCGGTGGAGCTCGATGGAACGTCCTCGATGGCAGCACAGCACTCCGAAGAGGTGCGGTTGCCGGAGTGGGCCCCAGAGCACTTGCCGGACTTGGTCTTGGTCTTCTTCCCCCCGGGAGCTTCAGGGGCAAGTGTGTCCTTCTCTGCTGCGGCTGCTGCGTCCCGGTAGATCTTGTCGACGCAGATAAGCGCATCTTTCTTGTCGCCATGGACAGTGATGACGCTTATCGGCCCCGGCATCTTGAGTACGTTGTAGGCGTAGTGGGAAGCTGCCATGAACTTGGCGAGGGCGGGACGGCCGAGTATCCCATTATATGGCAATGGGATATCGGCGACGTCAAATGTGATGCGCTCAGTTCTGAAGTTGAGCTCCCCGCCAAAGGTCACTGGCAATGTTATCTTCCCCTTGGGCTTGCTTCTTCCTGGGTTTATTCCTTGGAACAAACCGGTTTCTTCGAGCTCGCCATCTGGGATCTAGAGCTTCTTGATCACAGCAGAGGAGATCAAGTTCAGCCCGGCCCCGCCGTCAACCAACATTTTGGTGACCTTGAGGTTGCGGATGGTGGGCGAGACCAGCATCGGCAAGCACCCGACCGCAGTGGTGCGGTCAGGGTGATCCTCAAGATCAAAAATGATGGGCGTGCTGGACCATTTGAGGAGCCTGCGCGACTCCACGGGCGGCTCCGCTGCATTCACTTCCCGCACCCACTGCTTGAGTTGGCGGTGGGAAGTATGCAGAGAAGCGCCACCGTCGACGCACAGGACCTCCGTGGCCTTCTGGAACTCCTGCTCGCTGTTATCTTCATCCTCAATGTCATCGTCGTCGTCTTCTTCGTCCTTGTCGCGGCCCCGGGGAGGTCGGTCACCTTGCCGCTGCTTGGCCTTGCCGCGGCGTCCTCCCCGGCCATTGAATGGCCGCTTCTTGCTTGGTTCTCCTCTGCCACCTTGGGCCTTCTCCTTGTCGCGCCGCTCGTACTCAGCTTTCTGCTGCTCGACGAGGTATTCGACGCGTTTGCAGTTGGAGAGGTCGTGGCCTTTGGTGCGGTGGATCTTGCAGTATTGCTTGTCGGAGCCGTCCTGCTTGTCGGCTGCCGCTACAGGGGCAGGCTCCTTGCCGGAGCCGCCAGCCTATGCTTGCTTGGCGGGAGCCTCCTTGCCGGACTTCTCGACGGCAAGCACTTCCTTCTTGTTCTTTCTTCTATTGTTCCGCCGCCGGCTCTTCTTTGCCGGGGCGGCGTCGTCGCTGTCGCTTTCCCCTGCGCCAGCATCCTCTCCGGGGAGTCTCCTCCCCTCTTCGGTGCGTGCCCACTTATCAGCTAGAGCATAGAGCTCGCTGACATCTCGTATCTTGGTCATGGCCATCTCCTCACGCATGCGGCGGTTACACACGTTCTGATGGAACGTGCTGATAACCGCGGCAGGGTGGACGTCGGGGATGTTGTGCTGCACGCGACTGAAGCGTTGGATGTACTTGCGCAATGGTTCTCCTTCCTTCTGGGCCAGAATGTGGAGATAGCTCTCCTGGCCGTGGGGTTTGTGGCCGCCCGTGAAGGCGCCAACAAACTGGTGGCAAAGATCTGCCCAAGAGGAAATGGAGCCTTCCGGCAAGTGCATAAGCCAAGAACGAACGTTCGGCTTAAGCACGAGCGGGAAGTAATTCGCCAATATCTTCTCGTCACGCCCCCCGGCAGCCTGCACTGCGATTGTGTAGATGCTGAGAAACTCCGAGGGGTGCGTCTTGCCGTCGTACTTCTCCGGTACGTCGGGCTTGAAGTTCTTCATGCTGGGCCACTGGACGCGCTGCAGCTCGCGGGTAAATGCAGGGCAACCTGCCGCGTACGGCAAGTCGCCTGGTTCACCAGGCGCGCGCGTGTCGACAGCGGCTCCAGCTCGCTGGTCTGATTGTCGCCGAGCTTCTCGGCGGCGCTCGATCGTCGTTCGAGCGTCTTCTTGTCGCCGGTCGTCAAGGACTTGGCGCTGGTCCCGACGGGCCCGCGGATCCAACGACGCCGTGGAGTCGTCGTCGACGTTGATCCGGCGGGGCGGCGTCTTCTGCTTCCGCGGCGGGGAGTGCACGGTGGTTGCACCGCCGGCGGTCTTGTCGCCGTCGGCCTTCGTCTTCTCGACTTGCCGCGGCCGCGAGGTCGCCGGCTGCTGTGGAGAGTCGTTGTTGGCGAAGGCGATCAGGCTCTGGATCGTTGCCCTCCAGTCTTCGGCCTTGTCCGCCGCTGGAGGGAAGTCGAGGAGCAGTTGCGCCCTTGCGAGCGTTTCTGCTGGAAGGAGGGGAGCGGGGGCAAGCGGTGCGAGGAGCGGGATATGCTCGGACTCCTAACAGGGTTAGAAGGAGCAGGGTCCCGCCCCGGCGACCGTGCCTTGCTCGTGCCAGGACGATGGCCCGGAGCGTCCCGCGAGCCTCCGGTTTGCCCTTGTCCCAGCAAGCGGATGCCACCTCCTGTGGCATGGCGCTGCTGGGTTGTCGTTTGCTGAGATGGACGTGGCGCGTCCACGGAGACCGAGGCTCGGTCGTCCGTCTTGTCTTTGGATTTGGTGGCGCCGCGAGTTTCCTCGCCGGCGACCACCCTTCCGACGGCGTCTCCTCCGCCCACCGTTGGCTCTGGTGGCGGCGGATGAGACGTAGACGGGCCCGCGACCTCCGAAAGCTTCTTCTTCGGGGCCATGGCGCTGTTGCTGATGAAGCTGAAGAACTTGGAGAGGTTGATGAAGAGTGCGCCCGCGTGAACGCCGGATCAGGTTCGCACAACCTCGACGCAGCCCCTACCTGGCGCGCCAAAGATGTCGGGGGAAACTGTCCACCACGAACACCTATGGGACCGGAGCCCCTTGTCGTTGCGGTGAAGGAGCGGAGGGAGCACAAAGAGCAGATCGTAGCGAGCACGCGGGCAGTTTACCCAGGTTCGGGCCGCGATGGACGCGTAAAACCCTACTCCTGCTTAGATTGTATTGAGTTGGAGAGCTCGGGAGCTTGAAGAACTAGCTACACCGAGCGAATGAGCGATCTAGGTTCCGAACCCTTTCTACGTTGTGCATGGGCCTCCTTTTATAGCTCAAGGGGTCACCGACAGGTGTCAACGTAGGAGAAAGGGTAAAAACGTAATAGTGGTGGTAGTTGTAACAATGCGGGAATAGTGGAGCAACAGTGGATGAACAGTGGTCGCTACCTACTTTGACAGTGGGGGACAAGAGCATTTAATGCCCGTCGCCGTCAACCCCAAAAGTGCCCGCCCTTGCGTCTCCGTTTGCCACGGCGATGGCTTTACCACCGTGGAGTGCCACCGTGTCCCCCAGGCTGCACAGCCATCCGCCACGCGTCCCTGGAGTGGCCCCAGGGCAACGCGTGGTTCGATGAGCTGGAGCGCGGGCACACAGCGTAACTCTCCCCGGCAAGCACCTTGCCGGGGTCTTGACCTTGCCAGGCCCGGGAGCTTGTCGGGCTCTGAAGCTTGTCGCTCTCCGGGCCCTGTCGGGGCGCACGTCGCGCCGAGGCGTGTCTTCTGAAGTGTGATCTTCTGGCCTTCCTGGCAAGCTCCTCTTGCCAGGGTCTTGTGCTAGTGAGGTAATCTTGAGCCTGGGACGGCCTTCCCGGCAAGCTCCACTTGCCGGAGTCTTGATCTTCTGTCTTGTATACTTTGTTTTTGAATGGTTTTATATGGAGCAGGAAGGTCTCCGGCAAGCACGTGGTAGGCCCTGCCGCGGGAAGCTGCTACTGCCCATGCACAAGTTGGGGTACTGAGGTACCCCTACCTTAGTACACCGACAGCCTCCTACTTGTAACCAATTGCCATGTTAACCAACCTACCTATGCAAACCGTTGCTTGGCTAAGTACGCTTCGCTCAGCCCCTTCTTATAGCATTGCTAGTTGCAGGTGAAGATCGAAGATGCTTGCTTCATGTCGAAGTTTGGTTGGGTTTTATCACACTATATAAATGCTTAAAAATGAAATCATCTATATATTGGCAAGGGTGGAAGGCTAAGCCTTTTGCTTGGTGTTTTGTTCCACTCATGCCGTTAGGAACCGTATAAACCGGTGTTATGTTCCTTGATTATGCGTTCCTAACATGGTTGGGGTGTATGGGACCCCCTCGATAAACCGCTAAGTGCTAAGTCTTTTCCAGCAAGTCCCAACATTGGTACTATTCGCCTAAACAACTAAAACTTTTCGAGGGAGTAATTAACCCGAGGCTTAATTAATTCTACCCCCTGGGCCAGTGCTCGACTTGAGTGTTGGTCCAAACTAGAGCCACTTGCGGATACCACCCAGTTCGCTGGGATCTTCGGTATCTGTACGTACTGCTCATCCGGTCGTGGCCTGAGACGAGATACACGCGGCTACTATCAGGGTGTCGGCACGCCGGGAGGATTTGCTGGATTAGCCTTACCTTAGCTCGGTATATCTTGAGCACGGGATTCCGAGGATACTCGGGTCTTCCCACTTTAGAGTTGCGACTCCGCGAATCGTGGGCTTGTAATGGGTCAAGTTGGAACACCCCTGCAGGGTTTGAACTTTCGAAAGCCGTGCCCGCGGTTATGTGGCAGATGGGAGCTTGTTAATTCCGGTTGTAGATAACTTGACACAATGTTTCTAATACACTACCAGCGTGTGTTCCATGACTGTCAATTTCCGAATAGGGATTCGGGAGTTGAACACGGAGGGGTTATGCTTGTTGAGCTTGTAGCTAGGATCACTTCGTGATCACTTCTCGCAGAGGCTTTCTCTTCTCGCTCTCACTCACGTAAGCTAGTTGCTAGTTGCTGCTGCAGACACTTATTCTTTTCTTCAGCCTTATCCTTTTCCCAAAGGCTTAAATAGTCTTGTTACCCGGGAACGGGATTGCTGAGTCCTCTGTGGCTCACAGTTACTTCACCACACCAGATGCAGGTCCAGTTGTGAGCTATCCAGGTGATGGCACCGAGCTGGATTGGGAGTACGACGAGGAGCGTAGTCGGTACTATGTGCGATATCCGGATGATCAGTAGTGGAGACTCTTACTAGGATTCGATCCGCCTGTGGTTTATTTATTTCAGTTTGGTATCTTGCATTTGGATTTTGCCCTTAGAGGGTTGTGATGTTCTTAATGTATGATGATTGAGATTTGAATTGTAATTCTGTGACGTGGCGAGTGTAAGCCAACTATTTTCTGTTTACAATCCCCTCTTTTACATGAGATGTGCAAAGATTACCGAGCTTGAGATCATTCTAGGATGGATTTATGCCTTTAAGTCGTGCCTCGACACGTAGGAAGTATAACTCCATCCTGGGCATTACAAGTTGGTATTCAGAGCCTTCTCCGACCTAGGAGCCCCCACTGTTCGATCGAATCATTGACGGTCGAGTCTAGGAACACACTGAAAACTTTTTGAGTCCTATATTATATCGGAGAGTAGGATTTCTTTGCTTCTCATCCCTTTTCTCTCTGGTGAGGACTCCTGACGACTACTCTTGTCTCTCCTATCTTCAAAAATTGCACAATTTTTTTTTTAGGAATCCCGCGAGTATTCTGGGATTGTTCCGATGTTCTCGTGACAAGGATATTGTTCTCGATGCCTCCTGCTACCGAGGAGTTGAGCTTCGGGGTATTGTTGTCACAAGCATATCGCGGCAGTACTAAATACTTAAGACGGCCGACATCGAAAATCTCTCCTATACGGCCAGTGGCAAGATAACCCCGACATCACCCAGTACTGGGGAGGTAGTTCGGGAGTATTGCCATAGCTTGTTATAGTGGATGCTTTTCGAAGGTCCGAGGTACACAGTTTCCGAGAAAGACTGGTTATGTGTTGAAGGATGGATACACCTGGATGTAGGTTTAGAGTTGATTGCGCGGTGCTTCCCGTGTATCCCTAACACCTGATTGCATAACTGGAATCTTCCGGAAATCTATAGGTGGGTTTATCCAGTAGATCATAGGCATTCTTCCAACGAATGCAGGTTAGTGAGTTCGGGGTTCCACATTGAGTGAAGGGGTTATATGACCGATTTTACTATCAGGAGTTGCATCTTAAAGGGTCCTTGGCTATGCTGATCTGGGGATTGCAAAACCTTTTCGTAACGCGTTCATATGCTTTCAGCACAAAGATGTTGGAACGAAACTCCTCTCTTGTGTTTGTTCCGTCTGTACCTTGTTGTTTTCTTATTTTATCCTTTTGATCCCTATGTGGCTTCTCGTGAAGATTGATGATATCATTTAACTGAGAATTTCATTCGTTCCTCTTGTTCGAATGATTTCATTTGTTCTATTGTTCGAATGATTATTGTGAAGACTTGTTGCAATTCATTCCATTGATTCAGCTTATACCTTTTGTCAATCAATTGCTGATTCATGGTCATCTCTTTCAGGATGGCTCCGAAAAAGGTTCCCAACGCTAACCCAGAGGTGGAAGAGGTCCCAGATCATCCTCCTTCCCCTCCTCCTCCGCCTGAGGCTTGGAGAGCAATTATGCAGACTACAGCTCAGAACACCTAGTTGATGATGCAGATGATGCAAGCTAATCAAGCTAATCAGGGTATTCCAGGGAACCAAGGCAACTTCTTCCAGCAGCACCATGCTACTCTTAACCAGTTCTTGGCCAACAATCCTAAAGCTTTCAGTTACTGTGTCGACCCTCTTGATGCTGAAGATTGGTTAACCGATATCAAGAAGCATTTTGAGTGCAGTAACGTGAAGGAAGATGATTATGTGAAGTTTGCAGCCTTCCAACTGAAAGATCAAGCAGCTGACTGGTGGCAGCAGTACAAAGACTCCAGGCCAGGTCAAGTGATCTCTTGGGAGAATTTCTGCAAGGATTTCCGTTCGCACCACATTCCTACAAGTGTCATCGAGGGTATGCGTGAGCAATTCCGCAACCTGAAGCAGGGCTCCATGACAGTCTATCAGTATAATGTCAAGTTCCAAAACCTCGCTCGCTATGCTAAGCAAGACATTCCGGATGCCAAGAGCAAAATCTATCAGTTCCGTGGAGGTCTCAAAGATGAACTTCAGCTTGCTCTCACCTTGTTCGAGCCCGATGAATTCGACAAGTTCTATAACATGGCTTTGAAACAAGAAGCAGCTCAGCTCAAGATGGAGGCTTCTAAGAAGAGAATTCGAGATGCCGTTCACTCTTCCTCATCGTCTCAGTTGGTCTCGAAGCATCAGAAATTCTGGCTTCCTCCTCCTCCAGTGATTCGAGCTCCATACAACAACTCCAACAACTCCAACAACAAGAACTCTAGTGGTCGTGGTTTCTCCCACCCACCCAACCCGAGCAACCAGTCGAAGAAGCAGTTTCAGTCTCAAGGCTCCAAGTCCAGTGGCTCTCATTTCCGTCCTCTCTCAGAAGTGGTGTGCAACAAGTGTGGCCAGAAGGGTCATTATGCCAACAGATGTCCGAATCCGAAGCGTCTTCCTCCTCCTCCGCCTGTGAGTTCAGCTATTGTCAAGCATGATCCAAAGGCAGCAAGGGTCAATCTGATGAGTGCAGCTGAAGCGGAGAACTCTTCTGATGTCATTTTGGGTAACCTCTCAGTGAACTCTATCCCTGCTAAAGTATTGTTTGATTCGGGTGCTTCTTTGTCCTTCATTTCAAGACCTTTTGTTGCCAAGCATGAATTTGTCACTCAAGTGATGCCGAAGCCGATGAGCATTATTTCTCCTGGTTTGCAAATGACCTCTCGGGTGCATGTTCCGGATGTGTCTATTCGCATGGGTGATTATCGATTTTTGGCTTCTCCGGTGGTTCTTGGTAATTCTGACATTGACCTCATCCTCGGGATGGATTGGCTTTCTCAGCACGATGCTCACATTGATTGTGCTCAGAAGGAAGTCAAGTTGACTCATTCTGATGAAGATGTGATTATCTTTGCCTCAAGGGATAACACTATCCGGCTTTTCTCTCTCAATGATAAGGGCGAAATTAATGCCATATCTCAAATTCCGGTGGTGAACGAATATCAAGACGTCTTTCCTGAAGAACTTCCAGGCATGCCTCCACACCGTTAGGTGGAGTTTGTCATTGAACTCGAGCCGGGTACTGAGCCAGCATGCCGGCGTCCGTACAAGCTCTCTCCGGATGAATTGAAGGAATTGAAGAAGCAGCTTGATAAGTAGGAGAGTATGGGTCTCATCAGGCATAGTACATCTCCGTGGGGCTGTGGTGTCTTATTTGTCAAGAAGAAAGATGGCACGGAGCGTCTCTGTGTTGACTACCGGCCTTTGAACAAGAAGACGATTAAGAACAAGTATCCGCTCCCCAACATCAACGAACTCTTTGAGCAGCTCAAAGGAGCTAAAGTGTTCTCTAAGCTTGACCTCCGAATGGGCTATCATCAAATTCGCATTCGCGAGGAAGACATTCCCAAGACGGCCTTCAAAACGAGCTACGGTTCATACGAGTATACCGTCATGTCCTTCGGTCTCGCTAATGCTCCTCCTACCTTTTCGAGGATGATGCATTACATATTCAACCCCTATACTGGCGAGTTTGTGCTTGTGTATCTGGATGATATTCTGGTGTTTTCCAAGAATGAAGAAGATCACGAAAAGCACTTACGTCTGGTTCTTGATCGACTCCGAGAGCATAAATTCTATGCCAAGTTCTCCAAGTGCGAGTTTTGGCTCGATAAGGTTTTGTACCTGGGCCACATCATCTCAGCTGACGGTATTGCAGTTAATCCCGAGAAAGTTGAAGCAATTGTCAACTGGGAAGCTCCTCAGAACGTCAAGCAGCTCCGCAGTTTTCTGGGTCTTGCCAGCTATTGCAGAAGGTTTGTTGAGAACTTCTCCAAGATTGCCAAGCCTCTTTCCAACTTGCTTCAGAAGAATGTCAAATACTTTTGGTCTCCAGAGTGTGAAGTGGCATTCAAAACCCTCAAAGAGAAGCTTGTCTCCGCTCCAGTTCTGACTCCTCCGGATGAAACCAAGCCCTATGAAGTATTCTGTGATGCTTCTCTTCAAGGTCTTGGTGGTGTGCTTATGCAAGATAAGAGAATTGTGGCATACACTTCTCGTCAGCTAAAGCCAAGTGAGAAGAACTATCCCACACATGATCTCGAGCTAGCAGCTGTGGTACATGCTCTGATTACGTGGAGACATCTGTTGTTGGGCAGAAAGGTCGACATCTTCACTGATCACAAGAGCTTGAAGTACATCTTCACACAGCCGCATCTGAACCTACGTCAGACTCGTTGGGTTGAAATGATCCAAGAGTATAATCCCAGCATTGAATACACTCCTGGCAAGGCGAATGTGATTGCAGATGCTTTGAGCAGAAAGGCATATTGCAACAGCCTTCTTATCAAGCCGTACCAGCCTGAGCATTGTGAAGCTTTCAGGAAACTCAACCTCCAAGTTGTTCCGCAGGGTTTTCTTGCAAATCTCCAAATTGCTCCTACCTTGGAAGATCAAGTCCGTGAGGCCCAGCTCAGTGATACCATGGTGAAGAAAGTGAAACATGGGATTGCAAAGGGCACTCCAAAATATAAGTGCTTCCGTGTTGATGAGAGAGATACCTTGTTCTGCGAGGACAGACTCGTTGTTCCCAAAGGTGATCTCAGGAAGCTCATAATGGAAGAAGCTCATGATTCTCTCCTTTCCATTCATCCTGGCAGTTCCAAGATGTATCAAGACCTCAAGCAGTCTTACTGGTGGACACACATGAAAAGGGAGATTGCCCAATTCGTGAATGAATGTGATGTTTGCAGAAGAGTGAAAGCAGAACATCAACGTCCAGCCGGTCTTCTCCAACCTCTTCCTATTCCTGAGTGGAAGTTCGACCACATTGAAATGGACTTCGTCACTGGTTTTCCTAAATCCAAGCGAGGAAATGATGCTATCTTTGTGGTGATTGACAAGCTTACCAAAGTCGCTCATTTTCTTCCAGTCAAAGAATCAATCAATGCAGCTCAATTGGCGGAGCTGTACACTTCCAGAATTGTGTCCCTACATGGCATTCCTCAAGTTATATCCTCAGACCGTGGAAGCTTGTTCACGTCAAGGTTCTGGGACTCCTTTCAATCCGCCATGGGCACTAAGATCAGGTTCAACACTGCTTTTCACCCTCAGACTAGTGGTAAAGTCGAGCGTGTGAATCAGATTCTAGAAGACATGCTCAGAGCCTGTGTCATATCCTTCGGTATGAAATGGGAAGACTGCCTTCCATTTGCCGAGTTCTCTTACAACAACAGCTTTCAAGCAAGTGCAGGCAAAGCACCATTTGAAATTCTCTATGGCAGAAAGTGTCGTACCCCTCTCAACTGGTCTGAAACAGGCGAACGTCAACTTCTTGGCAATGACTTGATCTCAGAAGCCGAAGAAATGTGCAAAGTCATACGTGAGAATCTCAAGGCCTCTCAGTCGCACCAGAAGAGCTACTATGACGGAAAACATCGTGATTTGGCCTTCAACATTGATGATCATGTCTATCTCCGAGTTTCTCCGATGAAAGGCACCCAAAGATTCGGTATCAAAGGAAAGCTTGCTCCTAGATACGTCGGGCCTTTCAAGATTCTTGGAAAAAGAGGCGACCTAGCCTATCAACTTGAGCTCCCTAACAACTTCGCGAATGTTCATGATGTCTTCCATGTGTCTCAACTTCGCAAATGCTTCAAGGCACCTGAGCGCATGATTCCGTTTGAGGAGATTGATCTTCAACAAGACCTGTCCTACCGAGAGCATCCAGTTGCAATTCTCGAAGAAACCGAACGCAAGACCCGCAACAAGTCCATCAAATTTCTGAAAGTCAAGTGCTCACATCACACCGACCGAGAAGCTACCTGGGAACGAGAAGATCATCTTCGTTCCGAGTACCCTTCCTTTTTCCAGTCCTAGATCTCGGGACGAGATCTTTTTGTAGTAGAGGAGAGTTTGTAATGCCCCGGATGTAATACTTCCCTTTTGGGTATATAATATATCTCCGGCTTCATCTATTTTCATTCCGGGTTCTTTGTCTTTCGGGTTTTCGTCGTTTTGTTGTGTGAGTGTGTGGCATTCATTCATATCATGTAGACATGTGCATCGCATTGCATTTGTGTTGTCGGTTGCATCCGGTTCCGCGTGTTTCTTCCCGTTGTCCATTTCACGTTCCGGAGCTCCCTCACGTGTCCGTGACGTCCCGTAGGCCTACTTTGGTGTTTGGGCGTGTAACGTTACCGGTGTGCCGCGAGGTTGTTGTCTGTGTTGTTGTTTTGTTGTGTGCAACCCGCCTCTCAAATCTCGTCTCGTTTGGACTCTGTTGGCTTTTCCATCCGTTGTTCGTGTGGGTCCAAAGTGCCTTCACTTCGTGTCCCAGAAACACCCCTACAGCAGTCTGCTAACATTCCCTAGGCCCTCCTAGACTACCCCCGCGATCGGATCCGTCGGATCGCGATCGGAGGGCTCCTAGCACCCCTAGATCTCCCCTAACCCTAAAAACTGCTATTAATAGACACCCCTATGTTCATTTTTGGCATCCTACCTCCTTCCCCTACCTCTAGATCCCCTCCCCTTTGTATTTCCAGATCCAGCCAGCCCAGCCGCCACTTGGCAGTTCGCCGCCGCCAGCCCTGGATCGGGCAGGATCCAGGGTCAACGACCCCTTCGCCTCGATCTACTCCGCCAGGTCGATCGATCCTTCCTGCGCCAGCCGGCGGCCCGATCGCCCCGCCGCGTGGACCACTTCCCCGGCCCGACAGCGCCTTCCGTCCGCCCGATCTGACCGCTGCACCGGCCCGAAGGCCCGGGACCACTTCGACGGGAAGGCCTCCCGCAGCGCATCGGCTCGCCACTTCGCCAGGTGGGCCGCTGCCTTCCTCCCGCCGCCTCATATCGGGCCCGAGCCCAGCCGCAGGCCTCCAGGCGCCTCCCTCCATCCGCGCGCGCGCCGCCTCACCGAGCCGGGCCACTCCGCCCCAGCGCCGAGCTGGCCTCGCCTTCCTCGCCCGCGAGTCGTCGCTGGGCCGCCTCGCCGCCGCGGGCCCAGGACGCCGCCCCAGCCAGCCGCAGATCCGCCCGGGCCTTGTTTCTTCCTTTTCCAGAGCAGGTTGACTCCCCCTCTTTTATCACTAAGTCCCTGTTTTTGTTGATCTGTGATGCTATATTAGAACTGCTAGATCTCCTTGTGTGTTTGTCCGATTCGCGCATATAATATGTCCAGACGTTCGTGGAGACTTGCTCTACGTTTTATCTGTTCTTGTCATGCATGTTGGAGATCATCTAGGTGCTTGTTTTGCTGTTGCAAGAGTGCATCATGATATAAACTGCTGCTATGTGATGTTTTTATGTCATCTTTGCCATGTGATATCTTTTAGCTCGTTTGTCCGAATGATGCAAATGACATGTCCACGTGTTCGTCTTGCCATGCTCTACGTGTTGCTTGTGATAGGTTGCATGTTAGATTTATTATTGCCTTGTTATCATCGTTGCAAAGTGCCATGTGACTGTGATGTTGTTTCACTTGTTATGAAATGCCATCTTGTTGAACTCGTTGCAATCGTTGTGTTTACCTACATGAAGCATGCTTGTGTGTTTCGGGATCACCTTCATGTGTACTTTGATGAGGTGCTTACCTCTTGCCATGTTTAGTTTCGAGGTGACTTAAACATGCTCTTTTATATGCCATGATGATATTGCTGTTTTAGGACTTAGTGGTTTTTCACTAAGTCTGAAATCTGTAACGTTCCGATGCCATGTTCGTGTGATGTTCTAGGACAAAGCATGATAGTATTGGAGTGGATCTTGATTGTTCCTTGTAGTATATATTGTTGTCTTTCCATCCATGTACTCACATGTCTTTTTAAGTGGCTGTAGCATGTTTATCTTTTGCTCCAAAGTTTCAATAAAATTCTGCTGCCAGAATTTTATTGTCAAGTTCAATATGTCCTAGATCATTGCTATTGATCCGTGGCTCCGTTGGGGGTGCACCTTTGGACTTAGTTGCTGTAGTATACGACTAGTTTGTGTTCATGTCCTTTGCCATGTTATTTGAGTGCTGTAGCTTAATTATTTTGTGCTCCGAAGTTGCTATGTTGCTGTAATTTTCAGCTTTCGCTCAATTCTTGTTTCGGGCATAACTTTTAGCCCGTAACTCCGATTTCAGCGAATCTTATATCAAACTTGATTGTTTTTCCGTGTAGATTAATAATATCAGATTGATATCATGTTTTGAGGTGTTTTGCTTGAGTGATATTTTACGTGCTCCGTGTGCATCCTTAGTGCATCCATCATGCATCCATCTTTTTCGAGTGCGCATTGCATCTTGTTGATTTGTGCTTGGTGTGATTGTTTTGTTTAGAGCTAGGAGCTGAGTCTGAGTTCGAGTACGAGCACGAGGTTTCCAACGAGGTTGAGCACGAGGACCCTTCTTACGATCCGAACGACTTCACTTCAGGCAAGATGACCGAACCCCGATAACATTACTATCTTTGCCTATTGCTAGTAGTCTCGATCTATAGTTTTGCCTCGATGCCCATGATCTTCTTGTCAGCCTCCTACTTGTAACCAATTGCCATGTTAACCAACCTACCTATGCAAACCGTTGCTTGGCTAAGTACGCTTCGCTCAGCCCCTTCTTATAGCATTGCTAGTTGCAGGTGAAGATCGAAGATGCTTGCTTCATGTCGAAGTTTGGTTGGGTTTTATCACACTATATAAATGCTTAAAAATGAAATCATCTATATATTGGCAAGGGTGGAAGGCTAAGCCTTTTGCTTGGTGTTTTGTTCCACTCATGCCGTTAGGAACCGTATAAACCGGTGTTATGTTCCTTGATTATGCGTTCCTAACACGGTTGGGGTGTATGGGACCCCCTCGATAAACCGCTAAGTGCTAAGTCCTTTCCAGCAAGTCCCAACATTGGTACTATTCGCCTAAACAACTAAAACTTTCCGAGGGAGTAATTAACCCGAGGCTTAATTAATTCTACCCCCTGGGCCAGTGCTCGACTTGAGTGTTGGGCCACTTGCGGATACCACCCAGTTCGCTGGGATCTTCGGTATCTGTACGTACTGCTCATCCGGTCGTGGCCTGAGACGAGATACGCGCGGCTACTATCAGGGTGTCGGCACGCCGGGAGGATTTGCTGGATTAGCCTTACCTTAGCTCGGTATATCTTGAGCACGGGATTCCGAGGATACTCGGGTCTTCCCACTTTGGAGTTGCGACTCCGCGGATCGTGGGCTTGTAATGGGTCAAGTTGGAACACCCCTGCAGGGTTTGAACTTTCGAAAGCCGTGCCCGCGGTTATGTGGCAGATGGGAGCTTGTTAATTCCGGTTGTAGATAACTTGACACAATGTTTCTAATACACTACCAGCGTGTGTTCCGTGACTGTCAATTTCCGAATAGGGATTCGGGAGTTGAACACGGAGGGGTTATGCTTGTTGAGCTTGTAGCTAGGATCACTTCGTGATCACTTCTCGCCGAGGCTTTCTCTTCTCGCTCTCACTCACGTAAGCTAGTTGCTAGTTGCTGCTGCAGACACTTATTCTTTTCTTCAGCCTTATCCTTTTCCCAAAGGCTTAAATAGTCTTGTTACCCGGGAACGGGATTGCTGAGTCCTCTGTGGCTCACAGTTACTTCACCACACCAGATGCAGGTCCAGTTGTGAGCTATCCAGGTGATGGCACCGAACTGGATTGGGAGTACGACGAGGAGCGTAGTCGGTACTATGTGCGATATCCGGATGATCAGTAGTGGAGACTCTTACTAGGATTCGATCCGCCTGTGGTTTATTTATTTCAGTTTGGTATCTTGCATTTGGATTTTGCCCTTAGAGGGTTGTGATGTTCTTAATGTATGATGATTGAGATTTGAATTGTAATTCTGTGACGTGGCGAGTGTAAGCCAACTATTTTCTGTTTACAATCCCCTCTTTTACATGAGATGTGCAAAGATTACCGAACTTGAGATCATTCTAGGATGGATTTATGCCTTTAAGTCGTGCCTCGACACGTAGGAGGTATAACTCCATCCTGGGCATTACATCTCCACAACCACCACTCTATTCCACATAGTGCTATGTCCATGGCTCACGCTCATGTATTGCGTGAAAGTTGAAAAAGTTTGAAAAAATTAAAGTATGAAACAATTGCTTGGCTGAAACCGGGGTTGTGCATGATTTGGGTATTTTGTGTGACGAAGATGGAGCATAGCCTAACTATATGAGTTTGTAGGGAAGAACTTTCTTTGGCCATGTTAGTTTGAGAAGACATGATTGCTTTGTTAGTATGCTTGAAGTATTACTATTCTTATGTCAATATATACTTTTGTCTTGAATCTTTCGGATCTAAACATTCATGCCACAATAAAGAGAATTACATTGAGAATTATGTTAGGTATCATTCCACATCAAAAATTCTGTTTTTATCATTTACCTACTCGAGGACGAGTAGGAATTAAGCTTGGGGATGCTTGATACGTCTCCAACGTATCAATAATTTTTTATTGTTCCATGCTATTATATTTTCCTTTTAGGATGTTTTATGGGCTTTTATATATACCTTTATATGATTTTTGGAACTAACCTATTAACCTAGAGCCCAGTGCCAGTTTATGTTTTTCTCTTGTTTTAGAGTATCGCAGAAAAGGAATATCAAACGGAGCCCAATTGACCTGAAACTCAACGGAGGACGTTTTTGGACCGAAAGAAGCCCAGGAAGTGCCGGAGGGGGACCGGAAGGTCCACGGGCTGCCCTCGAGGGTAGGGGGCGCGCCCCCCTAGGCACGCCCCTGCCTCTTGGACAGCCCGGAGACCCCCTTTACTTGCCCCCGACTCCAACACCTCCTATATATATACTGAAACCACCGGAAAATAACCTAGATCGGGAGTTCCGCCGCCGAAAGCCTCTGTTGCCACTGAAAACCAATCTAGACCCGTTCTGGCACCCTACCGGAGGGGGGAATCCCTCTCTGGTGGCCATCTTCATCATCCCGGCGCTCTCAATGACGAGGAGGGAGTAGTTCACCCTCAGGGCTGAGGGTATGTACAGGGTCGGTCCTGAGATTTTGGGGGCCCGGGGCGAAACTAATACTTTGGGCCTATTAAGACTTGTAATAATATGTGGCTTGCATATGACTACATGATCATGTCTCGTCACATAGTTCATCAGTATTTTTTTAATATAATGTTTTGGAACGTTGGATCCTAAAATAGACGAAGACGAAAATGTCTTTACTTTGCAATTATGTGACTGAATATACATGCAATAACATAAGACAATTCATAAGAGCTCTAAACTCAAATCTATTGAAAATAAATGTGCAACAAAAATACCGCAAAAAATCATATGCAAATATCTCATTCAAATCTAAAAAGCTTTCAGCACTAAAACTCTACCATTTACATGAAAAGTAAAAATAGCTTCATCATTGCTCCAATTAATTAGTTTTAACAGAAGTGATATAATTTGCAAGTATGATTACTAGCATGTATACCTCACAAATGGCTGAATTTCACAACTGTAGTTTGATACACCTTGGATTCACATCCGTTGATCGGTAATCTGGCGCTTGGCCATGGTGCGATGTGGAATGAACCGGCGACGTCTGGCGGGAGCCCGGGAGGCGCTCAGCCATGCGGTCGCGTCTGGCCGTGCATGCGTGTGCGCGTCCGGCGCCTGGAGACCGGAGTCTCGCGAGTGGAGTTCGCCGGCGTCCGCGGGTGGGCACTCACGATTTTCGTGATCAGAGCGCTGGGTCTGGTGGATACTGGAATTAGAGATAAGTAACGATCTTTTTTAGGATAGTAGCAATCTTGTTAGGAAAAAATGATTGTAGGGATCTTGTTGTTGGAAAAAATCCTGGCATTCGAAAGGAAAACAAGGCAGGCCCCGTGTACTTGCCTATCTACGTGACTGTTTTCCAATTGAGAGGAGAGCGTCCGCATGTGTAGCGACTAAGGACATGGGCTGGACCTGGGATTTTTTTCACAACCTGGGTAGTGCGTGCGTACCGGCTGGGGAGGGGCCCTGGGATGTTGGGGGCCCGGGGCGGCCGCCCCTTCCGCCCCCAGGACCGGCCCTGGGTATGTATCAGTAGCTATGTATTTGATCTCTCTCTCTCTCCCTCTCTCTCTCTCTCTCTCTCTCTCTCTCGTGTTCTTGAGATGGCACGATCTTGATGTATCACGAGCCTTGCTATTAAAGTTGGATCTTATGATGTTTCTCCCCTCTACTCTCTTGTAATGGATTGAGTTTTCCCTTTGAAGTTATCTTATCGGACTGAGTCTTTAAGGATTTGAGAACACTTGATGCATGTCTTGCGTGGGATACCCGTGGTGACAATGGGGTATTCTATTGATTCACTTGATGTATGTTTTGGTGATCAACTGGCGGGTTCTGTGACCTTGGGAATCTATGCATAGGGGTTGGCACACGTTTTCGTCTTGACTCTCCGGTAGAAACTTTGGGGCACTCTTTGAAGTACTTTGTGTTGGTTGAATAGATGAATCTGAGATTGTGTGATGCATATCGTATAATCATGCCCATGGATACTTGAGGTGACAATGGAGTATCTAGGTGACATTAGGGTTTTGGTTGATTTGTATCTTAAGGTGTTATTCTAGTACGAACTCTAGGGTAGATTGAACGGAAATAATAGCCTCGTGTTATTTTACTACAGACTCTTGAATAGACCGATCAGAAAGAATAACTTTGAGGTGGTTTCGTACCCTACAATAATCTCTTAGTTTGTTCTTCGCTATTAGTGACTTTGGAGTGACTCTTTGTTGCATGTTGAGGGCTAGTAATATGATCCAATTATGTTATCCTTGTTGAGAGAACTTGCACTAGTGAGAGTATGAACCCTAGGCCTTGTTTCTTAGCATTGCACTACCGTTTATGCTCACTTTTACCACTTGCTACCTTGCTGTTTTTATATTTTCAGATTACAAAAACCTACATCTACCATCCATATTGCACTTGTATCACCATCTCTTCGCCTAACTAGTGCACCTATACAATTTAGCATTGTATTGGGTGTGTTGGGGACACAAGAGACTCTTTGTTATTTGGTTGCAGGGTTGTTTGAGAGAGACCATCTTCATCCTATGCCTCCCACGGATTGATAAACCTTAGGTCATCCACTTGAGGGAAATTTGCTACTGTCCTACAAACCTCCGCACTTGGAGGCCCAACAACGTCTACAAGAAGAAGGTTGCGTAGTAGACATCACACAGGAGGAGCCTCAGGAGTGGGACCCTCAGGTACCCGCACCCCAGCACTTCAACATAGGACCCCATGGTTTCTTCGAGTGGCTATTACCAAGCTAGGCCAAAAGCCTAAGCTCAGGGGAGTACGTATTTCCACCGATATTACATTCATGTTCACACACTTCTTTCCAATTGTCGGTGTCCACTTTTTCATTGTATTATCCATGCCAAATTTATTCTCTCGCTTTCTTCTTATGCGTTCAAAAAACTCTGGGAAAATACAAAAATATTTATTGCTTCTTTTTGATTTTTCTTCCTAGTTTGAATTGTTGTAGCACCAAAAAGAAAACCCAAAAATATTTCCTTATTCTTCTTTTACTTGTTGGGAGCTTTCCTGTGTAAATAGTTTTCCTTGTTTTTGTTTTTCCCTTTGATTTGATTATCCAAGAAAACCAAAAACTCCAAAAATATTTTAGTATGTTTCTCTGAATTTCTTTTCCTTTTTATTGAGTCGTACCAAGGAGAAGACCACGATGAAAATGTTGAGTTGCTCTCGTTTACATAATTATTGATCTAACACATAACCCATTTTACCTTGTCTTCTCCTGTTGAATACAATGTTTGCAGATTCCAGCTTAGTCCATGGCACTCTTGCACTATTATTATTTTCATATCGTTCGGCCGTGCAAGTGCAAGACAATAATGACGATATTTGGTGAACTGGCCGTGGCAGAGAGAAACGAGTATGGACTCGACTTGTTGTGTTCATGTAAATATGTTTAACCTAGTATCCATAATTTAGCTCATTATGATTAAACATGTTTGCAATGACAATTAGAGATTATAGTTTCTCATGCCATTAGATATCAACATTGCGTTAAGATAATTGCGATGAAGTATGATGATATGGTATCCTCCTTTGAATGTTTCAAGTGGCTCGACTTGGCACATGTTCATGCATGTAGTTGAATCAAAACCAACATAGCCTATGTGATATTTATGGTCAGGGTGTCCATATCCTACTCATGCTGATGTCCAATGTTTATTATGCATAATGTATGTTCATGACCATGGTTGCTCTCTAGCTTGCCGCTATCCAACCTACTTGCTAGCCTTCACCTGTACTAAGCGGAAATACTGCTTGTGCATCAAATTCAAAAATCAAAGTTATTCCAGATGAGTCCACCATGCCTACCTATATGTGGTATTACCCTGCCGACCTAAGTAAATTTGCATGTGCCACCTCTAAAAACTTCAAACAAATACCATTTTGTGTGTGTGGAATGTTCGTAGAGTGACATGAGGTAGTCGGTATCTTCCATGCTAAGCGGGTTATTCTCAGATCGAGTGTTTATTCACTCGCCATTGCACGAAAAAGGGGCGGTAAGAGGGATTCCCAGTCCCAACTATAAAAGAAAAGAGCTTACAAATAATCAAACAAAAACTCCCAACGGAGTAATAACCGTTACTTTATCGCTTGGGAACCGCTACTAATGTGTTTAGCATGGAAGATATTGATAACTGATGGTAGGGATGTAAACATGAAGGGTGCACCTCTCAAAATTACATTTGTCTCTATTTTAAAACCTTGAGCTCTGGCACCTCTCCAAATCCCTGCTTCCCTCTGCGAAGGGACTGTCTATTTACTTTTATGTTGAGTCATCACCCTCTCTAATAAGCGCCAGATCTGAGAGCACTCTTGTCATGCTTATGCATTGTGTGTAGTGAATGTTGGGTGTTAGCATGACTGGATCTTTTCTATCATGAATTACAATGTTTAGTCGTTGCTTGAACTTTGGAGGTGCTCTGCATTTATGTTTTGCGGTCTCAGAAAGGGCTAGCGAGATACCACTATTGTCATGTTATATCATGGTTGTTTTGATAACGTGTTGCTGTTTGAGGTATCTTATTATTGCTTGCTAGCTAATTATGTTATTGATATGAGTTAATATAGTTCCTAAGAGTTATTGTTGCCATGGTTAGTCATGATCTTTGCTGAAAACCCGGCCAGTAGAGAAAAGAGTGGCTCCTCAACCTACTGAACCTACTAAAAATGTTTACTTTGAAATTCCTTCAGGTATGATAGAGAAACTGCTAGCTAATCCCTTTACAGGAGATGGAACATTACATCCCGATTTGCACCTAATCTATGTGGATGAAGTTTGTGGATTTTTAAGCTTGCAGGTATGCCCGAGGATGTGATCAAGAAGAAGGTATTCCCTTTATCGTTGAAGGGAGAGGCATTGACATGGTTTAGGCTATGCGATGACATTGGATCCTGGAACTACAACCGATTGAAATTGGAATTTCATCAGAAGTTTTATCCTATGCATCCGGTTCATCGTGATCGTAACTATATATATAATTTTTGGCCTCACAAAGGAGAAAGTATCGCTCAAGCTTGGGGGAGGCTTAAGTCAATGTTATATTCATGCCCCAACCATGAGCTCTCAAGAGAAATGATTATTCAAAAAAAAATTATGCTCGGCTTTCTCTCAATAATCGCTCCATGCTCGATACTTCTTGTACTGGTTCTTTCATGATGAAGACTATTGAATTCAAATGGAATTTATTGGAAAGAATTAAACGCAACTCTGAAGATTGGGATCCCGACGAAGGTAAGGAGTCAGGTATAACACCTAAGTTTGATTGTGTTAAATCTTTTATGGATACCAATGTTTTCCGAGAATTTAGCACTAAATATGGACTTGACTCTGAGATAGTAGCTTCTTTCTGTGAATCATTTGCTACTCATGTTGATCTCCCTAAGGAAAAGTGGTTTAAATTTCATCCTCCCATTGAAGTTAAAGTAGTTGAACCCGTTAAAGTTGAAGAAAAGATTATCACTTATAATGTTGATCCTATTGTTCCTACTGCTTACATTGAGAAACCACCCTTCCCTGTTAGAATAAAGGATCATGCCAAAGCTTCAACTGTGGTTCGTAAGAGTAATACTAGAACACCTACACCCTCTGAGCAAATTAAAGTTGAACCTAGTAGTGCTATGGTTAAGGATCTCTTGGTCGATGATATTGATGGGCATGTTATTTACCTCTATGATGAAGCTGCTAGAATTGCTAGACCCGATAGTAAGAATAAACATAGACCCGTTGTAGGCATGCCTGTTATTTCTGTTAAAATAGGAGATCATTTCTATCATGGCTTATGTGACATGGGTGCTAGTGCTAGTGCAATACCTCATTCCTTATACGAAGAAATTATGCATGATATTGCACCTGTTGAACTAGAAGGTATTGATGTTACAATTAAGCTTGCCAAGAGAGACACTATTTCACCAGTTGGGATTGTTAGAGATGTTGAAGTCCCGTGTGGGAAAGTTAAATATCCTACTGATTTTCTTGTTCTTGGTTCCCCACAAGATGATTTTTGCCCCATTATATTTGGTAGACCCTTCTTGAATACTGCTAATGCTAAGATAGACTGCTAAAAGGATGTTGTTACTATTGGTTTAGGGGATATGTCTCATGATTTTAACTTTGCTAAATTTTGTAGACAACCCCATGATAAAGAATTGCCTAGTAAGGATGAAATTATTGGTCTTGCTTCGATTGATGTGCCTCCTAATGATCCTTTAGAACAATGTCGGCTAGACTATGAAAATGATATGTATATGAATGAGAGAAGGGAAATAGATGAAATATTCTTTAAACAGGGACCTTTATTGAAACACAACTTGCCTGTTGAAATTCTAGGGGATCCTCCTCCACCCAAGGGTGATCCCGTGTTTGAACTCAAACCATTACCTGATACTCTTAAGTATGCTTATCTTAATGAAAATAAGATATATCCTGTTATTATTAGTGCTAACCTTTTAGAGCAGGAAGAAGCGAAATTATTGGAACTCTATGCCAACACTGCTATTCTTGATGATCTTAAGGGCATTAGTACCACTCTATGCCAACACAAAATAAAATTGGAGAAAGACACTAAACCGGTTGTTGATCACCAACGACGGTAAAATCTTAGGATGAACGAAGTGGTAAGGAAAGAAATACTAAAGCTTCTAGAGGCAGGTATAATTTATCTAGTTGCTGATAGTCAGTGGGTAAGTCCTGTCCATTGTGTCCCTAAGAAGGGAGGTATTATTGTTGTTCCTAATGATAAATATGAATTGATCCCATAAATAGTTGTTACAGGTTATAGGATGGTAATTGATTTCCGCAAATTAAATAAAGCTACTAAGAAAGATCATTACCCGCTACCTTTTATTGATCAAATGCTAGAAAGGTTATCCAAACATACTCATTTTGGCTTTCTAGATGGCTATTCTGGTTTCTCTCAAATACTTGTGTCAAAAGAGGATCAGGGAAATACCACTTTTACTTGCCCTTTCGGTACCTTTGCTTATAGATGTATGCCTTTTGGTTTATGTAATGCACCTGCTACCTTTCAAAGATGCATGATGGCTATATTCTTTGATTTTTGTGAAAAGATTGTTGAGGTTTTCATGGATGATTTTTCCGTTTACATAAATTATTTTGATGATTGCTTGAGGAACCTTGATCGAGGTTTGCAGATATGTAAAGAAACTAATCTTGTCTTGAATTGGAAAAGTGCCACTTTATGGTTAATGAAGGTATTGTCTTGGGGCATAAAATTTCTGAAAGAGGTATTGAAGTTGATAAAGCTAAAGTAGATGCTATTGAAAAGATGCCGTGTCCCAAGGACATCAAAGGTATAAGAAGTTTCCTTGGTCATGCCGGCTTTTATAGGAGGTTCATTAAGGACTTGTCAAAAATCTCTAGGCCTCTGACTAACCTCTTACAAAAAGGTATTCCTTTTGTCTTTGATGATGATTGTGTAGAAGCATTTGAAATACTTAAGAAAGCCTTGATCTCTGCACCTATTGTCCAACCACCTGATTGGAATTTACCCTGTGAGATTATGTGCGATGATAGTGATTATGCCGTAGGTGCTATTCTAGGACAAAAGGGTTGAGAAGAAATTGAATGTTATCCAATATGCTAGTACAACTCTAGACAGTGCCCAGAGAAATTATGCTACTACCGAAAAAGAATTTTTAGCAGTTGTATTTTCTTGTGATAAGTTCAGACCTTATATTGTTGATTCTAAAGTAACTATTCACATTGATCATGCTGCTATTAAATATCTTATGGAAAAGAAAGATGCTAAACCTAGACTTATTAGATGGGTTCTCCTGCTACAAGAATTTGATTTGCATATTAGAGATAGAAAGGGAGCCGAGAACCCCGTTGCAGACAACTTGTCTAGGTTAGAGAATGTTCTTGATGACCCACTACCTATTGATGATAGCTTTCCTGATGAACAATTAGCCGTCATAAATGCTTCTCGTACTGCTCCATGGCATGCTGATTATGCTAATTACATTGTTGCTAAATTTATACCACCTAGTTTCATATACCAGCAAAAGAAAAAGTTTTTCTATGATTTAAGACATTACTTCTGGGATGACCCTCACCTCTATAAAGGAGTAGATGGTATTATTAGACGTTGTGTACCTGAGCATGAAAAGGAACAAATCCTACGCAATTGCCACTCCGAGGCTTACGAAGGACACCAAGCTGGAGATAGAACTACACATAAGGTACTGCAATCTGGTTTTTATTGGCCTACTCTGTTTAAGGATGCCCATAAGTTTGTTTTGTCCTGTGATGAATGTCAAAGAATTGGTAATATTAGTAGACGTTAAGAAATGCCTATGAATTATTCACTTGTTATTGAACCATTTGATGTTTGGGGCTTTGATTATATGGGACCGGTTCCTTCCTCTAATGGGTATACACATATTTTGGTTGCTTTTGATTACGTTACTAAGTGGGTAGAAGCTATTCCAACTAGTAGTGCTGATCACAATACCTCTATTAAGATGCTTAAAGAAGTTATTTTTCCGAGGTTTGGAGTCCCTAGATACTTAATGACTGATGGTGGTTCACACTTTATTCATGGTGCTTTCCGTAAAATGCTTGCTAAGTATGATGTTAATCATAGAATTGCATCTCCATACCACCCACAGTCTAGTGGTCAAGTAGAACTAAGTAACAGAGAGCTGAAATTAATTTTGCAAAAGACTGTTAATAGATCTAGAAAGAATTGGTCCAATAAACTTGATGATGCATTATGGGCTTATAGAACTGTATATAAAAATCCTATGGGCATGTCTCCGTATAAAATGATTTATGGAAAGCATGTCACTTACCTCTCGAACTAGAACATAAGGCATATTGGGCTATTAAAGAGCTCAATTATGATTTCAAACTTGCCGATGAGAAGAGATTATTTGACATTAGCTCGCTTGATGAATGGAGAACCCAGGCCTATGAAAATGCCAAACTGTTTAAAGAAAAAGTTAAAAGATGGCATGACAAAAGGATACAAAAGCGTGAGTTTAACGTAGGTGATTATGTCTTGCTATACAACTCTCGTTTAAGATTTTTTGCAGGAAAAAATCTCTCTAAATGGGAAGGTCCTTACGTTATCGAGGAGGTCTATCGTTCCGGTGCCATAAAAATCAACAACTTCAAAGGCACAAATCCAAATGTGGTGAATGGCCAAAGAATCAAACATTATATCTCAGGTAATCCCATAAATGTTGAAACCAATGTTATTGAAACCGTAACCCCGGAGGAATACATAAGGGACACCTTCCAGAACGATTCAGACGCCGAAAAGGAAGAGGTATGTGGTACGGTAAGTAAACCGACTCCAAAACAGTTCTAATGGCAATTTTTCTTTGTTTTGGAATATTTAAGAAAATAGAAAAAAAATAAGAAGTAGTCCGAACGGGACAAGAGGCGTCCACGAGGGTGGAGGGCGCACCCTACCCCCCTGGGTGCCCCTGCCTCGTGGGCACCTCGTGTGCCTTTCGGACTCCGTTTTCTTGCACATTACTTCTTTTGGTCGGTAAAAATTCATTATATAATCTCCCGAAGGTTTTGACCACCGCACCACGCGAAAATCTTCTGTTTTTTGTTTTGAGCTATGTTCTGCCAGAGCTGAGAAGGCCATGCACCATGTCATTCTCCTCCTCCAACAATGAGGGCAACGATGCTTGGCTAATGAAGATAGAGCTGAAGAGAGAAGAACGTGGACAGATCAACAAGGAAGATAGGATCAAGAAGGCTATGGAGGATCAGGCTCTGGCAGCAGAAGAAGAAGACATCCTTCAACCCCTTCCAAACCTTTTTACCCCAACTGAGATTGAAGCTTTCAAGATGATTGAATTGGCTCAAATACAAAACAAGTATCTCACACGTGAAAATATTTTGCTGAAGGAGCATATTACCGCACTCAAGGGCATTATCCGCAAGTTGGAGGATCTCATACGCTCGATGTACGACACTCCATCATCACTGCTGCCAACCCCATCAACACCACCTCCGAAAAAAAGAGACATAATCACCTGGGTATGGGCACTCCCCTTGGCAACTGCCAAGCTTGGGGGAGGTGCCCCGATATCGTATCAGCATCACACTTCTATCTTTACCGTTTTCTTAGTTCGATCCTTATGGTTATATCTTGAACTAGTAGAATAAAGTTAGTATGATCTAGTTGTGAGCTTTTCTTTATGATCTTTATCTTTGTAATCGAGTCCGTGAGCTATATAATAAAGATTAGTTTTGAGTCAATGGCTTGATTATCTCACTATGATCATGAAAGGATAAAAGAAAGAATAAAAAGAATCAAAGAGATCATATTGATCTTATGGAAAGTAATGACTTCACATATAAAGAGTATGATGAATAAAAGTTGTTGAGAGTTGACAAAGAAACTTTTGGTCATCGCTGCAATTAATAGGAAGTAATAAATAAAGAGAGGTTTTCACATATAAATATACTATCTTGGACATCTTTTATGATTGTGAGCACTCATTAAAATATGACATGCTAAAGAGTTGATGTTGGACAAGGAAGACAACGTAATGGGTTATGTTTTCTTATATCTGAAATAAACTATATTGTCATGGGTCATCCAACATGTTGAGCTTGCCTTTCCCTCTCATGCTAGCCAAACTCCTTGCCACAAGTAGAGATACTACTTGTGCTTCCAAACATCCTTAAACCCAGTTTTGCCATGAGAGTCCACCATATCTACCTATGGATTGAGTAAGATCCTTCAAGTAAGTTGTCATTGTTGCAACTCTCTAAATATGTATGATCTATTAGTGTGGATAAAATAAACTTTATACGATCTTGTGATATGGAAGCAGTAAAAGCGACAGACTGCATAATAAAGGTCCATATCACAAGTGGCAATATAAATTGACATTCTTTTGCGCTAAGATTTTGTACATACAACCATAAAGGAACATGCCAACCTCTGCTTCCCTCTGCGAAGGGCCTATCTATTGTTCTTACCTTATATAAGAGTCATGGTGATCTTCACCTTTCCTTTTTACGTTTTATCCTTTGGCAAGCACATGGTGTTGGAAAGATCCTGATATATATACCCAATTGGATGTAAGATATCATGAACTATTATTGTTGACATTACCCTTGAGGTAAAAGGTTGGGAGGCAACACTATAAGCCCCTATCTTTCTCTGTGTCCGATTAAAACTCCATACCCATAAGTATTACGTGAGTGTTAGCAATTGTGAAAGACTAAATGATAGTTGAATATGTGGACTTGCTGAAAAGCTCTAATTTTGACTCTTTCCAATGTTATGATAAATTGCGATTGGTTAAATGACCAGGATCATAGTTTGTTAGTTTTCAATGAAGTTTCTGATTCATACTTGACATTGTGAATGGATTGTTACTTTAGCATAAGAAATCATCTGACAGTATATATATATATATATATATATATATATATATATATATATATATATATATTTTGCTTTTATAAGAATGATCATGATGCTCTCATGTCCGTATTTTATTTTTATCGACACCTCTATCTCTAAACACGTGGATATATTTTTCGATATCGGCTTCCGCTTGAGGACAAGCGAGGTCTAAGCTTGGGGGAGTTGATACGTCCATTTTGCATCATGCTTTCATATTGATGTTCATTGCATTATGGGTTGTTATTACACATTATGTCACAATGCTTATGCCTTTTCTATCTTATTCTACAGGGTTTACATGAAGAGGGAGAATGCCGACAGCTGGAATTCTGGGCTGGAAAAGGAGCAAATATTGGAGACCTATTCTGCACAACTCAAAAAGCCCTGAAACTCCACGAAAGTCAGTTTTGGAAAATATAAAAAATATCTGGCAAAAGAAGTACAGGAGGCGGGCCACCCACCGTCCACGGGGTGGGGGGCGCGCCCTACCCCCCTGGGCACGCCCCCTGCCTCGTGGGCCACCTGGCAGCCCCTCGATGCCCATCTTCTGCTATATCAAGTGTTTTGACCTAGAAAAAAATCATAAGGAGGATTTCGGGACGAAGCGCTGTTGTCTCGAGGCGGAACCTTGGCGGAACCAATCTAGGGCTCCGTCGGAGCTTTTCTGCCGGGGACACTTCCCTCCGGGAGGGGGAAATCGTCACCATCGTCATCACCAACAACTCTCCCATCTTGGGGAGGGTTATCTTCACCAACATGTTCACCAACACCATCTCCTCTCAAATCCTAGTTCATCTCTTGTATCCAATCTTTGTATCAAAACCTCAGATTGGTGCCTGTGGGTTGCTAGTAGTGTTGATTACTCCTTGTAGTTGATGCTAGTTGGTTTATCCGATGGAAGATCGTATGTTTAGATCCATTATGCATATTAATACCCCTCTGATTATGAACATGAATATGATTTGTGATTAGTTACGCTTGTTCCTGAGGACATGGGAGAAGTCTTGCTATAGGTAGTCATGTGAATTTGGTATTCGTTTGATATTTTGATGAGATGTATGTTATCTTTCCTCTAGTGGTTTCATGTGAACGTCGACCACATGACACTTCACCATTGTTTGGGCCTAGAGGAAGGCATTGGGAAGTAATAAGTAGATAATGGGTTGCTAGAGTGACAGAAGCTTAAACCCTAGTTTATGCGTTGCTTCGTAAGGGGCTGATTTGGATCCATATGTTTCATGCTATGGTTAGGTTTACCTTAATACTTCTTTTGTAGTTGCAGATGCTTGCAATAGAGGTTAATCATAAGTGGGATGTTTGTCCAAGTAAGGGCAACACCCAAGCACCGGTCTACCCACATACCAAATTATCGAAGTAACAAACGCGAATCATATGAGCGTGATGAAAACTAGCTTGACGATAATTCCCATGTGTCCTCGGGAGCGTTTTTCATTTATATAAGAGTTTGTCCAGGCTTGTCCTTTGCTACAAAAAGGATCGGGCCATATTGCTACAAGGGAGACTACTCACAACTCATCCGGGAGGCGTCCATGGTGGTGGAGAAGCTCCCGGTGGTGATCCTCCCCTCCGGCAGGGTGCCGGGAAGGGTTCTTCTGGTGCTCCCGATCTTGGAAGCAGCGGCGGCGGCGGAACAGAGATGAGATCGCGAAAAAGAGTTCCTCCCTCGAGGGTTTCGGGAGACGCTTTAAATATATGCCAAAGGGGGGCATCAGAGGAGCCTCGGGGGGGCCAGGCGCCCCCCCGGCGCGGCCCAGGGGGGGCGCCGCCAGGGCGCCTGGAGCCCTGGTGGCCCCCCCGGCTGTCCTTCGGGCGCACGATAGTTTCTGGAACGCTGATTTTTTATATAATTTTTCTGGATTTTTCCTGGCAGTTCTCGTAATGTGAAAACCTGAAATACAAAAACAGCCGAAAACAGAAACTGGCACTGGGGTGCACTGAGTTAATAGGTTAGTCCAAATATGATCAAAAGTGTATGGATTACCAATTACCTTATCACAAAACTATCTGTTACCGATAATTTCAGTGCTTGCAGAGAATACCTTACTGAAAACTGCCTATCATTTCCTTCTGCTCCTCATTGGGTTATACACTCTTACTTATCGAAAGGACTACGATAGACCCCCTACACTTGTGGGTCATCAGCCATGCTTAATGCTTGTCACTTTGGGCCCGGGTGCCATGTTTTCAGATATGAATCATTTGTGTTATCATCATTATATCCATGTTCTAGATCTGATCTTGCAAGTTATAGTCACCTACTACGTGTTATGATCCGGCAACCCTGGAGTGACAACAGTCGGGACCAGTCCTGGTGATGACCGTAGTTTGATGTAATGCCCCGGATGTAATACTTTCCCTTTTGGGCATATAATATATCTCTGGCTTCATCTATTCCATTTCAGGTTCTTTGTCTTTTGGGTTTTTGTCGTTTTGTGGTGTGCGTGTGTGGCATTCATTCATATCATGTAGACATGTGCATCGCTTTGCATTGGTGTTGTCGTTTGCATCCGGTTCCACGCGTTCCTTCCCGTTGTCCGTTTCGCGTTCCGGAGCTCCCTCACGTGTTCGTGGTGTCCCGTATACCTACTTTGGTATTTGGCCGTGTAACGTTACCGGTTTGGCGCGAGACTTGTCGTGTGTTGTTGTTTTGATGTGTGTACCCCGCCTGTCAAATCTCGTCGCGTTTAGAGCTCGTTTGCTACCCCAACAGTTATTCTCGTGGGCTCAAAGTGCCTCCACTTTGAGGCCCAAGACACCCCTCCAACATCCCACTTCCCTCCTTTTGGCCCATCCTAACTCCCCTCGCGATCGGATCCGTCGGATCGCGATCAGAGGGCTCTAAAACCGCCCAAAACCCTCAAACCCTAGCACCTACCCTATATAAACACCCCCCATGCCAATTTTGGCAGCCTAACCCCCTCCACCTACCTCTAGCCTTCCTCCCCCTCAAATCCCGTGCCTGGCCAGTTCCACCCCGCCACTTGGCAATCCCCTCCTCGAACCCCGCCGCGAGCCTCGGTCAGGGCGCCACCACCTCCCATTGAAGGAAGCAGCCGCCGCCGCCGTTTTAACTTCGCTAGATCGGATCGGGCACGAGGCCCCGATCCAGATCCAGGCGTTGACCCGTCGCTCCTCCAGGCCGAGAGCCAGGTCGGGCCTCCCTCTGCGACCGCCGCCAGCGACTGGATCGACTGGATCCAGTCGACCGCTCGACCGCCCCGCTTCGCATCGCCTCGCTTGTCCTCCCTCCGCAGCGCCGCGCGGCCCAGGCGCTCCTCCCAGCCGAGCCGGGCCGGCCTCCCTCCACCGAGCCTGCACCGAGTCGGAGCCACCGCGGGCTCCATCGCCAGGCCGCCTCCCTCCGGTCCGCGTCGCCAGCCGCCTTCCACCGAGCGGGCCGAGGCCGCTCGCCTCGCCAGCAGGCCGAGCCACCGCGAGCCGGCCCGTCTCCAGCCACCAGGCTCCCGGGCCAAATCCGCCGCCGCGGGCCCGTTCCAGCCCTTTTTGCTACAGGGATCTGAAGGTTGACTTCGAAAAAAACCCTAGACCTAAATCCCTGTATTTTGCTTGTCTGATGCTATCTTGCAACTGTGATAACTTCTTGTGTGGTGGTCCGTTTTGCGCAAATGACATGTCCAGACGTTCGTGGTGATTAGCACTACGTTTCATTCCTTTGTGACATGCATGTTTGAGATCATCGAGATGCTTATTTTTCTGTTGCAAGAGTGCATCCCGTTATAAACTGCTGTTAGTGATGTTTTTATGCCATCTTTGCATAGTGGTATCTTTTAGCTCGTTTATCCGAATGATGCAAATGACATGTCCACGTGTTCGTCTTGCCATGCTCTACATGTTGTTTGTGTTAGGTTGCATGATAGATTTAATCTTGCCATGTTTAACTTCGTTGCAAAGTGCCATGTGGCTGTGATGTTGTTTAACTTGTTATGAGATGCCATCTTGTTGAGCTCATTGCTATCGTTGTGTTTATCTCCATGATGCATGCTTGTATGTTTCGGAATCACCATCATGTGTACTTTGATGTGGTGCTTACCACTTGCCATGTTTAGTTTTGAGGTGACTTAAACTTGCTCTCAAAGATGCCATGATGAAACTGCTGTTTTAACACTTAGTGAAATTTCACTAAGTCTGGAATCTGTAATTTTCAGATGCCATGTTTGCTTGCTGTTCTAGGCCAATCCATGATAGTTTTGGAGTGACTCTTGATGGTTCCTTGTAGTATATATTGTTGGCTATCCATTCATTCTCTCACATGCTTATTTTAGTGGCTGTAGCATATTTAACTTTTGCTCCAAAGTTGCAATAAATTACTGCTGTCAGGATTTTGTTGTCAACTTCAATATGTCCAAGCTTGTTGCTATTGATCCGTGGCTCCTTTGGGGGTGCACCTTTGGACTTATTTGCTGTAGGATATGTCTAGTTTATGTTCATGCTCTTTGCCATGATGTTTGAGTGCTGTAGCTTATTTATCTAGTGCTCCGAAGTTGCTATGTGGCTGTAATTTTCAGCCTTCGCCTATTTCTTGTTTCGTGCATAACTTTTAGCCCGTAGCTCCATTTTCAGCAAGTCTTATATGAAACTTGATTGATTTTCCGTGTAGATTTATAATATCCTATTGTTATCATGTTTTGAAGCTTTTTGCTTGAGTGCTATTTTCCGTGTTCCGTGTGCTCTCTTAGTGCATCCATCATGAATCCATCATTTTTGTGTGCGCATTGCATCTTGTTGATTCGTGCCTTGTGTGGTTGTATTGTTTAGAGCCGGAAGCTGAGACCGAGTACGAGTACGAGCATGAGGTTACTACCGAGGTTGAGCACGAGGACCCCTCTTACGATCCGAACGACAACTCTTCAGGCAAGATGACCGAACCTCGATAACATTACTATCTTTGCCTATTGCTAGTAGTCTCGATCTATAGTTTTGCCTCGATGCCCATGTCTTTCTTGTCAGCCTCCTACTTGTAACCATGTCCATGTCTAACCACCCTACCTATGCAAACCATTGATTGGCTATACGTAGGCTTCGCTCAGCCCCTCTTATAGCGTTGCTAGTTGCAGGTGAAGTTGAAGATGCTTGCTTCATGTTGAAGTTTGTTGGGTTATATCACACTATATAAATGCTTAAAACGAAATCATCTATATATTGGCAATGGGTGGAAGGCTAAGACTTTTGCTTGGTGATTTGTTCCACTCATGCCGCTAGGAAACGTATAAACCGGTGTTATGTTCCTTGATTATGCGTTCCTCACACGGTTGGGGTTATGGGACCCCCTCGATAAACCGCTAAGTGCTAAGTCTTTTCCAGCAAGTCCCAACATTGGTACTATTTGCCTAATAACTAATAAAACTTGCATAGGGTCTTGCAAACCCGAGTTCTTAATTAACAACCCCCGGGCCAGTGCTCCACATGAGTGTTGGTCCAAACTGGGCAGACTGCGGGGCCACCCGAGGGAACTCGAGGATTGGTATATACCTGTAGGCTGACCTATCCGGTCGTGTCCTGAGACTAGATACGCGCGGCTACCATCAGGGTGTCGACACGCCGGGAGGATTTGCTGGATTAGCCTTACCTTAGTTCGGAGTATCTTGAGCACGGGATTCCGAGAGTACTCGGGTCTTCCCACCTTGGAGTTGCGACTCCGCGGATCGTGGGCTTGTCATGGGCCAAGTTGGAACACCCCTGCAGGGTTATGAACTTTCGAAAGCTGTGCCCGCGGTTATGTGGCAGATGGGAGCTTGTTAATATCCGGTTGTAGATAACTTGACACCTTGTTCCAGTACACTACCAGCGTGTGTACCATGACTGTCAATTTCCGAATAGGGATTCGGGAGTTGAACACGGTGGGGTTATGTTTGACTTGATTAGTCTAGGATCACTTCGTGATCTTTTCTCGACCGAGGCACTTCACTTCTCGCACTCTTTCACGTAAGCTAGTGCTAGTTGCCGCTGCAGACTCTTATTCTTTTCTTCAGCCTTATCCTCACCCAATGCTTAAATAGTCTTGTTACCCGGGAACGGGATTGCTGAGTCCTCTGTGGCTCACAGTTACTTCACCACACCAGATGCAGGTCCGATGGTGAGCTATCCAAGTGATGGTACCGAGCTAGACTGGGAGTACGACGAGGAGCGTAGTCGATACTATGTTCGTTACCCTGATGATCAGTAGTGGAGACTTCTACTAGGATTCGATCTGACCTGTGGATTTAAATTATGTTTGGTATCTTGTCATTTGGATTTTACCCTTAGAGGGCTGTGATGTTTAATTGAATGATGATTTGGACATGTATTGTATTTGTGTGACGTGGCGATTGTAAGCCAACTATTTTTATGTTTTCCATCCCCATCTTTTACATGAGTTGTGCAAAGATACCAAACTTGCGATCATTCCAGCATGGGGTTATGTCTCTAAGTTGTGCCTCGACACGTAGGAGATATAGTCCCATCTTGGGCATTACAAGTTGGTATTCAGAGCCTTCTCCGACCTAGGAGCCCCCACTAATTGATCGAATCGTTGACGGTCGAGTCTAGGCACACACTGAAATTATTTTGAGTCCTATATTTATATCGGAGAGTAGGATTTCTTTGCTTCTCATCCCCTTTCTCTCTGGTGAGGACTCCTGACGACTACTCTTGCCTCTTCTACTTTCAAAAATTGCACCAATTTTTTTTAGGAATCTCGCGAGTATTCTGGGATTGTTTCGATGTTCTTGTGACGAGAATATTGTTCTCGATGCCTCCTGACATTAGGGGTTGTGGCAGTGTCCCGGGGAGTTGAGCTTCGGGGTATTGTCGTCACAAGCATATCGCGGCAGTACTAAATACTTAAGACGGCCGACATCGAAAATCTCTCATATACAGTTAGTGGCAAGATAATCCCGACAACACCCAGTACTGGGGAGGTAGTTCGGGAGTATTGCCATAGCTTGGTATAGTGGATGCTTTTCGAAGGTCCGAGGTAGACAGTTTCCGAGAAAGACTGGTTATGTGTTGAAGGATGGATACAGCTGGATGTAGGTTTAGAGTTGATTGCGCGGTGCTTCCCCTGTATCCCCAACACCTGATTGCATAACTGGAATCTTTCGGAAATTAATAGGTGGGTTTATCAAGTAGATCGTAGGCATTCTTCCAACGAATGCAGGTTAGCGAGTTCGGGGTTCTACATTGAGTGAAGTGGTTTATGACCGATGTTCCGATCGGGAGTTGCATCTTAAAGGGTCCTTGGCTATGCTGATCCGGGGATTGCAAAACCCTTTCGTAACGCGTTCATATGCTTACAGCACAAAGATGTCGAACGAAGCTCCTATCTTGTGTTTGTTTCCATCTGTACCTTGTTGTTTTTCTTATTTTACCTTTTGTCCCCTATGTGGCTTCTCGTGAAGATTGTTGTTATCATTAAACTGAGAATTTCATTCGTTCCTCTTGTTCGAATGATTATTGAGAAGACTTGTTGCAATTCATTCCATTGATTCAGCTTATACCTTCTTTCAATCAATTGCTGATTCGTGGTCATCTCTTTCAGGATGGCTCCGAAACGGGTTCCCAACGCTAACCCAGAGGGTGAAGAGGTTCCAGATCGTCCTCCTTCCCCTCCTCCTCCGTCTGAGGCTTGGAGAGCGATTATGCAGACTACAAATCAGAACACCCAGTTGTTGATGCAGATGATGTAGCAGATGCAAGCTAATCAAGCTAATCAGGGTGTTCCAGGGAATCAAGGCAACTTCTTCAACCAACAGCACCATGCTACTCTTAACCAGTTCTTGGCCAATAATCCAAAAGCTTTCAGTTACTGTGTCGACCCTCTTGATGCTGAAGATTGGTTAACCGACATAAAGAAGCATTTTGAGTGCAGTAACGTAAGAGAAGAGGATTATGTGAAGTTTGCAGCCTTCCAACTCAAAGACCAAGCAGCTGACTGGTGGCAGCAGTACAAAGACTCCAGGCCAGGTCGTGTGATCTCTTGGGAGGATTTCTGCAAGGACTTTCGCTCTCACCATATTCCAACAAGTGTCATCGAGGGTATGCGTGAGCAATTCCGCAACCTGAAGCAGGGCTCTATGACTGTCTACCAGTATAATGTCAAGTTCCAAAACCTCGCCCGCTATGCTAAGCAAGACATTCCTGATGCCAAGAGCAAAATCTATCAGTTTCGTGGTGGCCTGAAAGATGAACTTCAACTTGCTCTCACCTTGTTCGAGCCCGATGAGTTCGACAAATTCTATAACATGGCTTTGAAACAAGAGGCAGCTCAGCTTAAGATGGAGGCTTCTAAAAAGAGGATTCGAGATGCCGTTCACTCCTCCTCATCTTCTCAAGTCGTTGCAAAGCAACAGAAATTTTGGCTTCCTCCTCCTCCAGTGATTCGAGCTCCTTACAACAACTCCAACAACTCCAACAACAAGAATGCTGGTGGTCGTGGTTTCTCCCACCCACACAACCAAGGCAATCAGTCCAAGTTGCAGATTCAAGCTTCCAAGTCGACTGTTCCTCCTGCTCGTCCACTTTCTGAGGTTACTTGCTACAAGTGTGGCCAGAAGGGTCATTATTCCAACAAGTGCAACCACCCAAGGCGCCTTCCGCCACCTCCACCTGTCAGTTCGGCTATTGTGAAGCATAATCCCAGGCATGCTAGGGTGAATCTGATGAATGCAGCTGAGGCGGAGAACTCTTCTGATGTGATCATTGGTAACCTTTCAGTGAACTCTTTTCCTGCAAAAGTATTATTTGATTCTGGTGCATCTCTCAGTTTCATTTCAAGGCCATTCTTCACCAAGCATAATTTGACTTCGGTATTTCTGAATAAGAAGTTGTCGATTATCTCTCCGGGCAAGCACATGACTTCAAATTTGATGGCTCCGAATGTATCTATTCGCATGGGTGATTATCGCTTTCTGGCTAATCCGGTGGTTCTTGGTAATTCCGACATTGACCTCATCCTCGGGATGGATTGGCTTTCTCAGCATGATGCTCACATTGATTGTGCAAAAAAGGAAGTCAAGATGACTCATCCTGATGAAGATGTGATTATCTTCGCCTCCAGGGATAACACTATCAGGCTTTTCTCTCTCAATGATAAGGGCGAAATTAATGCCATATCTCAAATTCCGGTGGTAAACGAATATCAAGACGTCTTTCCTGAAGAACTTCCAGGCATGCCTCCACACCGTCAGGTGGAATTCGTCATTGAACTCGAGCCGGGTACTGAGCCAGCATGCCGGCGTCCGTACAACCTCTCTCCTAAAGAATTGAAGGAATTGAAGAAGCAGCTTGATGAACAGGAGCGTATGGGTCTCATCAGGCCTAGTACGTCTCCTTGGGGCTGTGGTGTCTTATTTGTCAAGAAGAAAGATGGCACGGAGCGTCTCTGCGTCGATTACCGGCCATTGAACAAGAAGACAATAAAGAACAAGTATCCACTCCCCAACATCAATGAACTGTTCAAGCAGCTCAAAGGAGCTTAAGTGTTCTCTAAGCTCGATCTCCGAATGGGCTATCACCAAATTCGCATTCGCGAGCAAGACATTCCCAAGACTGCCTTCAGAACGAGTTACGGCTCATATGAGTATACAGTCATGTCCTTTGGTCTCGCCAATGCTCCTCCTACCTTCTCGAGAATGATGCACTACATCTTCAACCCCTACACCGACGAGTTTGTGCTTGTGTATCTGGATGATATTCTGGTGTTTTCCAAGAATGAAGAAGATCACGAAAAGCACTTACGTCTGGTTCTTGATCGACTACGTGAGCATAAGTTCTATGCCAAGTTCTCCAAGTGCGAGTTTTGGCTCGATAAGGTTTTGTACCTGGGCCATATTATCTCAGCTGACGGTATTGCGGTAAACCCTGAGAAAGTTGAAGCAATTGTCAACTGGGAAGCTCCTCAGAACGTCAAGCAACTCCGCAGTTTTCTGGGTCTTGCCAGCTATTGCAGAAGGTTCGTTGAGAACTTCTCCAAGATTGCCAAGCCTCTTTCCAACTTGCTTCAGAAGAATGTCAAATACTTTTGGTCTCTAGAGTGTGAAGTGGCATTCAGAACTCTAAAAGAAAAGCTCGTCTCTGCTCCAGTTCTTACTCCTCCAGATGAGTCCAAGCCCTATGAAGTATTCTGTGATGCTTCTCTTCAAGGACTTGGTGGTGTGCTTATGCAAAATAAGAGAATTGTGGCATACACTTCTCGTCAGCTGAAGCCAAGTGAGAAGAACTATCCCACACATGATCTCGAGCTAGCAGCTGTGGTACATGCTTTGATTATGTGGAGACATCTGTTGTTGGGCAGAAAAGTCGACATCTTCACCGATCACAAGAGCTTGAAGTACATCTTCACACAGCCGAATCTGAACCTCCGCCAAACTCATTGGGTTGAAATGATCCAAGAGTATGATCCCAGCATTGAATACACTCCTGGCAAGGCGAATGTGATTGCAGATGCTTTGAGCAGAAAGACATATTGCAACAACCTTCTTATCAAGCCGTTCCAGCCTGAGCTTATGAAGCATTCAGGAAACTCAACCTCCAAGTTGTTCCGCAAGGTTTTCTTGCAAATCTCCAAATTGCTCCTACCTTGGAAGATCAGGTCCGTGAGGCCCAACTCAGTGATGCCATGGTGCAGAAGGTGAAACATGGTATTGCAAATGGCACTCCTAAATACAGGTGCTATCGTGTTGATGAGAGAGATACCTTGTTCTTCGAGGACAGACTCATTGTTCCCTAAGGTGATCTCAGGAAGCTCATAATGGAAGAAGCACATGATTCTCTCCTTTCCATTCATCCTGGCAGTTCCAAGATGTACCAAGATCTCAAGCAATCTTACTGGTGGACATGCATGAAAAGGGAAATTGCCCAATTCGTGAATGAATGTGATGTCTGCAGAAGAGTGAAAGCAGAACATCAACGTCCAGCCGGTCTTCTCCAACCTCTTCCTATTCCCGAGTGGAAGTTCGACCACATTGAAATGGATTTCGTCACTGGCTTTCCTAAGTCCAAGAGAGGGAATGATTCTATCTTTGTGGTGATTGACAAGCTTACCAAAGTCGCTCACTTCCTTCTAGTCAAAGAATCCATCAATGCAGCTCAACTTGCAGAGTTGTACACTTCCAGAATTGTGTCCTTACATGGCATTCCTCAAGTTATCTCCTCGGACCGTGGAAGTTTGTTCACATCCATGTTCTGGGACTCCTTTCAGTCTGCCATGGGCACTAAGATCAGGTTCAGCACTGCTTTTCACCCTCAGACTAGTGGTCAAGTCGAGCGAGTGAATCAGATTCTAGAAGACATGCTCAGAGCCTATGTCATATCTTTTGGCATGAAATGGGAAGATTGCCTTCCATTTGCCAAGTTCTCTTACAACAACAGCTACCAAGCAAGTGCAGGCAAAGCTCCGTTTGAAATCCTCTATGGCAGAAAGTGCCGTACCCCTCTCAACTGGTCTGAAACAGGTGAACGTCAACTTCTTGGCAATGACTTGATCTCAGAAGCCGAAGAGATGTGCAAAGTCATACGTGAGAATCTCAAGGCCGCTCAGTCGCGTCAGAAGAGCTACTATGACGGCAAGCGTCATGATTTGGCCTTCAACATTGGTGATCATGTCTATCTCCGTGTTTCTCCTATGAAAGGCACCCAAAGATTCGGTATCAAAGGAAAGCTTGCTCCTAGATACGTCGGGCCTTTCAAGATCCTTGGCAAAAGAGGCGACCTAGCCTATCAAGTTGAGCTCCCTTCCAACTTCGCCAATGTTCATGATGTGTTCCATGTGTCTCAACTCCGCAAATGCTTCAAGGCACCTGAACGCATGATTCCGTTTGAAGAGATTGATCTTCAACAAGACTTGTCCTACCGAAAGCATCCCGTTGCTATTCTCGAAGAAACCGAGCGCAAGACTCGCAACAAGTCCATCAAATTCATGAAAGTTAAGTGGTCACATCACACTGACCGAGAAGCTACGTGGGAACGAGAAGATCATCTTCGTTCCGAGTACCCTTCCTTTTTCTAGTCCTAGATCTCGGGACGAGATCTTTTTGTAGTAGAGGAGAGTTTGTAATGCCCCGGATGTAATACTTTCCCTTTTGGGCATATAATATATTTCTGGCTTCATCTATTCCATTTCGGGTTCTTTGTCTTTCGGGTTTTCGTCGTTTTGTGGTGTGCGTGTGTGGCATTCATTCATATCATGTAGACATGTGCATCGCTTTGCATTGGTGTTGTCGTTTGCATCTGGTTCCACACGTTCCTTCCCGTTGTCCGTTTCGCGTTCCGGAGCTCCCTCACGTGTTCGTGGCGTCCCGTATACCTACTTTGGTGTTTGGCAGTGTAACGTTACCGGTTTGGCGCGAGACTTGTCGTGTGTTGTTGTTTTGGTGTGTGTACCCCGCCTGTCAAATCTCGTCGCGTTTGGAGCTCGTTTGCTACCCCAACAGTTATTCTTGTGGGCTCAAAGTGCCTCCACTTTGAGGCCCAAGACACCCCTCCAACAGCCCTAGTCCCTCCTCTTGGCCCATCCTAACTCCCCTCGCGATCGGATCCGTCGGATCGCGATCGGAGGGCTCTTAAACCCCCCAAAACCCTCAAACCCTAGGACCTACCCTATATAAACACCCCCATGCCAATTTTGGCAGCCTAACCCCCTCCACCTACCTCTAGCCTTCCCCCCCCTCAAATCCCGTGTCTGGCCAGTTCCACCCCGCCACTTGGCAATCCCCTCCTCGAACCCCGCCGCGAGCCTCGGTCAGGGCGCCACCACCTCCCATCGAAGGAAGCAGCCGCCGCCGCCGTTTTTCCTTCGCTAGATCGGATCGGGCATGAGGCCCCGATCCAGATCCAGGCGTTGACCCGTCGCTCCTCCAGGCCGAGAGCCAGGTCGGGCCTCCCTCTGCGACCGCCGCCAGCGACTTTATCGACTGGATCTAGTCGACCGCTCGACCGCCCCGCTTCGCATCGCCTCGCTGGGCCTCCCTCCGCAGCGCCGCGCGGCCCAGGCGCTCCTCCCAGCCGAGCCGGGACGGCCTCCCTCCACCGAGCCTGCACCGAGTCGGAGCCACCGCGGGCTCCATCGCCAGGCCGCCTCCCTCCGGTCCGCGTCGCCAGCCGCCTTCCACCTAGCGGGCCGAGGCCGCTCGCCTCGCCAGCAGGCCGAGCCACCGCGAGCCGGCCCGTCTCCAGCCACCAGGCTCCCGGGCCAGATCCGCCGCCGCGGGCCCGTTCCAGCCCTTTTTGCTACAGGGATCTGAAGGTTGACTTCGAAAAAAACCCTAGATCTAAATCCCTGTATTTTGCTTGTCTGATGCTATCTTGCAACTGTGATAACTTCTTGTGTGGTGGTCCGTTTTGCGCAAATGACATGTCTAGACGTTCGTGGTGATTATCACTACGTTTCATTCCTTTGTGCCATGCATGTTTGAGATCATCTAGATGCTTATTTTTCTATTGCAAGAGTGCATCCCGTTATAAACTACTGTTAGTGATGTTTTTATGCCATCTTTGCATAGTGGTATCTTTTAGCTCGTTTATCCGAATGATGCAAATGACATGTCCACGTGTTCGTCTTGCCATGCTCTACATGTTGTTTGTGTTAGGTTGCATGATAGATTTAATCTTGCCATGTTTAACTTCATTGCAAAGTGCCATGTGGCTGTGACGTTGTTTAATTTGTTATGAGATGCCATCTTGTTGAGCTCATTGCTATCGTTGTGTTTATCTCCATGATGCATGCTTGTATGTTTCGGAATCACCATCATGTGTACTTTGATGTGGTGCTTACCACTTGCCATGTTTAGTTTTGAGGTGACTTAAACTTTCTCTCAAAGATGCCATGATGAAACTGCTGTTTTAACACTTAGTGAAATTTCACTAAGTTTGGAATCTGTAATTTCCAGATGCCATGTTTGCTTGCTGTTCTAGGACAATCCATGATAGTTTTGGAGTGACTCTTGATGGTTCCTTGTAGTATATATTGTTGGCTATCCATCATGCTCTCACATGCTTATTTGAGTGGCTGTAGCATATTTAACTTTTGCTCCAAAGTTGCAATGAATTACTGCTGTCAGGATTTTGTTGTCAAGTTCAATATGTCCAAGCTTGTTGCTATTGATCCGTGGCTCCTTTGGGGGTGCACCTTTGGACTTATTTGCTGTAGGATATGTCTAGTTTATGTTCATGCTCGTTGCCATGATGTTTGAGTGCTGTAGCTTATTTATCTAGTGCTCCGAAGTTGCTATGTGGCTGTAATTTTCAGCCTTCGCCTATTTCTTGTTTCGGGCATAACTTTTAGCCCGTAGCTCCGTTTTCAGCAAGTCTTATATGAAACTTGATTGATTTTCCGTGTAGATTTATAATATCCTATTGTTATCATGTTTTGAAGCTTTTTTTGCTTGAGTGCTATTTTCCGTGTTCCCTGTGCTCTCTTAGTGCATCCATCATGCATCCATCATTTCTGTGTGCGCATTGCATCTTGTTGATTCGTGCGTTGTGTGGTTGTTTTGTTTAAAGCCAGAAGCTGAGACCGAGTACGAGTACGAGCACGAGGTTACTACCGAGGTTGAGCACGAGGACCCCTCTTACGATCCAAACGACAACTCTTCAGGCAAGATGACCGAACCCCGATAACATTACTATCTTTGCCTATTGCTAGTAGTCTCGATCTATAGTTTTGCCTCGATGCCCATGTCTTTCCTGTCAGCCTCCCACTTGTAACCATGTCCATGTCTAACCACCCTACCTATGCGAACCATTGATTGGCTATACGTAGGCTTCGCTCAGCCCCTCTTATAGCGTTGCTAGTTGCAGGTGAAGTTGAAGATGCTTGCTTCATGTTGAAGTTTGTTGGGTTATATCACACTATATAAATGCTTAAAATGAAATCATCTATATATTGGCAATGGGTGGAAGGCTAAGCCTTTTCCTTGGTGATTTGTTCCACTCATGCCGCTAGGAAACGTATAAACCGGTGTTATGTTCCTTGATTATGCGTTCCTCACACGGTTGTGGTTATGGGACCCCCTCGATAAACCGCTAAGTGCTAAGTCTTTTCCAGCAAGTCCCAACATTGGTACTATTTGCCTAATAACTAATAAAACTTGCATAGGGTCTTTTAAACCCGAGTTCTTAATTAACAACCCCCGGGCCAGTGCTCCACATGAGTGTTGGTCCAAACTGGGCAGACTGCGGGGCCACCCGAGGGAACTCGAGGATTGGTATATACCTGTAGGCTGACCTATCCGGTCGTGTCCTGAGACTAGATACGCGCGGCTACCATCAGGGTGTCGACACGCCGGGAGGATTTGCTGGATTAGCCTTACCTTAGTTCGGAGTATCTTGAGCACGGGATTCCGAGAGTACTCGGGTCTTCCCACCTTGGAGTTGCGACTCCGCGGATTGTGGGCTTGTCATGGGCCAAGTTGGAACACCCCTGCAGGGTTATGAACTTTCGAAAGCCGTGCCCGCGGTTATGTGGCAGATGGGAGCTTGTTAATATCCGGTTGTAGATAACTTGACACCTTGTTCCAATACACTACCAGCGTGTGTACCGTGACTGTCAATTTCCGAATAGGGATTCGGGAGTTGAACACGGTGGGGTTATGTTTGACTTGATTAGTCTAGGATCACTTCGTGATCTTTTCTCGACCGAGGCACTTCTCTTCTCGCACTCTTTCACGTAAGCTAGTGCTAGTTGCTGCTGCAGACTCTTATTCTTTTCTTCAGCCTTATCCTCACCCAAGGCTTAAATAGTCCTGTTACTCGGGAACGGGATTGCTGAGTCCTCTGTGGCTCACAGTTACTTCACCACACCAGATGCAAGTCCGATGGTGAGCTATCCAAGTGATGGCACCGAGCTAGACTGGGAGTACGACGAGGAGCGTAGTCGATACTATGTTCGTTACCCTGATGATCAGTAGTGGAGACTTCTACTAGGATTCGATCCGACCTGTGGATTTAAATTATGTTTGGTATCTTGTCATTTGGATTTTACCCTTAGAGGGCTGTGATGTTTTATTGAATGATGATTTGGACATGTATTGTATTTGTGTGACGTGGCGATTGTAAGCCAACTATTTTTATGTTTTCCATCCCCATCTTTTACATGAGTTGTGCAAAGATACCAAACTTGCGATCATTCCAGCATGGGGTTATGTCTCTAAGTCGTGCCTCGACACGTAGGAGATATAGTCCCATCCTGGGCATTACATTTGAGGAGTTCATGTATTCACCATGTGTTAACGCTTTGTTCCGATTCTCTATTAAAAGGAGGCCTTAATATCCCTTAGTTTCCAATAGGACCCCGCTGCCACGGTAGGGTAGGACAAGAGATGTCATGCAGGTTCTTTCCATAAGCACATATGACTATTTACGGAATACACGCCTACATTACATTTATGAACTGGAGCTAGTGTCCTACCGCCCTTGGTTATAACTGTCACATGATGAATAACATCCAACAAATCTTTGATACAATGCCTACGAATTTCTCTTATATTGATCTTGCTAAGTTACTACTTCTGCTATTACTGTTTCACTTGCTACAAACCTATTGCTATCACTACTATTGTCACTATTGTTGTACCACTACTATCAAAACTATCATATTACTTTGCTACTGATCGCCTTGCTGCATATAATTAATCTCCAGATGTGGTTGAATTGACAACTGAACTGCTAATACTTACAAATATTCTTTGGCTCCCCTTGTGTCGAATCTATAATTTGGGTTGAATACTCTACCTTCGAAAACAATTGCGATCCCCTATACTTGTGGGTTATCAATGATTTATATACTAAGCAAGTATAAGCAGATGGCAATCGCATATATCACTACTGGAATCTGGCATTTTGCCGTCTGGCTCCTTTTTGCCGTCCGCCAGCTGACGGCAAAGAGGCTCTTTGCCGTCCGCTTCCACAAAGTGGACGACACAGAAAGGGCAGATGGCAAAAAGGCTATTTGCCGTTAGCTGCTTCTTTGTTGTGAGCCAGTTGACGGCAATGAGATAGAAGGCAGACGTCAAAGAGCCAGGTGGGCCCCGTAGGGCACGGCGTGGCTAGGTCAGATTCTCTGTCGTCTTTCTGCTGGACCTTTGCCGTCCACTGGCGGACGACAAAGAAAGGGCCCAGCTAACGGCCGTCTCCCCTTCTACTATGCGCGCCCTTTGCCGTCCGCTAGCGGACGTCAAAGAACGTGCCCCCACTTAGTAACGGCCGCGCCCTCTCTGTCTCTTCGGCCCCACCCCCTGTCTCTCACCCCTCTCTCCATCCCGCGCCCCCTACTCAGCTGCACCCGCACCCGCACCGCCGCCGCCGTCGAGCACCGCTGTCGCCCGGATGCTGCCGCCGCCCCACCCCGCCGCAGCACCACCCCGCCGCCCCGGAGCCCTGCGGCCCCGTCGCCACCATCGTCCGGCGCCCCCTCCACCTGGCCAGTGCTGTCCCGCCGCCGCCGCCTCACCCCACCACCGCCCGGACGCCGCCGCCGCCTCACCCCACCGCAGCACCACCCCGCCACCCCGGAGCTCTGTGGCCCCGCCGCCAGCACCTCCCGGCGCCCCCTCCGCTCGGCCAGCGCCACCCCACCGCCCCGGAGCCCTGCGGCCCCGTCGCCACCACCACCCGACGCCCCTTCCACCTGGCCAGCACCCCTCCACCGCCGAGCAACCCCGCCGCCCGGCGCCCCTGGGCCCTGTCTGTTGGGGAACGTTGCATGGGAAACAAAAATTTTCCTACGCTCACCAAGATCAATCTAGGAGATGCATCTACGAGAGAAGAGTCGGATCCACATACCCTTGTAGATCGCAAAGCGGAAGCGTTCAAGAACGCGGTTGATGGAGTCGTACTCGCCGCGATCCAAATCGCCGAAGATCCCAGCACCGAACGGACGATGCCTCCGCGTTCAACACACGTGCAGCTCAGGGACGTCTCCTCCTTCTTGATCCAGCAAGGGGGAAGGAGAAGTTGACGGAGAAACCCAGCAGCATGACGGCGTGGTGGAGATGGTGGTGAAGGAATTTCAGCAGGGCTTCGCCAAGCACTGCAAACTAGACGAAGATATTCGTGGAGAGGGAGGGCAATGCCGAGGCACGAACTTGTATTGCTGCCCTCCCTCTACCTCTCTTTATATAGGGGGGAGAGAGAGGAGGGGGCGCCCCTAGGGTTCCCCCTAGGGGGCGGCGGCCAAAGGGAGGGGCTGCGGCCAGGGTTAGGGTTCCCCCCCCAGGCGCCTTGCCCCCCAAGTCCTAGGGGTGCGGCTGCCCTAGGGGGGCCCAGCCCCTTAGACGCAGGTGGAGGAGCCTAGGGGGGGCGCACAGCCCTTGTGTGGGCTGTTGCGTCTCCCCACTTATGGCCCATAGGGCCCGTAACATTTACCGTGGCCCCCGAAACACCTTTCGGTTCTCCGATTCCTTCCCGATGTTCCCCGGAACAATTCCGGACTCCGTTTACTCTCATCCCATATATCAATCTTCGTCCCCGGACCATTCCGGAGACCCTCGTCACGTCCGGGATCTCATCCGGGACTCCTAACAACCTTCGGTTACCATGCACTGTTCTCACTAACAACCCTAGCGTCACCGAACCTTAAGTGTGTAGACCCTGCGGGTTCGGAAACTATGCAGACATGACCGAGATACTCCCAGGTCAATAACCAATAGCGGGATCTGGATACCCATATTGGTTCCCACACGTTCCTCGATGATCTCATCGGATGAACCACAATGTCAAGGATTCAGGTAATCCCGTATACAGTTCCCTTTGTCTCGTCGGTATGTTACTTGCCCGAGATTCGATCGTCGGTATCTCTATACCTAGTTCAATCTCGTTACCGGCAAGTCTCTTTACTCGTTCCGTAATACATAATCCCGTGACTAACTACTTAGTCACTTTGAGCTCATTGAGATGACGTATTACCGAGTGGGCCCGGAGATACCTCTCCGTCACACGGAGTGACAAATCCCAGTCTCGATCCATGTCAACTCAACAGACACCTTGGAGATACCTGTAGAGTACCTTTATAGTCACCCAGTTACGTTGCGACGTTTGGCACACACAAGGCACTCCTACGGTGTCAGTGAGTTACATGATCTCATGGTCATAGGAACTTATACTTGACATGCAGAAAACTATAGCGATAACTGATACGATCAAAAGCTATGTTTAACGTTTGGGTCTCGTCCATCACATCATTCTCCTAATGATGTGATCCCGTTATCAAATGACAACTCATGTCTATGACCTGGAAACCGCGGTCATCTTTGATCAACGAGCTAGTCCTGAAGAGGCTTACTAGGGACACAAAGTTTGTTTATTTATCCACACATGTATTTAAGTTTCCAATCAATAGAATTATAGCATGGATAATAAACGATTATCATGAACAAGGAAATATAATAATAACTCTTATATTATTGCCTCTAGGGCATATTTCCAACAGTCTCCCACTTGCACTAGAGTCATTAATCTAGCATTACAAGGTAATGAATCTAACACCCATAGAGTCTTGGTGTTGATCATGCTTAGCCCGTGGAAGAGGCTTCGTCAACGGATCTGCAACATTCAAATCCGTGTGTACTTTGCAAATGCTTATGTCCTCCTCCTTGACTGAATCGCGGATGGAATTGAAGCGTCGCTTTATGTGTCTGGTCCTCTTGTGAAACCTTGGTTCCTTGGCTAGAGCAATGGCACCAGTGTTATCACAAAACAGAGTCATTGGGTTCAATGCACTAGGCACAACTCCAAGATCTGTTATGAACTCCTTCATCCAGACACCTTCCTTTGCCGCCTCCGAGGCAGCTATGTACTCCGCTTCGCATGTAGAATCGGCTACCACGCTTTGCTTGGAACTGCACCAGCTTACCGCTCCCCTGTTGAGAATATATACGTATCCGGTTTGAGACTTAGAGTCATCCGGATCAGTGTCAAAGCTTGCATCGACGTAACCCTTTACGACGAGCTCTTGATCACCTCCATAAACGAGAAACATTTCCTTAGTCCTTTTCAGGTACTTCAGGATATTCTTGACCGCTGTCCAGTGATCCAAACCAGGATTACTTTGAAACCTTCCGGCCATACTTATGGCAAGGCTGACATATGGTCTTGTACACAGCATTGCATACATGATAGAGCCTATGGCTGAAGCATAGGGGATGACACTCATCTTTTCTCTATCTTCCGCAGTCGCTGGGCATTGAGTCTTACTCAACTTTGTACCTTGCAATACCGGTAAGAACCCCTTCTTGGATTGATCCATTTTGAACTTCTTCAAAACTTTATCAAGGTATGTACTTTGTGAAAGTCCTATCAAGCGTCTCGATCTATCTCTATAGATCTTGATGCCCAATATGAAAGCAGCTTCACCGAGGTCCTTCATCGAAAAACTCTTGTTCAAATACCCCTTCACGCTATCCAAAAGTTCTATATTGTTTCCAATCAGCAATATGTCATCCACATATAATATTAGAAACGCTATAGAGCTCCCACTCACTTTCTTGTAAATACAAGCTTCTCCGTAAACTTGTACAAACCCAAACGCTTTGATCACCTCATCAAAGCGAAGATTCCAACTCCGAGATGCTTGCACCAGCCCATAAATGGAACGCTGGAGTTTGCAAACTTTGTCAGCATTCTCTGGATCGACAAAACCTTCCGGTTGTATCATATACAACTCTTCCTTAAGAAAACCGTTAAGGAACGCTGTTTTGACATCCATGTGCCAAATTTCATAATCGAAATATGCAGCTATTGCTAACATGATTCGGACGGATTTAAGCATCGCTACGGGTGAGAAAGTCTCATCGTAGTCAACTCCTTGAACTTGTGAAAAACCCTTTGCCACAAGTCGAGCTTTATACATGGTGACATTGCCTTCAGCGTCCGTCTTCCTCTTAAAAATCCATTTATTCTAAATGGCCTTCCGCCCTTCAGGTAATACTTCCAAAGTCCATACTTTGTTTTCATACATGGATCCCATCTCGGATTTCATGGCCTCTAACCATTTGTCGGAATCCGGGCCCACCATCGCTTCTCCATAGCTCGCAGGTTCATTGTTGTCCAACAACATGACCTCCAAGACAGGGTTACCATACCACTCAGGTGCAGTGCGTACCCTTGTCGACCTACGAGGTTCGGTAGTAACTTGATCAGAAGCTTCTTGATCATCATCATTGGCTTCCTCTTCAACCTTTGCAGGCTCCACGAAAACATCTTTCTGTGCTGCGCTACTCTCTGGTTGAAGCAGAGGTTCAATAACCTCATCAAGTTCTACCTTCCTCCCACTCAATTCTTTCGAGAGAAACTCTTTCTCGAGAAAGGACCCGTTCTTAGCGACAAACACTTTGCCCTCGGATCTGAGATAGAAGGTGTACCCAACCGTCTCTTTTGGGTATCCTATGAAGACACATTTGTCCGCTTTGGGTTCGAGCTTTTCTGGCTGAAGCCTTTTGACATAAGCATCGCAACCCCAAACTTTGAGAAAAGATAACTTAGGTTTCTTACCAAACCACAGTTCATACGGTGTTGTCTCAACGGACTTAGATGGAGCCCTATTTAAAGTGAATGCAGCCGTCTCTAACGCATATCCCCAAAATGATAGTGGCAAATCGGCAAGAGACATCATAGAACGCACCATATCTAATAGGGTTCGATTACGACGTTCGGACACACCATTACGCTGTGGTGTTCCAGGTGGCGTCAACTGTGAAACAATTCCACATTGTCTTAAGTGATTGCCAAACTCATAACTCAGATACTCTCCCCCTCGATCAGATCGTAGGAACTTGATCTTCTTGTTACGATGATTCTCAACTTCACTCTGAAATTGCTTGAACTTTTCAAACGTTTCAGACTTATGCTTCATCAAGTAAATATACCCATATCTACTTAAGTCGTCAGTGAAGGTGAGAAAATAACGATATCCACCGCGCGCCTGACACTCATCGGGCCACACACATCAGTATGTATGATTTCCAATAAGTCACTTGCCCGTTCCATTGTTCCTGAAAACGGGGTCTTAGTCATCTTGCCCATGAGGCACGGCTCGCATGTGTCAAGTGATTCAAAATCAAGAGACTCCAAAAGTCCATCAGCATGGAGCTTCCTCATGCGTTTCACGCCTATATGACCCAGACGGCAGTGCCACAAGAAAGTGGTACTATTGTTATCAACTCTACATCTTTTGGCATCAATGTTATGAACATGTGTATCATCACTATCGAGATTCAATAAGAATAAACCCCCTACTTCGGGTGCATGACCATAAAAGATATTACCCATATAAATAGAACAACCTTTATTCTCTGATTTAAATGAGTAACCGTCTCGCATTAAACAAGATCCAGATATAATGTTCATGCTCAACGCAGGCACTAAATAACAATTATTCAGGTTCATACCTAATCCCGATGGTAATCGAAGAGCGAGCGTGCCGACGGCGATCACATCAACCTTGGAACCATTCCCCACGCGCATCGTCACTTCGTCCTTCGCCAGCCTCCGTCTATTCCGTAGTTCCTGTTTAGAGTTGCAAATGTGAGCAACCTAACCGGTATCAAATACCCAGGCACTACAACGAGAGTTGGTAAGGTACACATCAATAACATGTATATCACATATACCTTGCTTGTTGTTGTTGTTGGCCCCCTTCTTGTCTGCCAGATACTTGGGGCAGTTCCGCTTCCAGTGGCCGTTCCCCTTGCAATAGAAACACTCAGTCTCTGGCTTGGGCCCAGCCTTGGGTTTCTTCACTGGATGAGCAACTGCCTTGCCACCCTTCTTAGAGTTACCCTTCTTGCCCTTGCCATTCTTCTTGAAACTGGTAGTTTTATTGACCATCAACACTTGATGCTCCTTCTGGATGTCTGACTCAGCGACTTTCAGCATCGCAAACAGCTCGGCGATGGTTTTGTTCATCCCTTGCATGTTATAATGCTGCACGAAGCTCTTGTAGCTAGGTGGGTGTGACTGGAGAATTCTGTCAATGATAGCCTCCTCCGGGAACACAAGTCCCAGGTCAGCTATGCGGGTATAGTACCCAGACATCTTCAGTAAGTGCTCACTGACAGACGAATTCTCCTCCATCTTGCAAGCAAAGAATTTATCGGAGGTCTCATACCTCTCGATCTTGGCATTCTTCTCAAAGATGAACTTCAACTCCTGGAACATCTCATATGCTCCATGATGTTCAAAACGCCTTTGAAGTCCTCCTTCCAAGCTATACAACATGGCACACTGCACTACTGAGTAGTCATCCGCACGCGACTGCCAGGCGTTCATAACGTCCACAGAGGCCGGAGCGGGGGGTTCACCTAGCGGTGCATTTAGGACATAAACCTTTTGGGCAGCTGTGAGGATGATCCTCAGATTGCGGAGCCAGTCCAGAAAGTTGCTCCCATCATCTTTCAGCTTAGTTTTCTCTAGGAACGCATTAAAATTCAGGGTAGCTACTGCGGGAGCCATCTACAACAAAAGATTTGCAAAGACATCTTAGACTATTGTTCATGATAAGTGAGTTTTAACTAATCAAATTACTTATAACTCCCACTCAAATTGACATCCCTCTGGTCATCCGAGCGTGACATGATCCAAATCCACCAACCCAAGTCCGATCATCACGTGAGATGAGGTGGTGTCAATGGTGAACATCTTCATGTTGATCATATCTACTATATGACTCATGCTCGACCTTTCGGTCTTCCGTGTTCCGAGGCCATGTCTGTACATGCTAGGCCCGTCAAGTCTAACCCGAGTGTTCTGCATGTGCAAAACTGGCTTGCACCCGTTGTATGCGAACGTAGAGTCTATCACACCCGATCATCACGTGGTGCTTAGAAACGACGAACCTTCGCAACGGCGCACACTCGGGGGGAACACAATTTTATCTTGAAATTTTAGTGAGGGATCATCTTATAATGCTACCGTCGTCCTAAGCAAAATAAGATGCATAAAAGGATTAACATCACATGCAAATCATAAGTGACATGATATGGCCATCAACTCGTGCTTTTGATCTCCATCTCCAAAGCACCGGCATGATCTTCATCGTCACCGGCGTAACACCATGATCCCCATCATCATGATCTCCATCGTCGTGTCGCCATCGAGGTTGTCGCGCGCCCACCATGCTCTTACTACTATTGCTATCGTTTAGCGATAAAGTAAAGCATTACATAGCGCTTAATGATTGACACGCAGGTCATACAAAAATTAAAGACAACCCTATGGCTCCTGCCGGTTGCCGTATACATCGACATGCAAGTCGATATTAACTATTACAACATGATCATCTCATACATCAAATATATCTCATCATGTCTTTGGCCATATCATATCACATACATACCCTGCAAAAACAAGTTAGACGTCCTCTAATTTGTTGTTGCATGTTTTACGTGGCTGCTATGGGTATCTAGCAAGAACGCTTCTTACCTACGCAAAGCCACAACGGTGATATTTAAGTTGCTATTTAACCTTCTACAAGGACCGCCTTCGTCGAATCCGATTCAACTAAGATAGGAGAGACAGACACCCGCCAGCCATCTTATGCAACAAAAGTCGCATGTCTGTCGATGGAACCGGTCTCATGTACGTGGACATGTAAAGTTGGTCCGGGCCGCTTCATCCCATAATGCCGCTGAATCAAGAAAGACCAAAGAGGGAAGCAATCTAAACATCAACGCCCACAAACCCCTTTGTGTTCTACTCGTGAAAGCATCTACGCAAGATCCTAGCTCATGATGCCACTGATGGGGAACGTTGCATGGGAAACAAAAATTTTCCTACGCTCACCAAGATCAATCTAGGAGATGCATCTACGAGAGAAGAGTCGGATCCACATACCCTTGTAGATCGCTAAGCGGAAGCGTTCAAGAACGCGGTTGATGGAGTTGTACTCGCCGCGATCCAAATCGCCGAAGATCCCAGCACCGAACGGACGGTGCCTCCGCGTTCAACACACGTGCAGCTCGGGGACGTCTCCTCCTTCTTGATCCAGCAAGGGGGAAGGAGAAGTTGACGGAGAAACCCAGCAGCATGACGGCGTGGTGGAGATGGTGGTGAAGGAATTTCAGCAGGGCTTCGCCAAGCACTGCAAACTAGACGAAGATATTCGTGGAGAGGGAGGGCAATGCCGAGGCACGAACTTGTATTGCTGCCCTCCCTCTACCTCTCTTTATATAGGGGGGAGAGAGAGGAGGGGGCGCCCCTAGGGTTCCCCCTAGGGGGCGGCGGCCAAAGGGAGGGGTTGCGGCCAGGGTTAGGGTCCCCCCCCCCAGGCGCATTGCCCCCCAAGTCCTAGGGGTGCGGCTGCCCTAGGGGGGCCCAGCCCCTTAGGCGCAGGTGGAGGAGCCTAGGGGGGGCGCACAGCCCTTGTGTGGGCTGTTGAGTCTCCCCACTTATGGCCCATAGGGCCCGTAACATTTACCGTGGCCCCCGAAACACCTTTCGGTTCTCCGATTCCTTCCCGATGTTCCCCGGAACAATTCCGGACTCCGTTTACTCTCATCCCATATATCAATCTTCGTCCCCGGACCATTCCGGAGACCCTCGTCACGTCCAGGATCTCATCCGGGACTCCAAACAACCTTCGGTTACCATGCACTGTTCTCACTAACAACCCTAGCGTCACCGAACCTTAAGTGTGTAGACCCTGCGGGTTCGGAAACTATGCAGACATGACCGAGATACTCCCAGGTCAATAACCAATAGCGGGATATGGATACCCATATTGGTTCCCACACGTTCCTCGATGATCTCATCGGATGAACCACAATGTCAAGGATTCAGGTAATCCCGTATACAGTTCCCTTTGTCTCGTCGGTATGTTACTTGCCCGAGATTCGATCGTCGGTATCTCTATACCTAGTTCAATCTCGTTACCGGCAAGTCTCTTTACTCGTTCCGTAATACATAATCCCGTGACTAACTACTTAGTCACTTTGAGCTCATTGAGATGACGTATTACCGAGTGGGCCCGGAGATACCTCTCCGTCACACGGAGTGACAAATCCCAGTCTCGATCCATGTCAACTCAACAGACACCTCGGAGATACCTGTAGAGTACCTTTATAGTCACCCAGTTACGTTGCGATGTTTGGCACACACAAGGCACTCCTACGGTGTCAGTGAGTTACATGATCTCATGGTCATAGGAACTTATACTTGACATGCAGAAAACTATAGCGATAACTGATACGATCAAAAGCTATGTTTAACGTTTGGGTCTCGTCCATCACATTATTCTCCTAATGATGTGATCCCGTTATCAAATGACAACTCATGTCTATGACCTGGAAACCGCGGTCATCTTTGATCAACGAGCTAGTCCTGAAGAGGCTTACTAGGGACATAAAGTTTGTTTATTTATCCACACATGTATTTAAGTTTCCAATCAATACAATTATAGCATGGATAATAAACGATTATCATGAACAAGGAAATATAATAATAACTCTTATATTATTGCCTCTAGGGCATATTCCCAACACTGTCGGCCTGCCGCAGACCATCCCACCCCTGCTGCAGGTGAGCCCCGGTGTAATGCCCAGGATGGAGTTATACCTCCTACGTGTCGAGGCACGACTTAAAGGCATAAATCCATCCTAGAATGATCTCAAGTTTGGTATCTTTGCACAACTCATGTAAAAGAGGGATTAAAATGCAAAAGAGATAGTTGGCTTACACTCGCCACTTCACACAATACATTACATAAGCAAATCATCATTCAGAACATCACAGCCCGACTACGGGTAAGATCCAAAAGAAAGATACCAAACAACAACATAAAGCCACAGGTCAGGATCGAATCCTAGTAGAAACCACTACTGAACATCGAAACGTCTCAAGCAAACAGCCAAACTCTTCATCGAGCTCCCGATGAAGCACTGAACCAGCTTCTGCATCGTACACGGCTGAACCTGCAACTGGTGTGGTGAAGTAACTGTGAGCCACAGAGGACTCAGCAATCCCGTTCCCGGGTAACAAGACTATTTAAGCCTTGGGTGAGGATAAGGCTGAAGAAAGAATATGAGGTGAAGGAACAAACAAGAGTCTGCAGCAGCAACTAGCACTAACTTACGTAAAAGAGAGCGAGAAGAGAAGAGCATCGGTCGAAAGATGATCACGAAGTGATCCTAGCTAAAGCCGGTCAAACATAACCCCACCGTGTTCAACTCCCGAATCCCTATTCGGAAATTGACAGTCACGGTACACACGCTGGTAGTGTATTGAAACATTGTGTCAAGTTATCTACAACCGGAATTAACAAGCTCCCATCTGCCACATAACCGCGGGCACGGCTTTCGAAAGTTCAAACCCTGCAGGGGTGTTCCAACTTGGCCCATCACAAGCCCACGATCCGCGGAGTCGCAACTCCATAAGTGGGAAGACCCGAGTATTCTCGGAATCCCGTGCTCAAGTTAAACCGAACTAAGGTAAGGCTAATCCAGCAAATCCTCCCGGCGTGTCGACACCCTGATAGTAGCCGCGCGTATCTAGGTCTCAGGACACGACCGGATGGGCGATTCTACAGGTTTTTACCAAACCTTGAGTTTCCTCGAGGTGGCCCCGCAGAACCCCCGTTTCGGACCAACACTCATGTGGAGCACTGGCCCGGGGGTTGAATTAAATTAAAAAGGGATAGCTAGTCCACATGCAAGTTTTATTAGTTATTAGGCAAATAGTACCAAATGTTGGGACTTGCTGGAAAAGACTTAGCACTTAGCGGTTTATCAAGGGGGTCCCATACACCCCAACCGTGTTAGGAACGCATAATCAAGGAACATAACACCGGTTTATACGGTTCCTAACGGCATGAGTGGAACAAAACACCAAGCAAAAGGCTTAGCCTTCCACCCTGCCAGTATATAGATGATTTCATTTTTAAGCATTTATATAGTGTGATATAACCCAACCAAACTTCAACATGAAGCAAGCATCTTCAATCTTCACCTGCAACTAACAATGCTATAAGAAGGGGCTGAGCGAAGCGTACTTAGCCAAGCAACGGTTTGCGTAGGTAGGGTGGTTAAACATGGCAATGGTTACAAGTAGGAGGCTGACAAGAAGAACATGGGCATCGAGGCAAAACTATAGATCGAGACTACTAGCAATAGGCAAAAATAGTAATGGTATCCGGGTTCGGTCATCTTGCCTGGAATTCCACAAAGGAAGAAGAACGGATCCAAGAAGAAGACGGAGCAACAGACGAGCGGATCCTCACAACTCCGGAACGAAACCGAAGCTAACAAGAGAAGCAACCGGAAAGAAACAAACAACACGGTAAACACACAATCATGAACATGGCATACGATGCACAAGCAAGCATGATGCATGTCCGGTTTAAATATGCAAGGCATGACAAAGTGCACAAACAACACTACAAGTTAAGTGGAGATCAATATGCAACGAGTTGCATATTGACGAAACACCACATTATAATTATTTAATTGACTCTCGTTACTTACAAGACAAGGTTAATGTTGGTTAACATGGCAAGAGGTGAAACATAAAGAAACTACACTATTAAGACATTTTTAAATGAGGCCGAAAATAACAACAACATGTCCGGAAAATCCCCATGAGCATGTTTAATAATTATAAGCAAACAACAATTTAACATATAGTGTTGTTAACATGATGCGGATGACATGATCAAGTTTATGCAAGTTTTATTTAAAAGGGGTGACATAAAAGAGACATGAAGCATTAGTCACCGTGGTGGAAAGAAAAGGGTGCCACGGCAACGATCCGAAAATGATGCAACGCATCATCTCGGTTCCGGTAACTCGTTGAGAGACCGGTGCAAAAGATAGAATCGACGTGAGCGAGTCAAACGAGATGATGGGGTGATCCCGTTGCCGGGTTCCCACGGGTCGGTGATGAGGCAACCGAGGAACATGACAAAGGTGGAACGGGCACGGTACACACAAGGGAAGCATTTCAAACAACACAACAAGCATGCACGGGTCATCGTCTCGGGGTTATACCTTTGAAGCGTGCGTTTCGGGGCGGATCGAGACGTAGAGGAAGAAGTCGTTCACGTTTCCGAAGAGGAAGAAGTCGTTCCGTAGAGGTACACGGGGCGACGGTAGGGGTACTTGTCCATGAAGTCGTTCTCGTCCGTAGTTGTTCACGGTTCTCCGGCGACGGTAGACGTTCGGGCGACGGTAGTGGTACTTGCGGCGTCGTCTTGTGTCGGCGTTCGTAGGGGTACTTGGTCGGGTCGTCGTGTAGAGGTACTTGGCGCTTAGGCGTTCCCGCATCGTAGAGGTACTTGTGGCGGCCGTGTAGTCGAACTTGTCGGGTCATCGGCGACTCGAAGGGGTACACATTTCCAAAAGAGTAATACTTGCAGCTCCAAGATTAGCTGAGATTAACATTACAGCAACAAAACAAAAAGAACAAAAACAGGGCGGCAGCGACAAGGGGCTGCACGAGGCCACCGGAGGCGGCAGCAACAGCAAGGAGGAGGAGGGCCTCTGGCCGGCGCTGGACGAGGCGCGGAAGGAGACGGGCGCGGCGAGCTCCTCGCATGGAACCTGGCCGAGGGCGCTGCAGAGGCTCGAGGCGCGCAGGAAGAGGCAGGGGAACCCCGCGGCGAAGGAGGGTGCGGTCGCCTGGCTCCTGGAGACGGGGACGTCGATGCTGGAGGACGCCTCGGGGTCGCGGCGCACTGCTCGGCTCGGGGCAGAAGGGCGCCAAACGGAGGAAGCTCGGGGACGGACGGCAGCAGGAGGCGAGGCGGACCTGGCCGCGGTGTCGCTGGAGGACGCGGCAAGGCGCAGCGCAGGGCGCGGGAGGAGCCGCGGAGGGAGCAGCTGGCGAGGCAGAGGGCCTGCGGCGGCGGGGCGCGGGACCTGGGCTCTGGCCTTGGCGCGGGAGAGTCGAGCTGGGCGACCCTGGAGGTGCGCTCGGGGAAGGGCGCTCGGGTTCGAGGGAGAGGACCCGCGGGATCCGGCCGCTCGAGGCAGGAGGAGCGAGTGAGTTAGGTCGCGAGGGAGAGAAAAAAACTGGATCGGGAGAGAGAGCTGGCGGCGGCGGCTGAGGGAGACAGGGAGGAGCTGCGGAGCTCGGGCGCCCTAGGGTTTCGGGGGTTTGGGCCGAGGCCAGCTGGGCCAGAAGGAGGCTGGTTGGGAGGCCCAAGAGGGCTGGAGGAGAGGCCTGGGAAGCCCCTTATTTTTATTCCTTAGCAGAAACAAAAATAAAAGGGGAGAATCAAAATAAAAAGAAAAGAGGCAACGAACAGAAAAATAAAAGATGGGTCATTTTTGTAAGGCTTTACGGGTTAAATCCAACCTTACAAAAATAGTTCCAACAGAAAGGGACGGTTTAGCTGGAGAACTTGAGGTGAAAAAGGCATGAAGAAAAAAAATGCAAGTGTGTTACGATGAATTCCAACGCATGGAATAATTATTAATATAGCTCCATAATAATTAGGAGGCTTTTGTATGTTATAAAGAGAAGACATCTTCCCTCGATTTAAATGGACCGAAGGCCCACACAATTTATTAGGTTGAGATGCAAAAAATAAAATATGACATGATGACATGATGACATGATGCAATGCAAAAAAATAATTAAATAACACAAGCACAAAGAACCACACGGGCAACCCGGAACATCTGGAAGCTTCTGGAAGCTTCTGGAATCTTCTGGGACGTCGGTCTCGGGCGTCACAACTCTCCCACACTAACAGAGGATCTCGACCCGAGATCCTAGAGATATCACCGGGTAAAAACGGAAGAGGAAGAGGTAAAACAAAGTTGCTTCTTTGACAGACGAGTGAAACCAAAGAACCTTGAGAGGTTGAACAAGTTGAATAAGAATACAACGGAGATAAACGAATATGAAAATACTCCGTTAGAAAAGGAGGAACAAGGAGCACAATGAGAACCTTGTAGGTTGAAAGACATGAAACAAGAGCTTACGAATCAAAAGAATATGAAACTGCAATGGTATAGCCAAGGAATAAGAATGACAGAATTTGGACAGCACTCCGTCTGAAAATGGAAGGAATTGAACAAGAACTTGAGAAGATTGAATGATACTTGATGAAAACAACAACACACAACCTCCGGAACAATTAAAAGAATGGCAGAAGAGGTAAGAAAGACTCAGACAGCACTCCGGTTGAAAAGAGAGGCAAACTTGATAAGATGATGGAACTTGAATGAAAATACAACACTCCGGATAAAAAGACAAGCAAGGGAGAATATGATCTCGATAAAAACGAGATGATGGTCACGAGAGAGCAATATCACAATGCCTCCGGAATGAAAGAATAGCATAAAGATCAACGAAAGAAATGAATGGAGAAGAAATATGACAATCTCTCTCAAAATTTAATTTGAAAGAGCATCTTACAAAGAAGGGTTGAACGGAGTTGTTGGGAAATCAACAACGAAAGAATAAGCTTGATGTGGGCTTACGGAAAACATCTCAAAATTATGAGGTGACAACCAGCCACTAACGGAAATGAAAAGCTTGGATTGAGATCAACAAGGAGACGAAGAACTTATTTCACCAGAATGATAAATGAAGAACTTGGGTCATTTATAAGCACCATAATAGCAAAAACCTTAGGGAAAAGCTTTAGGTGAAAAACAACCCAAGATAACTCCAATGAATAAGTTGAAGGGGTGAAAAGATCTCCTGAACAAAGAAAATGATGGTTTTAAATATCTCATTCTTGATAACTCGTGAATCATAAAACATGAAGGAATTGTCAAGAATGACATAACACCATCTGAAAGGATAAGGTAGAAGGATTGCAATTGGAAAGCATGATGAAAATGCTTGAGCTCCAACAAGAATCTTGATGAAGACTTCGAGGATGAATTAAATGATGATGAACCACCATGAGAACTCCGGTAACAACAGCATGAGAAGTGAAAGATGAAAAGAATAAGATTCAAGGCCTGCGATGAATTAGATGGAGGTTTGAAATGATATAATTGAAACAACATGGATCTCCGGAAAACAAGATGAAGAATTTAGAACCGAGAATAAGATATGATGAACAAGCTCCGGAAAACAGAGATTAAAACACCTTGAAGGAATAAGAATAAGAATTATGTCATGCATCTCCTTCACCAATTTAAATTGATGACAACCAAAGGATTTGGCATACTACTTATTCTCATTGCAAGGAATTAAAGAGAGATCTAGCACAAGCTGAGAATAGTCTTGAACGACTCACCGGTAGGATTGTGAAAAGAACAAGTGAATTGATGTGATAACAAGGAATAGTAAACTTGAATGAACCACCGTAAAAAATAGGGAGACGAACGAAGAGACATCAATGAAGAATATTTGAAGAACGAAGTTGAAAACTGAGGACGAAGAAATATTCTGAAATGATGGCCTTCGGAGGATCACAATGGAAAGAATTCATGAAATGCTTCGGATGGTATAAAAGAATTCCTCACAATCAAACGATAATGAGGATGGCAAGAAGCTAGAATCACGAATCTTCAAGAGAACGGGCCAAGATTTAAGAGAAACACTTCTCCGATCTTCAAATGTTGAGAATGAAGAGAAGAAATGCCATGAAGAATTGTTGAACACTCCGGAATGAAGAATTAGAAGGTTGAACCAATGATGAAAAAGAATTTGAAGCGATCTTGGAGAAGGCATGTGACTGATGGGGATCATTCTTACGTCACACTTGAAAAGAATTTCAGAATACTCCGGAAAAGAAGAGTCAGGTAAGATCCTGGGAAAAGACCTGTGGGTTAGGGCCCACTCAAAGAAAACACCGTTGAAAAGGATTGCTTAAGAGATATTGCACCGGTTGAATTAAAGGGCTTGAATAAGATGATAATCCTCAAAATAGCTTGAATGGATTAAGAATGGAATTATGAATCTTCAGCACTCCGGATATGAATAACAAGAGGAGAAATGATTAATTGGTGCACCGGAATAAAAAGCATTGTGAAAAGAGGAAAAGGATAAGATCAACACCGAAATCTTGAATTACATCCACCGGAAGAATTAGAGAACAAAAGAATGATGAACTTGAAGCTCTTGAGCATCTTCACGATAAAGCACCGGATAAGAACATTGAAGGAAAAGAAAGAAGAAAACATCACATGAATAAAATGGATATTTCATTTGAGAATTGCTGGCTCCATAAAAAGAAGGGTGGGAGGGTGGGGAAAACAAAGACAACATGGGATGAATGAAACAGACAATCGTCAGATTTCTCAACGACGTCCGTATGGAATAACTTGAAGAGAAGGCACACCGGTTGAAAAGGATTAACAAGAAGATCTTGATTGATCAAGAGGAATTAGCACTCCCATAGAAATATGAGAATACCGATTAAGAAAGGTATGGAATCAACATTTGACATCGAAGCAACTCGAATACCAGAATCAAAACAAGAACAAAGGGTAGATATGCAACATGATCTTCACAATATCATTCGAACAGAGGATTGAACGAATGAATTCTGCAGGTACATCAACTGACGAGAAGCCACTTGGAGAACAAAATGAAAATAAAAGGAACAAGGATCAGATAGAACAAATACAAGATAGAAGCTTCGTTCGACATCTTCGTGCTGAAAGCTCATGGAACATGTTACAAAAGGGTTTTGCAATCCCCGGATCAGCATAGCCAAGGATCCTTTAAGATGCAACTCCCGATCAGAACAAGTCCATAAAACCACTTCACTCAAAGTAGAACCCCAAACTTCATATCGAGCATCCGTTGGAAGAATGCCTAGAACTACTAGATGAACCACCTATAGATTTCCGAAAGTTTCCAGTTATGCAATCAGGTGTTGGGGATACACGGGAAGCACCGCGCAATCAACTCTAAACCTACATCCAGGTGTATCCATCCTTCAACACATAACCAGTATTTCTCGGAAACTGTTTACCTCGGACCTTCGAAAAGCATCCACTATAACAAGCTATGGCAATACTCTCGAACTACCTCCCCAGTACTGGGTGATGTCGGGGTTATCTTGCCACTGGCCGTATAGGAGAGATTTTCGATGTCGGCCGTCTTAAGTATTTAGTACTGCCGCGATATGCTTGTGTCAATGATACCCCAAAGCTCAACTCCTCGGTAACAGGAGGCATCGAGAACAATATCCTTGTCACAAGAACATCGAAACAATCCCAGAATACTCGCGGGATCCTAAAAAAAATTTGGTGCAATTTTTGAAAGTAGAAGAGATAAGAGTAATCGTCAGGAGTCCTCACCAGAGAGAAAGGGGATGAGAGGCAAAGAAATCCTACTCTCCGATATAATATAGGACTCAAAAAGTTTTTCAGTGTGTGCCTAGACTCAACCGTCAACGATTCGATCAAACAGTGGGGGCTTCTAGGTCGGAGAAGGCTCTGAATACCAACTTGTAATGCCCAGGATGGAGTTATACCTCCTACGTGTCGAGGCACGACTTAAAGGCATAAATCCATCCTAGAATGATCTCAAGTTTGGTATCTTTGCACAACTCATGTAAAAGAGGGATTAAAATGCAAAAGAGATAGTTGGCTTACACTCGCCACTTCACACAATACATTACATAAGCAAATCATCATTCAGAACATCACAGCCCGACTACGGGTAAGATCCAAAAGAAAGATACCAAACAACAACATAAAGCCACAGGTCAGGATCGAATCCTAGTAGAAACCACTACTGAACATCGAAACGTCTCAAGCAAACAGCCAAACTCTTCATCGAGCTCCCGATGAAGCACTGAACCAGCTTCTGCATCGTACACGGCTGAACCTGCAACTGGTGTGGTGAAGTAACTGTGAGCCACAGAGGACTCAACAATCCCGTTCCCGGGTAACAAGACTATTTAAGCCTTGGGTGAGGATAAGGCTGAAGAAAGAATATGAGGTGAAGGAACAAACAAGAGTCTGCAACAGCAACTAGCACTAACTTACGTAAAAGAGAGCGAGAAGAGAAGAGCATCGGTCGAAAGATGATCACGAAGTGATCCTAGCTAAAGCCGGTCAAACATAACCCCACCGTGTTCAACTCCCGAATCCCTATTCGGAAATTGACAGTCACGGTACACACGCTGGTAGTGTATTGAAACATTGTGTCAAGTTATCTACAACCGGAATTAACAAGCTCCCATCTGCCACATAACCGCGGGCACGGCTTTCGAAAGTTCAAACCCTGCAGGGGTGTTCCAACTTGACCCATTACAAGCCCACGATCCGCGGAGTCGCAACTCCATAATTGGGAAGACCCGAGTATTCTCGGAATCCCGTGCTCAAGTTAAACCGAACTAAGGTAAGGCTAATCCAGCAAATCCTCCCGGCGTGTCGACACCCTGATAGTAGCCGCGCGTATCTAAGTCTCAGGACACGACCGGATGGGTGATGCTACAGGTTATACCAAATACCTCGGGTTGCCCCAAGGCGGCCCTGCAGGACCCCCGTTTGGGACCAACGCCATCAGCACTGGCCCCCCCTGCTATGTAGAAATAAAGGATCCTCGAGGGAGCGACCCTCTATGCAAATTTAATTAATTAATTAAGTTGTTATTATGAGGCAAATAGTACCAAATGTTGGGACTTGCTGGAAAAGACTTAGCACTTAGCGGTTTATCAAGGGGGTCCCATACACCCCAACCGTGTTAGGAACGCATAATCAAGGAACATAACACCGGTTTATACGGTTCCTAACGGCATGAGTGGAACAAAACACCAAGCAAAAGGCTTAGCCTTCCACCCTGCCAGTATATAGATGATTTCATTTTTAAGCATTTATATAGTGTGATATAACCCAACCAAACTTCAACATGAAGCAAGCATCTTCAATCTTCACCTGCAACTAACAATGCTATAAGAAGGGGCTGAGCGAAGCGTACTTAGCCAAGCAACGGTTTGCGTAGGTAGGGTGGTTAAACATGGCAATGGTTACAAGTAGGAGGCTGACAAGAAGAACATGGGCATCGAGGCAAAACTATAGATCGAGACTACTAGCAATAGGCAAAAATAGTAATGGTATCCGGGTTCGGTCATCTTGCCTGGAATTCCACAAAGGAAGAAGAACGGATCCAAGAAGAAGACGGAGCAACAGACGAGCGGATCCTCACAACTCCGGAACGAAACCGAAGCTAACAAGAGAAGCAACCGGAAAGAAACAAACAACACGGTAAACACACAATCATGAACATGGCATACGATGCACAAGCAAGCATGATGCATGTCCGGTTTAAATATGCAAGGCATGACAAAGTGCACAAACAACACTACAAGTTAAGTGGAGATCAATATGCAACGAGTTGCATATTGACGAAACACCACATTATAATTATTTAATTGACTCTCGTTACTTACAAGACAAGGTTAATGTTGGTTAACATGGCAAGAGGTGAAACATAAAGAAACTACACTATTAAGACATTTTTAAATGAGGCCGAAAATAACAACAACATGTCCGGAAAATCCCCATGAGCATGTTTAATAATTATAAGCAAACAACAATTTAACATATAGTGTTGTTAACATGATGCGGATGACATGATCAAGTTTATGCAAGTTTTATTTAAAAGGGGTGACATAAAAGAGACATGAAGCATTAGTCACCGTGGTGGAAAGAAAAGGGTGCCACGGCAACGATCCGAAAATGATGCAACGCATCATCTCGGTTCCGGTAACTCGTTGAGAGACCGGTGCAAAAGATAGAATCGACGTGAGCGAGTCAAACGAGATGATGGGGTGATCCCGTTGCCGGGTTCCCACGGGTCGGTGATGAGGCAACCGAGGAACATGACAAAGGTGGAACGGGCACGGTACACACAAGGGAAGCATTTCAAACAACACAACAAGCATGCACGGGTCATCGTCTCGGGGTTATACCTTTGAAGCGTGCGTTTCGGGGCGGATCGAGACGTAGAGGAAGAAGTCGTTCACGTTTCCGAAGAGGAAGAAGTCGTTCCGTAGAGGTACACGGGGCGACGGTAGGGGTACTTGTCCATGAAGTCGTTCTCGTCCGTAGTTGTTCACGGTTCTCCGGCGACGGTAGACGTTCGGGCGACGGTAGTGGTACTTGCGGCGTCGTCTTGTGTCGGCGTTCGTAGGGGTACTTGGTCGGGTCGTCGTGTAGAGGTACTTGGCGCTTAGGCGTTCCCGCATCGTAGAGGTACTTGTGGCGGCCGTGTAGTCGAACTTGTCGGGTCATCGGCGACTCGAAGGGGTACACATTTCCAAAAGAGTAATACTTGCAGCTCCAAGATTAGCTGAGATTAACATTACAGCAACAAAACAAAAAGAACAAAAACAGGGCGGCAGCGACAAGGGGCTGCACGAGGCCACCGGAGGCGGCAGCAACAGCAAGGAGGAGGAGGGCCTCTGGCCGGCGCTGGACGAGGCGCGGAAGGAGACGGGCGCGGCGAGCTCCTCGCATGGAACCTGGCCGAGGGCACTGCAGAGGCTCGAGGCGCGCAGGAAGAGGCAGGGGAACCCCGCGGCGAAGGAGGGCGCGGTCGCCTGGCTCCTGGAGACGGGGACGTCGATGCTGGAGGACGCCTCGGGGTCGCGGCGCACTGCTCGGCTCGGGGCAGAAGGGCGCCAAACGGAGGAAGCTCGGGGACGGACGGCAGCAGGAGGCGAGGCGGACCTGGCCGCGGCGTCGCTGGAGGACGCGGCAAGGCGCAGCGCAGGGCGCGGGAGGAGCCGCGGAGGGAGCAGCTGGCGAGGCAGAGGGCCTGCGGCGGCGGGGCGCGGGACCTGGGCTCTGGCCTTGCCGCGGGAGAGTCGAGCTGGGCGACCCTGGAGGTGCGCTCGGGGAAGGGCGCTCGGGTTCGAGGGAGAGGACCCGCGGGATCCGGCCGCTCGAGGCAGGAGGAGCGAGTGAGTTAGGTCGCGAGGGAGAGAAAAAAACTGGATCGGGAGAGAGAGCTGGCGGCGGCGGCTGAGGGAGACAGGGAGGAGCTGCGGAGCTCGGGCGCCCTAGGGTTTCGGGGGTTTGGGCCGAGGCCAGCTGGGCCAGAAGGAGGCTGGTTGGGAGGCCCAAGAGGGCTGGAGGAGAGGCCTGGGAAGCCCCTTATTTTTATTCCTTAGCAGAAACAAAAATAAAAGGGGAGAATCAAAATAAAAAGAAAAGAGGCAACGAACAGAAAAATAAAAGATGGGTCATTTTTGTAAGGCTTTACGGGTTAAATCCAACCTTACAAAAATAGTTCCAACAGAAAGGGACGGTTTAGCTGGAGAACTTGAGGTGAAAAAGGCATGAAGAAAAAAAATGCAAGTGTGTTACGATGAATTCCAACGCATGGAATAATTATTAATATAGCTCCATAATAATTAGGAGGCTTTTGTATGTTATAAAGAGAAGACATCTTCCCTCGATTTAAATGGACCGAAGGCCCACACAATTTATTAGGTTGAGATGCAAAAAATAAAATATGACATGATGACATGATGACATGATGCAATGCAAAAAAAAATTAAATAACACAAGCACAAAGAACCACACGGGCAACCCGGAACATCTGGAAGCTTCTGGAAGCTTCTGGAATCTTCTGGGACGTCGGTCTCGGGCGTCACACCCGGCCACACCCCTCTTCTCCTCTTTCTTTCTTCTATTTCTTCTATTTTTTAGTTTAGATTACTTTTAGTTTTGTTTTAGATTTAGTTTAATTTAGATTACTTTTAGTTTGGTTTTATATTTAGTTTAGTTTAGATTACTTTTAGTTTGGTCTTAGGTTTAGTTTAGTTTTAGGTTTATGTTTAGTCATGAAAAAAAAGCTAAGAATAATTTGAAGAAGAGGAGGAGAAGAAGAATAACTAGGTTTAGGTGTAGTTTTTTCCTGTTTTGTTTTAGGTTAATTAGTGATAGGTTTAAGAAGAGGAAAAAGGAGAAGAAGAAGAAGAAGAAGAAGAAGAAGAAGAAGAAGAAGAAGAAGAAGAAGAAGAAGGAGAGGAGGAGGAGGAGGAGAAGGAGAAGAAAGAAGAAGAAGAAGAAGAAGAAGAACAAAGAGGAGAGGAGGAGAAGAAGAAGAAGAAGAAAGGTAGAGGAGAGGAGGAGGAGAAGAAGACCACCGACACCCC
>LR738715.1:669091763-669128542 GCA_902687465.1 Secale cereale | reverse complement strand
CCGACCCCCGACACCCTGACACCACACCCCGTCCCCGACCCGGACCCTGACACCCTCATACCACAACCACACGCCGACCCCGACCCCGACGGGGTCATATATTTGTGAATTATGAGTTAGGTCGTATATTTTTCGATTTTGTTATGCAAAACATCATATACATTTGTGTTGATCGGGTGGTTTTAAATTTGTAGTTGTTTCGTCGCTGCGAGGGTTTGGTGTTTGACGACCTCCCCGTGCATTCGACGAGCTCCGCCCTTGCGTTCGTTGGTGAGCACAAATGACATCTCCTCCCCCCTTCATTTGCTTTGTTCCGATCTTCGTGCCGATGATACTTGCTAGCTATAGGTATCAATCATCAGTATGCGTAACCACTATGTGTCTCCCATTCGAAAGGGTTACATCAATAAATATGCATGCATTTGCATATTTATAATCGTGATTCTTTTGAATTGTCCAACGTTATCCATGGATAGCCCGAGTATGTGTAGATTGGGTTCGTTTTCCCATATGCTCTGTTCCGGATCCGATGCAGAATTTCGTCAGTGCCTCCCTGTTGTTCTCCGGGTACACATCCTCTCTGCTTATTGCCGAGACGTGTATCAGGAGAATAACGAGGAGGTGCTGCCGAAATTTTGCGTCGGATCCGGAGCAGAGCATGGGAAAACAAACCCAATCTACACATACTCGGGTGGGATTAGGACCTATCTTTACCTATTAGCATGTAGGTTGCATGGACGTAATAAAACTGACAAACTCCATTAACTGATGGATATGGTTTGCTTAATTATGTATATATTTCTTGTGTGTCCAGTAGGAAGTCAATATGAGTGATCATGCGTGGATGTACACCAGTTACACTAGACAAAAAGTTTGGACCGAGGAATGGTTAACAAAAACCAAGGGGTTTGTTAGAGCCGATTTTGCAAAAGGCCAGAAAAAAAGTTGGTGCCCCTGTGTCCGGTGCGACAACTATAATAAGAGGGACGAGCTTGAAATGAGTAAAGACATGCAGAAGTTTGGTTTTACGCCTGGTTACATGGTCTGGACATTTCATGGTGAGTCTGCGCAACGTGCCAGAGCCGAGGTGGTTCGTTGTCGCAACGACGAGCATGGTACTGGGATGGAAGACATGGTGCAAGACTTTGACAATGCTCGAAACTCGGACGAGGAGCTGGAGGAATCTGCAAAGGCCTTCACTGAAATGTTGGAGTCCTCAAAACGTCCTCTCCACGAGCACACTGAGCTTTGTCAGCTGGATGCCATCTCAAAAATAATGGCTTTGAAGGCTCAATTCAACTTGGGCAGAGAATGCTACGACGCAGTGATGACAGTATTCAGACGATTTCTACCCAAAGGCCATGTGCTACCTGCAAACCTATATCAGTCAGACAAAATCCTCCATGCTCGCCATATGAAAAGATACATGCCTGTGAGAAAGGATGTGTCTTATTTAGGCTTCAATATGAGGACTTGACCTATTGTCCCATTTGCAAGTCTTCCAAGTATGTTGTGGTAGACAACGGTATGGGTGAGAAGACGTAGACGAAAATACTCGTTAATGTTCTTTGGTATATGGCAATCGTACCAAGACATTAATGTCTTTTCATGGTTGAAGAGATGGCTAGACAGATGACATGGCACTAAATGGGCAAAAGGACCGATCTAGATGCAGATGGGAATGTGATGATGGTGCACACATCGGATGGTGAAGCGTGGAAGCACTTCGATGCATTACATAAGGAAAAAACGGCAGATCCAAGGTATCCTCGAGTTGCCGTCAGCATGGATCGGTTCAGTGTGTTTGGTCAGACGGCAGCCCAATACAGTTGTTGGCCCGTGTATGTCATTCCACTCAATCTCCCCCCGGGCAGATTATGCAAAGAAAGAACATTTTCTTGACGTTGATAATCCCAGGGCCCAACTATCCGGGGAAGAATATGAATGTGTACGTGCAACCGCTTAAGGACGAATTGCAAGAAGCTTGGGATAATGGGTTCAAGACATACGACGCCTTTAGCAAAAAAAACTTCATAATGCGTGCCTGGTACATGTACTCGACGCATGACTTGCCAACGTATGCGCTATTCATTGGTTGGTGTGTGCATGGAAGGTTCCCGTGCCCCACATGCAAGGGAGCTCTTGAGTTTCATTGGCCGACGACAGGGCACAAGTATACTTGCTTCGACTTGCATAGACCGTTTCTAGATCCTCGCCATAAGTTCAGGAAAGACAAGAAGAACTTAATCAAAGGTAGAGTTGGCAAACACTCTACACCACCTGCGTTGACCGGCCAAGGGACCCTAGATCAGTTAAACGCTCTCGAGCCAGATCCAGAGCGTCCAAGATACTTCAAGGGGTATAATAAGGAACATGCCTGGACTCACAAGACATGCTTGTTGGATCTGCCTTACTCGAAAGACCTCCTTTGCCCACACAACATCGACGTGATGCACACTGAGAAGAATATCGCCGAAGCCATTTTTGGTACATTGTTCGGCATAGAGGGGAAATCAAAGGATAATACTAAGGCTAGAGTCGATCAACAAGAGCTATGTGATAGACCGTTACAAAACATGCAAGAACCAAAAGGAAAGCGGAACTGGACGAAGCCAAAGGCATGGTTCAATATTGGAAGGCCAACTATGAGGGAAATTATTTTGTGGGTGAAAATGCAGTTGATGTTCCCCGATGAGTATGCAGCAAATCTAAAGAGGGGAGCGAGTCTTGAAAAATTGAAAATATTTTGTCGAAAAAGTCATGATTGGCACATATGGATTGAGCGGATAATGCCAGTGATGTTGCGTGGCTTCATCCCTGAGGATGAATGGCTAGTACTAGTAGAGCTGACCTATTTCTTTCGTATTCTTTGTGCGAAAGAACTATCGCCTGGCCTCATAGAAGAAATGGAACAGTTGGCGCCAGAGTTGATATGCAAGTTAGAGATGATCTTCTCGCCAAGCTTCTTTAATCCAATGCAACACTTGATTTTGCATCTCCCGACCGAGGCAAGATTGGGGGGCCCGTGCAAAATTGTTGGTACTACTCAACTGAGAGGATGTAGAAGACGCTTCGAGCAAAATGTAAAAATAAACGTAGAATTGAAGCATCGATGGCCGAGGCATTCATCATTGAGGAGGCGGCAAACTTCGTGACAGCACACTACGAAGCCAAAAATCGTCATTTGCATAATCCGAAGCCTCTGTACAATGTTGACGACCCTAAAAAGGGTCGATCCAACCTCAGCCTATTCAAAGGGAATCTCACACCAACCAGTGGTTGGAAACCAGTATCATTGGATTTTGAAGAATGGTTGACCATTTCGCTGTATCTCTTCAACAACCTAACATAAGTGCGGCCGTACATCGAGTAAGATCTCGGTACATACAATTCTTCGCAACTTCTAATTCCTTTGAACTGCTCTTATTCCTGGATATTTGATGCAGTCGATACATCGCCATATTCTCGTATGGAGCGCTGATCCAAAAGGATTCCGTCGAAGAGTATGAGATTCTGGCAAAGCAAGGAGGCGAATATCCCGGTTTCATCTCTTGGTTCAAAAAAAGGTAATTTCCATTAGACCATTTCATTTCTTTGGCTAATTTGCATCTAATGCAACAAACCTTTCGTATTAAACTTGTAGGCTAATTCAGAGATTATGGATGCCAAATTGAGACACGTAGCTAATGGTTTTGACTATATGGTCCGTTCATTTGACAAATACGACATCAACGGGTATCGGTTTCATACCTATGGCAAAGAGCTATCAATGGCTGACCGAAAGTCTATAAATTGTTGTGTCTCTGCTATCGGCGAAGGAAATATCGAGTATTATGGAAAAGTTGAAGCTATTTATGAACTGCAATTCAATGGTGAAAACCCACCAAACGTCGTAGTCTTCAGATGTTATTGGTTCCAGCCGAGGGAGACTAGAAGGACTCATGAACATATAGGGCTAGTCGAAATCAAACAAAACACCCATTTGGATGTTCCCGATGTCTATATTATGGCTCAACAGGCAACCCAAGTTTTCTATCTAGAGTGGGCCTATCAATGTGATCCAAATCTCAGTGGTTGGGATGTCGTTTATGAAGTGCCGCCATGTGTTAGACCACATCCCACCAATGAAGAGGATTATGAACCTCACATTAACCAAGACACATATGACGAAGGAGAATTCTTCCAAGAAACACGTCTTTCCAAAAAACATTTCAAGAATCGCTCTACTCCAACCCAGAACATAGAAGTAGACAACGATAGTGAATCCGACTTCACCCCCGAGCCGGAACAAGAAGAGCCGGAACTGGAAGAAGTTACTGCTGCAGATGACCTGTCGATGCTAGAACGATTACGTAAAGGAGGCCTTCCACATGTTGATGCATTCATTGATTATGATGATGACCATGTCACTGATAGTGATGATGATGACGCATTTGTAGACGATTCAGAGTAATATTAGTAATGTGAGGTATTCAATTTTTATTATGTTCATGATGATGATACACTTAAATTATATACATATTATTCATGTCAGGTATTCAATCTTTTTATGTTGTACTAATTTCGTTTACCTTTTGCCATTGCACGTGTTGACATGATGGTGGGCAAGGGTCCAGAGCGCCCTGAGCCTCCTGCGAGCGGTACTGGTCGGAGGGGTGGTTCCATTATTGCACCCCAGTCCCTCCGGAGAGCGTTGCTAGACAGTATGCAGACAGCAGTGGCGGGCTCTTCTTGTTTGGTTGGGAGAGGTCGGGAGAGGACAAAGAAGGCTGCTAGAGGTGGACGTGGCAGCAAGAGAGGTAGGAAGGCTGCCACGCCTTCCTCGCCACCACCCCCAGCTGATTCACCCGACCACAGGACTGCTCCGTCTGATGTGGACCCATCAGACTCGGGTCCTTGGCCCACCAAACTCGGGTCGCCGATCCTTCACCTGACGTGGACCCGTCAGACTCGGGTCTTTCGGCCCACCAGACTCGGGTCGCCGATCCTTCGCCCCACATGAGTACGGTCCCAGAGTCTTCTGAAGGAAATATGCCCTAGAGGCAATAATAAAGTTGTTATTTGTATTTCCTTATATCATGATAAATGTCTTTTTTTCATGCTAGAATTGTATTAATCGAAAACTTAGTACATTTATGAATACATAGACAAAACAGAATGTCCCTAGTATGCCTCTACTAGACTAGCTCATTGATCAAAGATGGTTATGTTTCCTATCCATAGACATGAGTTGTCATTTGATCAACGGGATCACATCATTAGGAGAATGATGTGATGGACAAGACCCATCCGTTAGCTTAACACTATGATCATTTAGTTTTACTGCTATTGCTTTCTTCATGACTTATACATGTTCCTATGACTATGAGATTATGCAAATCCCGAATACCGGAGGAACACCTTGTGTGCTATGAAACGTCACAACGTAACTGGGTGATTATAAAGATGCTCTACAGGTGTCTCCGAAGGTGTTCGTGGTGTTGGCATAGATCAAGAATAGGATTTGTCACTCCGAGTGTCGGAGAGGTATCTCTCGGCCCTCTCGGTAATACACATCATAATAATCCTTGCAATCAAATGACTAATGAGTTAGTCACAAGATGATGTATTACGGAACAAGTAAAGAGACTTGCCGGTAACGAGATTGAACTAGGTATTGAGATACCGACGATTGAATCTCGGGCAAGTAACATACCAATGACAAAGGGAACAACATATGTTGTTATGCGGTTTGACCGATAAAGATCTTCGTAGAATATGTAGGAGCCAATATGAGCATCCAGGTTCCGCTATTGGCTATTGACTGGAGATGACTCTCGGTCATGTCTACATAGTTCTCGAACCCGTAGGGTCCGCACGCTAAACGTTTGATGACGATCGGTAATATGAGTTTATGAGTTTTGATGTACCGAAGGTAGTTCGAAGTCTCGGATGAGATCACAGACATGACGAGGAGTCTCAGAATGTTTGAGACATAAAGATTAATATATTGTACGGCTATATTTGGACAGCGGAAGTGTTCCGGATGTTATCGGGTAAAACCGGAATGTCGAAGGGGGTTACTGGAACCCCCCCCCCCCCCCGAGGGAGTATGGGCCATAGTGGGCCATTGAGGGAAAGAGAAGGGAAGCCCATTGGGCTGGACGCACCCCTAGGGTTCCTAGTTGGACTAGGAAAAGGGGGGAGGCGCCCCTCTCCTTTCCTTCTCCTCCTATTCCTACTAGGAGTAGGAATCATACTCCCTGGCGCGCCCTTAGGGGCCGGCCGGCCCTCCCCCTTGCTCCTTTATATACGGGGGCAGGGGGCACCTAAGAACACAGAAGAAACATTGTCCTAGCTGTGTGCGGTGCCCCCCTCCACAGAAACACACCTCGGTCATACCATTACAGTGCTTAGGCAAAGCCGTGCGCTGGTAGCTTCATCATACCCGTGATGACGAAGTTTCCGGTTAATACAATTCTAGCATGAATAGAAGACATTTATCATGATATAAGGAAATACAAATAACATCTTTATTATTGCCTCTAGGGCATATTTCCTTCAGTATCCCACTTGAACTAGAGTCAATAATCTAGATTACAAAGTGATGATCCTCACACCCATGGAGTCCTGGTGCTGATCATGTTTTGCCCGTGGAAGAGGCTTAGTCAACGGGTCTGCAACATTCAGATCCGTATGTATCTTGCAAATCTCTATGTATCCCTCCTTGACTAGATCGCGGATGGAATTGAAGCGTCTTTTGATCGCGGATGGAATTGAGGCTTAGTCAACGGATCTGCGACATTCAGATCCGTATGTATCTTGCAAATTTCTATGTCTCCCTCCTTGACTTGATCGCGGATGGAATTGAAGCGTCTCTTGATGTGCTTTGTTCTCTTGTGAAACCTGGATTCCTTTGCCAAGGCTATTGCTCGAGTGTTGTCACAAAAGATTTTCATTGGTCCCGATGCACTAGGTATTACACCTAGATCGGATATGAACTCCTTCATTTGCTGCTTCCAAAGCAGCTATGTATTCCGCTTCACATGTAGATCCCGCCACGACGCTCTGCTTGGAACTGCACCAACTGACAGCTCCACCGTTTAATAAAAATACATATCCGGTTTGTGACTTAGAGTCATCCGGATCAGTGTTAAAGCTTGAATCGACGTAACCATTTACGATGAGCTCTTTGTCACCTCCATAAACGAGAAACATATCCTTTGTCCTTTTCAGGTACTTCAGGATGTTCTTGACCGCTGTCCAGTGATCCACTCCTGGATTACTTTGGTACGTCTCTACTAAACTTATAGCAAGGCACACATCAGGTCTGGTACATAGCATTGCATACATGATAGATCCTATGGCTGAGGCATAGGGAATGACTTTCATTTTCTCTCTATCTTCTGTGGTCGGGCATTGAGTCTTACTCCACTTCACACCTTGTAACACAGGCAAGAACCCTTTCTTTGACAGATCCATTTTGAACTTCTTCAAAACTTTATCAAGGTATGTGCTTTGTGAAAGTCCAATTAAGCGTCTTGATCTATCTCTATAGATCTTGATGCCTAATATGTAAGCAGCTTCACCGGGGTCTTTCATTGAAAAATTCTTATTCAAGTATCCTTTTATGCCATTCAGAAATTCTATATCATTTCCAATCAACAGTATGTCATATAATATCAGAAATACTACAGAGCTCCCACTCACTTTCTTGTAAATACAGGCTTCTCCAAAAGTCTGTATAAAACCATATGCTTTGATCACCTCATCAAAGCGTATATTCCAACTCCCAGATGCTTGCACCAGTCCATAGATGGATCGCTGGAGCTTGCACACTTTGTTAGACCTTTAGGATCGACAAAACCTTCTAGTTGCATCATATACAACTCCTCTGTGAGATATCCATTCAGGAATGCAGTTTTGACATCCATTTGCCAGATTTCATAATCATAAAATGCGGCAATTGCTAACATGATTCAGACAGACTTAAGCATCGCTACGGGTGAGAAAGTCTCACCGTAGCCAACTCCTTGAACTTGTCGAAAACCTTTTGCAACAAGTCGAGCTTTGTAAACAGTAACATTACCGTCAGTGTGGGTCTTCCTCTTGAAGATCCATTTATTTTCGATGGCTTGCCGATCATCGGGCAAGTCAACCAAAGTCCACACTTTGTTCTCATACATGGATCCCATCTCAGATTTCATGGCCTCATGCCATTTTGCGGAATCTTGGCTCATCATCGCTTCCTCATAGTTTGTAGGTTCATCATGGTCTAGTAACATGACTTCTAGAACTGGGTTGCCGTACCACTCTGGCGTGGAACGTACTCTGGTTGATCTATGAAGTTCAGCAGTAACTTGATCCGAAGTTTCATGATCATCATCATTAGCTTCCTCACTAATTTGTGTAGGAATCACTGGAACTAGTTTCTGTGATGTACTACTTTCCAATTCGGGAGAAGGTACAATTACCTCATCAACTTCCACTTTCCTCCCACTCACTTCTTTCGAGAGAAACTCCTTCTCTAGAAAGGATCCATTCTTAGCAACAAATATCTTGCCTTTGGATCTGTGATAGAAGGTGTACCCAATAGTCTCCTTTGGGTATCCTATGAAGACACATTTCTCCGACTTGGGTTCGAGCTTATCAGGTTGAAGCTTTTTCACATAAGCATCGTAGCCCCAAACTTTAAGAAATGACAACTTTGGTTTCTTGCTAAACCACAGTTCATAAGGCGTTGTCTCAACGGATTTAGATGGTTCCCTATTTAACGTGAATGCAGCTGTCTCTAAAGCATAACCCGAAAACAATAGTGGTAAATCGGTAAGAGACATCATAGACCGCACCATATCTAATAAAGTATGGTTGCGATGTTCAGACACACCATTACGCTGTGGTGTCCCGGGTGGCGTGAGTTGTGAAACTATTCCACATTGTTTCAAATGAAGACCAAACTCGCAACTCAAATATTCACCTCCATGATCAGATCGTAGAAACTTTATTTTCTTGTTACGATGATTCTCTACTTCACTATGAAATTCTTTGAACTTTTCAAATGTTTCAGACTTGTGTTTCATCAAGTAGATATACCCATATCTGCTCAAATCATCAGTGAAGGTCAGAAAATAACGATACCCGCTGCGAGCCTCAACACTCATCGGTCCACATACATCAGTATGTATGATTTCTAACAAATCTGTTGCTCGCTCCATTGTTCCGGAGAATGGAATTTTAGTCATCTTGCCCATGAGGCATGGTTCGCAAGCACCAAGTGATTCATAATCAAGTGATTCCAAAAGTCCATCACTATAGAGTTTCTTCATGCTCTTTACACCAATATGACCTAAACGGCAGTGCCACAAATAAGTTGCACTATCATTATTAACCTTGCATCTTTTGGCTTCAATATTATGAATATGTGTATCTCTACGATCGAGATCCAACAAAAATAGACCACTCTTCAAGGGTGCATGACCATAAAAGATATTACTCATATAATTGGAACAACCACTATTCTTAGATTTTAATGAATAACCGTCCGGCAATAAACAAGATCCGGATATAATGTTCATGCTTAACGCTGGCACCAAATAACAATTATTCAGGTCTAAAACTAATCCCGAAGGTAGATGTAGAGGTAGCGTGCCGACGGCGACCACATCGACTTTGGAATCATTTCCCACGCGCATCGTCACCTCGTCCTTTGCCAATCTTTGTTTAATTCGTAGCCCCTGTTTCGTTTTACAAATATTAGCAACCGGACCGGTATCAAATACCCAGGTGCTACTACGAGCATTAGTAAGGTACACATCAATACATGTATATCACATATACCTTTGTTCACCTTGCCATCCTTCTTATCCGCCAAATACTTGGGGCAGTTCCGCTTCCAGTGTCCAGTCCCTTTGCAGTAGAAGCACTCAGTTTGAGGCTTGGCTCAAGACTTGGGTTTCTTCGTGGGAGTAGCAACTGTCTTGCTATTCTTCTTGAAGTTCCCCTTCTTTCCCTTGCCCTTTTTCTTGAAACTAGTGGTCTTGTTAACCATTAACACTTGATGCTCCTTTTTGATTTCTACCTCTGCAGCTTTGAGCATAGCGAAGAGCTCGAGAATTGTCTTCTGCATCCCTTGCATGTTATAGTTCATCACGAAGCCGTTATAGCTTGGTGGCAGTGATTGAAGAACTCTATCAATAAAACTATCTTCGTTAACTTTGCATCCAAGTTGAGTCATATGATTGTAGTAGCCAGACATTCTGAGCAAGTGTTCACGGATAGAACTATTCTCCTCCATCTTGCAGCTGTAGAACTTATTGGAAATATCATATTTCTCAATCGGGGCATTTGCTTGAAATATTAACTTCAACTCCTGAAACATCTCATATGCTCCATGACGTTCAAAACGTCGTTGAAGTCCCGGTTCTAAGCCGTAAAGCATGGAACACTGAACTATCGTGTAGTCATCAGACCGCGTCTGCTAGACGTTCAAAGCGTCTACATTAGCGGGAGGGGGCTTTTCACCTAGCGGTGCGTCAAGGACATAATTCTTCTGTGCAGCAATGAGGATAATCCTCAAGTTACAGACCCAGTCCATGTAATTGCTACCATCATCTTTCAACTTAGCTTTCTCTAGGAATGCATTAAAATTCAAGGGAACGGTAGCACGGGCCATTGATCTACAACAACATAGATATGCAAAAAACTATCAGGACTAAGTTCATGATAAATTAAAGTTCAATTAATCATATTACTTAAGAACTCCCACTTAGATAGACATCCCTCTAGTCATCTAAATGATCACGTGATCCAAATCAACTAAACCATGTCCAATCATCATGTGAGATGGAGTAGTTTTCAATGGTGATCATCTTATGTTGATCATATATATTATATGATTCACGCTCGACCTTTTGGTCTCCAGTGTTCCGAGGCCATGTCTGTACATGCTCGGCTCATCAAGTTTAACCCGAGTATTCTGCGTGTGCAAAACTGGCTTGCACCCGTTGTATGTGAACGTAGAGCTTATCACACTCGATCATCACATGGTGTCTTGGCACGATGAACTTTCGCAACGGTGCATACACAGGGAGGACACTTGTATCTTCAAATTTTGTAAGGGATCATCTTATAATGCTACCGCCGTACTAAGCAAAATAAGAAGCATAATAAGATAAACATCACATGCAATCAAAATATGTGACATGATATGGCCATCATCATCTTGTGCTTTTGATCTCCATCTCCAAGGCACCGTCATGATCACCATCATCACTGGCGCGACACCTTGATCTCCACCATAGCATCGTTATCGTCTCGCCAACTATTGCTTCCACGACTATCGCTACCGCTTAGTGATAAAGTAAAGCAATTACATGGCGATTGTATTTCATACAATAAAGCGACAACCATATGGCTCCTGCTAGTTGCTGATAACTTTACAAAACATGATCATCTCATACAATAACGTATAACTCATCATGTCTTGACCATATCACATCACAACATGCCCTGCAAAAACAAGTTAGACGTCCTCTACTTTGTTGTTGCAAGTTTTACGTGGCTGCTACAGGCTTAGCAAGAACTGTTCTTACCTACGCATACAAAAACCACAATGATTTTTCGTCAAGTATGAGCTCTTTTAACCTTCACAAGGATCGGGCGTAGCCACACTCAATTCAGCTAAAGTGAGAGAGACATACACCCGCCAGTCACCCGCTGGAAGAAGTTACTGTGGCAGATGACCTGTCAATGCTTGAACGATTACGTAAAGGAGGCCTTCCACATGTTGATGCATTTACTGATGATGATGATGAACACGTCACTGATAGTGATGATGATGATGCATTTATAGACGATTCAGAGTAATATTAGTAATGTGAGGTATTCAATTTTTATTATGTTCACGATGATGATACACTTAAATTATATACATATTATTCATGTCAGGTATTCAAATTTTTTATGTTGTACTAATTTTGTTTACCTTTTGTCATTGCAGGTGTTGACAAGATGGTGGGCAAGGGTCCAGAGCTCCCTGAGCCTCCTGCGAGCGGTACTGGCCGGAGGGGTGGTTCCATTATTGCACCCCAGCCCCTCCGGAGAGCGCTGCTAGACAGTATGTAGATAGCAGCGGCGAGCGCTTCTTCTTTGGCTGGGAGAGGTCGGGGGAGGAAGAAGAAGGCTGCTAGAGGTGGACGTGGCAGTGGGAGAGGTAGGAAGGCTGCTACGCCTTCCTCGTCGCCACGCCCAGCTGATTCACCCGACCACAAGACTGCTCCGTCTAACATGGACCCGTCAGACTCGGGTCCTTCGGCCCATCAGACTCGGGTCGCCGATCGTTCGCCTAACATGGACCCGTCAGACTCAGGTCGCCGATCCTTCGTCCCACGTGAGTACGGTCCCAGAGTCTTCGTCCCAAAAGACTCCATTCCCGGAGTCTTTCTTCCCACGAGACTCCGGAGGCTAGTCGCCCTACTGATGGTAGCGAGGACACCTTTTTTGATGATAGCTACAGCAACGACAAGATGGTTGAGAAGGGCAAGAAGGTCTACCAGCATGGCGGTACAAAGCTCCCGCCCGTGCTGATGACCCCTGAGCAGAGGTGCTTGATTGCGCCGAATGGGTTGAAGTAAGTGCATTTACTCTTTTTTAACCTTTTGCCTTCACGTTTCTCCAAATTAATATCCAATGCGTCGGCCTTGTCATACTGCAGGGGTTGGTACACCCCCATGGTTCCCGCAGGCCCAACCAGGTCCTTGGTGTGCTTTGCCGGCAGCACTTCCCTGGGTGGGTCATGTTGCCCGATGAGGGTTAGGTTCCATAGCTAGAACTGACCTGGGAGCTGTACTCGGTTGCCCCGACCCCACCGGAGTATTAGGTCATCGGTGTCGTGTGCGATACGGTGGCCGAGATTGTGTTCCGTCGGTTTTGGGTAATTTCTCCTTTACAGAATTTAAAATCAACACTACCTAGTGATTGTACTAATCAGTGTTTTCTTGTTTCATTGCAGACCTTCTACAAGGTTTCAGAGGGAGGGAAGGAGGACACGTGTAAGTTTGTCGATGCCGAGTGCAAGCGCCTATTTCAGAAGTTACGGCACGAGGCTCGGGTGCAGGCCGTTCGAGACTACTACGCCACGAAGGGTATTAGGAGGGCCAAGAAGAAGTGTCACGTCAAGTTTCTGAGTAAGGACAAGTAAATGCTGGTAATTACCTATTCTTAAGTCCTTGAACTTAGTTTTCTTGATTTGATTCGTAGGCGTAGCGCTGAAATTTCTCTTGACTAACTTAGGTGCCCTCGAGATGGTGTGCGGATAAGATGGACTGTTGGGAGGCATTGGTGGATGCGTGGTGCTCTCCCCAATGGCTAGTCGAACACCATAGGGCCAAGGATAAGTGTGGCCAAATGGAAGGTGTGCCACACCATCAAGGGAGCTCCAATATGTCTGAGTACGGGGATCACTGGGTATGTGTTAGCTAAATAATGACCTAAACTTATCTTAGCTACTTCATTTATGACACATTTAGCTCTAAAATGACATAATAACCTTAGATAGCTGTATAAAATGCCTAAATATGCTTTAGTTAGCGATACGTCTCCAACGTATCTACTTTTCTAAACATTTTTGACCTTATTTTGGACTCTAACTTGCATGATTTGAATGGAACTAACCCAGACTGACGCAGTTTTCAGCAGAACTTCCATGGTGTTATTTTTGTGTAGAAATAAAAGTTCTCGGAATGACCTGAAATTCAATGGAGATTTATTTTGGAATATATAAAAAATATCTGCGGAAAGAACCAGACCAGGGGGCCCACACCCTATCCACGAGGGTGGGGGCGCGCCCCTGCATCGTGGGCCCCTTGTTGCTCCACCGACATCTTCCCCGACTCCATATATTCACTTTCAGGGAGAAGAAAATCAGAGAGAAGGAATTATCGCGTTTTACGATACGGAGCAGCCGCCAAGCCCTAATCTCTCTCGGGAGGGCTGATCTGGAGTCCGTTTGGGGCTCCGGGGAGGGGAGATCGTCGCCATCATCATCATCAACCTTCCTCCATCACCAATTCCATGATACTCACCGCCGTGCATGAGTAATCCCATCGTAGGCTTGCTAGACGGTGATAGGTTGGATGATATCTACCATGTAATGAAGTTAGTTTTGTTAGGGTTTGATCCCTAGTATCCACTATGTTCTAAGATTGATGTTGCTATGACTTTGCTATGCTTAATGCTTGTCACTAGGGCCTGAGCGCCATGATTTCAGATCTGAACCTATTATGTTTTCATGAATATATGTGTGTTCTTGATCCTATCTTGCAAGTCAATAGTTACCTACTATGTGTTATGATCCGGTAACCCCGAAGTGACAATAATCAGGACCACTCCCGGTGATGACCGTAGTTTGAGGAGTTCATGTATTCACTATGTGTTAATGCTTTGGTCTGTTACTCTATTAGAAAGAGGCCTTAATATCCCTTAGTTTCCACTAGGACCCCGCTGCCACAGGAGTGTAGGACAAAAGATGTCATGCAAGTTCTTTTCCATAAGCACGTATGACTATATTCGTAATACATGCCTACATTACATTGATGAACTCGAGCTAGTTCTGTGTCACCCTATGTTATAACTATTACATGAGGAATCACATCCGACATAATTATCCATCACTCATCCAATGCGTACGAGCTTTTCACCTATTGCTTGTTGCTTATTTACTTTTCCGCTACTACTGTTACAATCACTACAAAACTACTATCACTACCTTTGCCACCATTACCGTTACTTCCATATTACCTTGCTAATAAATTACCTTGCTGCAGATACTAAGTTTTCCAGGTGCGGTTGAATTGACAACTCAACTGCTAATACTTGAGAGTATTCTTTGGCTCCCCTTGTGTCGAATCAATAAATTTGGGTTGAATACTTTACCCTCGAAAACTGTTGCGATCCCCTACACTTGTGGGTTATAAAGACTATTTTCTGGCGCCGTTGGCGGGGAGCATAGCTATATTCTTTAAGTCACTTGGGATTTATATATGTTGATCACTATGAAGAACTTGAAAGACTCAAAAACCAAGATTTATCCCTCAACTACGAGGGGAGGCAAGGAATTGCCATCTAGCTCTGCACTTGTTTCACCCTCTATTATGAGTAAACTTGCGACACCTACTCCTACTATTGAATCTGATATGTCGCATGTTGTTGATGATGCCACTTCTGATATGTATGATGAAACTACTTCTATGCTTGATAATATTGTGCCACTAGGTGAATTTCTTGATGAACAAATTGCTAAGGTTAGGGAGAATGCAAATATTGAAACTGATAATATTGATGAAAGTGATGATGAAGATTCTCCTCCTAGATAAGAATTGCCTGTTATTCCTGAGGGTTATGTTATGGATGAAGAAACTGCTAGAGACTTTCTTGCTTGCAATGATAGATATGTTCTTAAGAAATTATTAGCTAAGCTGAAAGAAAAGTCTTTGAATGCTAGAATGAAATATGACCCTGCTTTTGCTACTTCACCTATCTGTGTTCGTGATAAGGATTATAATTTCTCTGTTGATCCTGAGTTAATTACTTTGGTCGAATTTGATCCTTTCCATGGCTATGAATCTCAAACTGTTGTGGCACATCTTACTAAGTTGAATGATATAGCCACCCTGTTTACCAACGAGGAAAAGATTCGTTATTACTATATCCTTAAGTTATTTCCGTTCTTGTTAAAGGGTGATGCTAAGACATGGTTAAATTCTCTTGATCCTGGTTGTTTGCGTAGTCCCCAGGATATGATTTATTACTTCTTTGCCAAATATTTCCCCGCTTATAAGAAACAAGCTGTCTTACGAGAAATATATAATTTTGTGCAAATTGAAGAAGAGAGTCTCCCACAAGATTTTGGGAGGCTTCTCCAATTACTTAATGCTTTGCCTGATCATCCTCTTCAGAGGAATGAAATTCTTGATGTCTTTTATAATGGACTAACCGATGCTTCCAGAGACCACCTGGATAGTTGTGTTGGTTGTGTTTTCAGAGAAAGAACAGTTGATCAAGCTGAATTACTATTGAATAATATGTTGACCAATGAAAACAATTGGACACTTCCTGAACCAGCCCCTAAGCCAACTCCAAAGAAAAGGGGTGTTCTATTTCTCAGTCCTGAAGATATGCAAGAGGCAAAGAAATCTATGAAAGAAAAAGGTATTAAAGCTGAAGATGTTAAGAATTTACCTCCTATTGAAGAAATACATGGTCTTGATAACCCGACACAGGTTGTAAAGGTAAATTCTCTTTATAGGTTTGATGAAGGTGATATTCCTCGTTATAAGTCTGCTAGCCAATGTTTAGATGAGTTTGACAATTTTATTCTGAAGCAAGAAAACTTCAATGCTTATGTTGGTACACAATTGCAACGTAATGCTTACATGATTGAACGCTTGAGTGATTATATGTCTAGAGTTAAAGGTGAATTGAAACTCATTAGTAAACATGCTTCTATGGTTACCACTCAAGTAGAACAAGTACTTAAAGCACAAAATGATTTGCTCAATGAATTAAATAGTAAGAAAAATGATAATGCTATTAGAGTTGTGACTAGAGGTGGTAAAATGACTCAGGAACCTTTATATCCTGAAGGCCACCCTAAGAGAATTGAGCAAGATTCTCATAGAGCTAACTTAGATGCACCTAGTTCTTCTAAGAAGAAGAAAAAGAAAAATTATAGGACTTTGCATGCTTCTAGTGAACCTGTAGCTGACACACCCGAGAATCCCAATGATATCTCTGTCTCTGATGCTGAGACACAATCTGGTAATGAACATGAACCTAGTGATAATGTTAATGATGATGTTCATTATGATGCTCAACCTAGCAATGATAATGATATAGAGATTGAACCTGTTGTTGATCTAGATAACCCACAATCAAAGAATCAATGTTATGATAAGAGAGACTTTGTTGCTAGGAAGCACGGTAAGGAAAGAGAACCATGGGTTCAGAAACCCATGCCTTTTCCTCCTAAACCATCTAAGAAAAAGGATGATGAGGATTTTGAGCACTTTGCTGAAATGATTAGACCTATCTTTTTGCGTATGCGTTTGGCTGATATGCTTAAAACAAATCCTTATGCTAAGTATATGAAAGTTATTATTACCAATAAAAGAAAGATACCTGAAGTTGACATTTCCACCATGCTTGCCAATTACACTTTTAAGGGTGGAATACCAAAGAAACTAGGAGATCCAGGAGTGCCAACTATACCTTGCTCCATTAAAAGAAACTATGCTAAAACTGCTTTGTGTGATCTTGGAGCTGGTGATAGTGTTATGCCTCTCTCTTTATAGCGTAGACTTGAATTGAGTAAGTTGACACCTACAGAAATATCTTTGCAAATGGCGGATAAATCAACTGCTATACCTGTCGGTATTTGCGAGGATGTGCCTGTTGTGGTTGCAAATGTTACTATTCTAACGGACTTTGTTATCCTTGATATTCCCGAGGATGATAGTATGTCTATTATCCTTGGTAGACCCTTTTTGAATACTGCAGGGGCTGTCATTGATTGCAACAAAGGCAATATCACTTTTCATGTCAATGGTAATGAGCATACGGTACACTTTCCGAGGAAACAACCTCAGGTCCACAATATCAATTCTATTGGAAAAGTTTCAATGATTACTATTGGAGGTTTTGAATTTCCTCTTCCTTTTGTCAAGAAGAAATATGATATTCTTTTTGTTGGGGGCATGCATATCACCATTGAGGTAACCTAGTGTTATTCGAAAATTCTCCGGTTTCATGCTATTTGGAAAGAGTTTATTAACAAGACCTGATCAACCTTGTTAATGGATTCCTTTTGATGAGCATGAGATGGGTGAATCTAGATAGCACAACTTTTTGTACCCTCCTTTTATTTCTGTTAATTCGATTAAATAAAGCAAAAATAGTATATTCTGTATGTTTTCAGAGTTATCCGTGCAATAAAAAAATACCCCAAAAATAGAAGTTCTCCAAATGCCCTGAAAATGAAATATGATTTTTTCCGAGAATATTTAAGAATTTTTGGCACTGAGAACACAGCAGGGGGAGCCAGCACCTGGCCACGAGGGTGCAGGGCGCTCCCCTGCCTCGTGGGCCCCACATGGCCCCCTCCACTGACTCCAACACCCACACACTCATTCCTCCCAAAACAATCACTATCCAGCTCAAGCACGAGTTCTAGCTCATCTTGCTGCTATTTTCGATCTCCTTGCTCAAAGCTCCATTCACAAAACTGTTTGGGGGAGATTGTTCCTTGGTATGTGACTCCTCCATTGGTCCAATTAGTTTTTGTTCTAGTGCTTTATTTATTGCAAATTTTTGCTGCTTAGGTGACCCTATTCTTGAGCTTGCATGTCAAATTTATGTGGTTCCAAGTAGTTCTAATGCATGATATAGTCTCTAGGCACTTGTAGGAGTAGTTGCTATCAATCTTGTTGAGTTTGGTTCAATTTTATTTTGAGTCACTAAAAATTTCAGAAATATTCTAGAAAAAATGCATAGGAAAATATTTCAAGGTGGTTCCTCAAGGAAGCAAGGACCAATGCTTATGATACGCGAGCCAGACGATGAGTTACCAAAGGAAGCTCAAGTGCGGCCCTGCGAATGGCCTTCAGAAGAATTTATGATCCGGGCAGGTATCAAGGAAGAATTTTACACATATGTGCGTAATGCGGATATTGAGAACTTCGAGTCAGATAAGTGCCCCCAATACCAGTACCTAACTGATACCTTTGTTAGAAGGTTTAAATTTACATCTTCACGTAACTCTCCCACTGTCTTGTTTGATCTCTATGACAAATCCTATACTATGGACTTAGAAGATTTTAATGATGCTTGTAAACTCCCACAATGGGGTAGTGTTTGGTGAACCTCGCAAATCTGAGTATAAGGACTTTCTAGCTAGTATCACTGTGGGGGAATCTAGAGAAGTCACCCAAGCTACCATATGGAGCATTCATTTTCCTGCTATACATTATTTTGCTCTCTTCATTGGTAGATGCGTTAACGGTAAAGATGAAGCTTGCCACATGTGTGTACCCGATCTTAGTGTCCTCAAAAGTGCGGTATTAGGTGATAGACAATATAATTTGGGGGCCATTATTGCACGTAGGTTATATCATAATGGTTTAAATGGCGATCTGTGTGGTGGAATTTACGCAACTCACTTGGCTAATTATCTTCATGTGCCCATACACGAGAATGATGCGGAGTTGCCTCATGCTTTTCTAGATTATAATGCCATGATTCACCATCAATTCGTTGAGAGGGATGAACAGTCCCTCCAATATCGACTAATCTTTGACAGGCATCACACTGTCCATATTGCTCTCCCTGCTCCTACCTTCTTTGACTTTCAGGTAAAATGGAGATATACTATAACCAAGGAGGAGGCAAATGAGTATTAGGAGACGACGAGGGCAGCTCGCCTTCAGGATGCAGCTCGTCAGGCAGTAGCTGCTGCATCTCAGTACAACCCCAACTACGACTTTGGATATCCGTCAGGCCAGCACTGGCCATAGACCAACTTAGGCCAAAAGCCTAAGCTTGGGGGAGTACATATTTCTAACCGACATTACATTCATGTTCACACACTTATTCCAGTAGTCGGTGCTCACACTCTTTCATTGTACTATCCATGCCAGTTTCATTTCTTTTCTTAGTATTTTTCTTGTGTGTTAGAAAAACCTTAAGAAAAACAAAAAGAAAATAGTTGCAGTTTTTTAGCTAGCTTACTTTCCATGCCTATAGTAGTAATAATTAAAAGAAAACCCAAAAATATTTCTCGTTCTTCTTTTACTTGTTGGGAGCTTTCCCATGTGAATAGTTTCTTTTCTTTTCTTTGGGGGTCAAGAGGAGAAGACCATGATGGAAATGTTTAGTGGCTCGTATATGCATTATTGTTGATTTAACCTTGAGCCATATTACTTTGTCTTCTCTCTTGTATTAAATGCTTGCAAATTCCAGCTTAGTCCAATGCACATGCACTATTATTATTATTATCCACACTGTTCGGTCGTGCGAGTGAAAGGCAATAATGTCGATGTATGATGAATTGATTGAGATGAGAAAAGCTGGTATGTACTCGACCTCTCTTGTTTTTGTAAATATGATAGTTCACCATTCCTGATTCAGCTTGTTATGAATGAAACATATTTGCAATGACAATTAGAGATCATAGATGCTCATGCCATGCTTAATTAGCTAAGAGTTTATAATGGTCTATCTTGCGTGCCAACATGATATTAAAATGGTTGTGATGTGGTATGATAGGGTGGTATCCTCCTTTGAACGATTCAAGTGGTTTGACTTGGCACATGTTCATGCATGTAGTTGAAACAAAATCAACATAGCCTCCACGATATTTATATTAATAGTGATTTATATCCTACTCATGCTTGCATTCATTCTTGATTAATTTTAATGCATGTTCATGACTGTTGTCGCTCTCTAGCTGGTCACTTCCCAGTCTCTTTCTAGCATTCACCTGTACTAAGCGGGAATACTGCTTGTGCATCCACTTCCATAAACCCCAAAGTTATTTTGTATGAGTCCACCATACCTTCCTGTATGCGGTATCTACTTGCCGTTCCAAGTAAATTTGTATGTGCCAAACTCTAAACCTTCAAATTAAAATCTGTTTTGTATGCTCGAACAACTCATGTATCAACTAGGTCTGTCTATATCTACCATGCTAGGTGGGTTATTCTCACAATCAGTGGACTCCGGTCATCATTCATGAGAAAATGGCTGGTAACCGGGATGCCCAGTCCCATGCTCAAATCATAATAATTAAACAAAACTCCCCCAGGGCTGTTGCTTGTTTGGACGGTACCCCGTGGATTCGGATGGTCGTGGAGTGTGCTTGTTGGTGGTTGGGGGAGTATAAACTTTACCATTCTATTTGGGAACCGCCTATAATGTGTGTAGTATGGAAGATATCAAGATTATTGGTTGCTATGTTGACAATGAAAGCATACCGCTCAAAATATTATTCATCTCTATTTCAAAACCGAGCTCTGGCACCTCTACAAATCCCTGCTTCCCTCTGCGAAGGACCTATCTATTTAGTTTTATGTTGAGTCTTCATCCTTTTATTAAAAGAGCATCAGTTGGAGAGCACCGCTGTCATTTGCATGTATTGCTATTAATTTGCATTGAGTATGATTGTGACTGGATCTCTTTTACCATGAATTACAATGTCCAGTCAGCCCTTGATCTTTAAAGGTGCTCTGCATTTATGTTTTGCGGTCTCAGAAAGGGCTAGCGAGATACCATCTTGTTATATAATATTATGATTGTTTTGAGAAAGTGTTATCATCCGATATTTATTATTATTACTCGCTAGTTTATTATGCTAGTGATATGAGTAGACATGAGACCTGAAAGTTATTGTGAATGTGGTTAGTTCATGATCTTTGCTGAAAACTTCAATGCTGGCTTTACATATTTACAACAAGAGCAAACCGAGTTTGTCAAAGTTTTTCTTTATCACTTTCAGTTTATCAACTGAATTACTTGAGGACTAGCAAAGGTTTAAGCTTGGGGGAGTTGATACGTCTCCAACGTATCTACTTTTCCAAACACTTTTGACCTTGTTTTGGACTCTAAGTTGCATGATTTGAATGGAACTAACCCGGACTGACGCTGTTTTCAGCAGAACTGCCATGGTGTTATTTTTGTGCAGAAATAAAAGTTCTCGGAATGACCTGAAATTCAATGGAGATGTATTTTCGAATATATAAAAAATATCCGCGGAAAGAACTAGACCAGGGGCCCACACCCTGTCCACGAGGGTGGGGGGCGCGCCCCCTGCCTCGTGGGCCCCCTGTTGCTCCATCGACGTCTTCCCCCGACTCCATATAGTCACTTTCAGGAAGAAGAAAAAATCAGAGAGTAGGAATTATCGCGTTTTACGATACGGAGCTACCGCCAAGCCCTAATCTCTCTCGGGAGGGCTGATCTGGAGTTCGTTCGGGGCTCCAGAGAGGGGAGATCATCGCCATCGTCATCATCAACCTTCCTCCATCACCAATTCCATGATGCTCACCGCCGTGCGTGAGTAATCCCATCGTAGGCTTGCTGGACGGTGATGGGTTGGATGAGATCTACCATGTAATCGAGTTAGTTTTATTAGGGTTTGATCCCTAGTATCCACTATGTTCTAAGATTGATGTTGCTATGACTTTGCTATGCTTAATGCTTGTCACTAGGGCCCGAGTGCCATGATTTCAGATCTGAACCTATTATGTTTTCAGGAATATACGTGTGTTCTTGATCCTATCTTGCAAGTCAATAGTCACCTACTATGTGTTATGATCCGGCAACCCCGAAGTGACAATAATCGGGACCGCTCCCGGTGACGATCGTAGTTTGAGGAGTTCATGTATTCACTATGTGTTAATGCTTTGGTCCGGTACTCTATTAAAAGGAGGCCTTAATATCCCTTAGTTTCCACTAGGACCCCGCTGCCATGGGAGGGTAGGACAAAAGATGTCATGCAAGTTCTTTTCCATAAGCACGTATGACTATATTCGTAATACATGCCTACATTACATTGATGAACTGGAGCTAGTTCTGTGTCACCCTATGCTATAACTATTACATGAGGAATCACATCCGACATAATTATCCATCACTGATCCAATGCCTACGAGCTTTCCACCTATTGCTTGTTGCTTATTTACTTTTCCGCTGCTACTGTTACAATCACTACAAAACTACTATCGCTACCTTTGCCACCGTTACCGTTACTTCCATATTACCTTGCTACTAAATTACCTTGCTGCAGTTACTAAGTTTTCCAGGTGCGGTTGAATTGACAACTCAGCTGCTAATACTTGAGAGTATTCTTTGGCTCCCCTTGTGTCGAATATATAAATTTGGGTTGAGTACTTTACCCTCGAAAACTGTTGCGATCCCCTACACTTGTGGGTTATCAGTTAGTTATAAAATTCCATACCTACCTTGGATTGCTCAATAACGATCTAAACTAATCTTTAGCTAGTTCATTTATGACATATTTAGCTCTAAAATGACATAATAACCTTACATAGCTGTATAAAATGCCTAAATTTGCTTTAGTTAGTTATAAAATGGCATAACTACCTTGGATAGCTCAATAACGACCTAAACTAATCTTAGCTAGTTCATTCATGACGTAATTAGCTCTAAAATGACATAATCACCTTAGATAGCTCTATAAAATGCCTAAATATGCTTTAGTTAGCTAAAAATGGCATAACTACCTTGGATTGCTCAATAATGACATAATTAGCATACTTGTGTCAATAATGGCATAATAAACTTGGTTACCTCCAAAATGACCTAAACTTAGTTTATTTTCCTCGAAAATGACATAATAACCTTACTTAGCTCCAAAATGACCTATTTACATAGCAATATCATTCTTCATGCTAGCTTGAGCCCTTAACTAATATTTTGTTCCTCTCTCTCAGGCGAACCACCACAAGAAGCCTGTGCCAAATCTGTTCGACCTCTATGGCATGGCCCATAGTGCCCCCTACAAGAAGGCCAATGCATTCTCGGAGTCTGACCTAGATAATCCAAGGAACTTCACCAACGTCTCCTCCCACCACAAGCTCGTGAGGTATATAAACGAGGGGAAGGCGAGGAAAGGGGGGACTTTAACCCGAGCCAAGATCCTTTTGATACAAGGCTGGTCATGATATCTAGTGGCGGGAGGCCCCATGGCGCCATGGCCATTGGTGATGGACTGATACGTTGTCCTAGGACTCTCCCGCAGATCAAGAAGCGCCAGACTAGCTCTGATCCTGAGATAATGTCTCGTGCATGGCCTGCGGAGCTCGCCATGGCGGTCAGTTATACGGACTCTCTCACATTTCCTCCATTACATTGTGTGTGCGTCCGTCGATGATTACAATGCTAACGAGGAGTGGTGTGTTGCAGGCATTGGTTCAGAAAGAGAGATTTAACACCCATGCGCTTTTGGAGAAGGCAAAAAGGGAGGCGGCGGAGAGGGAGAGGGAGATGGAGGAGAGGATGGCTAAGATGTTTGAGGAGGAGAGGAACCGGAACGAGGAGTCTAACCAGGCCCAATACGAGCTCCTTGTGGTACGTTTCTTGTGCATATTAGCCTAATCATGCACGTAATTTTCGCATTACTAACTAATATGACTACCTCGTGATAACCAAATGTGCAGACCATGTGCGAGCAAAACGGCCAGACCCCTCCACGGTGAGTTTGATTTCAATGGTCGTTAGTTACTAGTATTCACATTTTTAGTTGCATCATGCTAAGGAGACATTATTGGAAATGATCTTTGGTGTGGCATGCCTCCCGACAAGCATCGACCAATCCTTCTGCGTCTGGCAATGGCGGAACCCCGACCGGTCGTTCACCTCCGTCTGCCACTGCCGCAGCCCCGACCGGTCATTCACCTCCGTGATAACGGTATTTTTCTTCTTATTTAACCTATTTAGTCCATTTATGACATAATTTAGCCTATTTAGTCCACAAATGACATAATAAGATGAAGAAAATCAAGGAAGAGGAAGAAAAGAAGGAATATGAAGAAAAGAAGAAGAAGAGGTTCTTCTTCTTCTTCTTCTTCTTCTTCCTTTCTTCTTATTCTTCTTCTTCTTCTTCTTCTTCTTCTTCTTCTTCTTCTTCTTCTTCTTCTTCTTCTTCTTCTTCTTCTTCTTCTTTTCCTCCTCTTACTTGTTTTTATTCGTAAATGGTATAATAATCTTGCTAACCTCATAAATGTCATATACTTAGCTTGTTGTCCTCTAAAATGACACAGTAATCTTAGTTAGGTAAAAAATGACATAATTAGCTAGGTTAGCTTAAAAATGACCAAGTTTAACTAGGTTAGCTCCAATATGATCCATTTAACCTATGGTAGCTCCTAAATGACATAATTTAGCCTATTTAGTCCACAAATGACATAATAAGATGAAGAAAATCAAGGAAGAGGAAGAAAAGAAGGAATAGGAAGAAAAAGAAAAAGAAAAAGTTCTTCTTCTTCTTCTTCTTCTTCTTCTTCTTCTTCTTCTTTTCCCCCTCTTACTTGTTTTTATTCGTAAATGGCATAATAACCTTGCTAACCTCATAAATTTCATATACTTAGCTTGTTGTCCTCTAAAATGCCTAAGTAAGCTTAGTTAGGTCAAAAATGACATAATTAGCTAGGTTAGCTTAAAAATGACCAAGTTTAACTAGGTTAGCTCCAATATGATCCATTTAACCTACGTTAGCTCCTAAATGACCTATTTACCTACCTTAGCTCTAAATTGACCTACACACTTAGCATTTTTACCTAACTTAGCCCAAAAATGACATTTTTACCTACATTTGTTAGAAAAGAAGAAGATAAAGAATAGGAGAGGAGAGAAAGAAAGAGAAGATAAATTCTTCTTCTTCTTCTTATTCTTATTCTTCTTTTCCTCCTCTTCCTTTTCTTCTAGCTAGTCTTCTTCTAATTATTATTATTCTAACTTTCATCTTTCCCAATTTGCAAAATTGATTTAGACGAGGATGCTTGCATTGATGGAGTGTACTATTCTTCTGGTGCTTCCTTGTTGTTTATGAAAACTTGTTTGGATATGTATGTCGATATGGATATGTTGTCGTTGGAAACTTGTTTCTGGATATGTATGTATATATGGATATGTTGAATAGGACTTTGTTGAACTATGTTGTTGGATATGTTGGATTTGATTAAATATGTTCTTGGACATGCTGTTATATGTTGTTGGATATGTTGGATATGTATGTATGTATATCTGTTTATGAAATCCTATCAAATTAAATGGATTCAAATAAAAACAGGGGATATATAGCATCTTTGCCGTCTGCTAGTAGATGGCAAAGAGCTTTGCCGTCTGCTAGCAGATGACAAAGAGGCCACGTGGCAGCCACCTGTACAAACTGGGAACATTGGGCTATCTATTTGGGCACTTTGCCGTCTGCTAGCAGACGACAAAGATTCAAAGCTCTTTGCCATCTGCTAGCAGACGACAAAGTGCCCAAGTAGGATTGGCAAACAGGGACAGCTATGCCATTCGTCAGCAGACGGCAAAGATTCAAAGCTCTTTGCCGTCTGCTGGCAGACGACATAGCTGGACACGTGGCAGCTTCCTAGTGTTGTCGGAGCTGAGCTCTTTGCCGTCTGCTGGCGGACGTCAAAGCACGCCGTTAACCCCTAACCACGCTCACCCCACCCCACTGCCGTCCATGACCTTTGACGTTTGCTGGCCACAGACGGCGGGCGGCAAAGCCCTTTGCCGTCCGCTTCTATGAAGCAGACAACAAAGAAGGCCTTTGCTGGCACTCGTTCAGACGGACAGTTTGCCGTCCGCCGGCGGACGTCAAAGGACTTTGCCGTCCGGCATTCATGCCTTTGCCGTCCGCCATGGTAGATGGCAAAGAAGTTGATTCCAGTAGTGTATGATGTCTAAAACAAGCAGGTGTCATTCAATATTATGTATATGATGTAAAAACTAAGCAATGCAAGACACCATATGCATGGTATGAGTAATATAACCCTGCCAAGTTTGAGCATACACCTCTGAGGGAAAATAACTGGTCATTTGTCTCTGAATCCTCCCCTGACTAGCTATTTGTAACCACCAAGATATCGGCTTCAGCAGGTAGCATTTTCTGCTCTGAAGACCTTGTTTTTCACTCCAGATTTTCCATCACTGATTCGAATGGCTGATGCACAGGAAGAGTAGTTGAATATACAAACATTGTGCACAAATAGAATATGTAATACAAAAAAAGTATGGCATGATATAATTCACATTATGATGCTTGGCTAAACAGCATGTCATTGCATAATTCACATATATAATGCCATGCAATAGGATAGGATTGCGTAATTCACATCTATAATGCCTTGCAACAAGATGGCATTGCATAATTCACATATATGGTAATTAGACACTAAACAGGTGGCATTCACACAAAGCATGTCCAAACTAAGCAAATGACATAGCAATGAAATACACCATATGCACGATACGAGCAATATAACCCTGACAAGTTAGAGCATACACACAAGGGCCAAAATAGGACTGGTCATCTGTCTCTGTATCCTCTTTTGAGGAGCTATATGTGACCAGCAAGATATGTGCTTCGTCATATAGCATTGTCTGCTCTGAAGACCTTGTTTTCACTCCAGATTTTTCCATCAGGGTGTAAAATGGCTCATGCACATGAATAGTAGTTGAATGTACTAACATTGTTGACAAATGTAATACATAATTAAGAAAAGTATGGCATGATATAATTCACATATAAGATGTCTGTCTAACAGGATGGCATTGCAAAATTCACATATATGATGCCTGACAAAACAAGGTGTCATTACATAATTCACATATATGATATAGAAACTAAATAAATGTCATTCACACAAAGCATGTCTAAACTAAGCAGATGACATATTTAATGTATAAAGTAAGCAATGCAAGGCGCCATATGCATGATATGACCAACATTAGCATGTCAAGTTAGAGCAAAGACCCTAGGGATAAATAGGAGCGATATGCTCCCTCTGAATCCGCCTCTGAACAATTATCTTTCTCTTGATTACAATATGGAATGGGGGGCTGCCTTTGCGCCCACCATGGAGCGACGTCTGCATGGCATTTTATTGCCATGCAAGGCTTGTCTCTTTTCCTCTACATGTTTAGTACCATTGTGTACAATAACTGGCATGCATAGGAATAAAACATAGTGAGATTATGTAAGGAGTGCACGCAAAAATCAAGAGTTATGGTAGCAACCTGTGGATAGACCCAAACCAATAATAGCAGGCAGATAATAGCTTCACTTAAAAATACAGACGATGGAACCTTTACTGTTTTTTTGCCACCCAACATGAAACACATAGTAGACACCCGAGATTAACCACATAGTAGACGGATACTATTCGTTGTTGCCCCCATATGTACCCCACAACCATTTAAAAACTCAAGTTTGAGCATTAGTTTGGACCCGACTCGGACTCTAAGAGGTGAATAGGACGCTAAAGTAGTAGGTAATATTAAGAGATGCATAACGTAAGCAGACACGAAAGAGTGTGACCTCTATTGCGGACCCGTGTAGCCCTCAAGGTTATCTGCTCACTTGATGATGGTAAGTTGTGGTGGCTGCCGGCGGCGGGGAAGAAGATCTGAGGCAGTGAAAGACAGTCTGGATGGCAGATCCCTGCTGTGGTGAACTCTTCCGTCGTTGGAGCAGCTGAACTGGGGTGGACGACGGCACAACAGGAGCGTGACAAACCACACGAGGTTTTCCTTAACACCTATTTGCAACAGAAGTAATTCTGTAAGGGCTTGTTTGAATTGGAGGATTCTAACAACGCATGTATAGGAAATTCACAGGAATATGATAGGAATGCACGTGCAAAATTGAGCATTTACAAACAGAGGATTTATGTCAATATGTGTGTTTGGTTCACATGAATTGGAAAATCACATGAATGAAAAGAAGCACGGTCAAATTAAGTCAAACCACAAGAAAATGTACAATTATAATGCTAGTATTGTGCTACTATCACTTACTCCCGTTCTTCATGAATAGGAATTTGAAAAGGAGGGCCAAGTGGATATTAAAATTCCTATGGATTTTCTTTCAAGGAGACACTAAAGAAAAAATCCTATAATTTTCCTTTGCTCCATTCAATTGAACAAAATGCATGAATAGAGTACCATAGGAAACTTTGCAATTCCTACGTTTTTCTTCACTTTTCCTTTCAACCACTGGCGATTATAGTAGGCAGGCTTGAACATGCAAAAGGTTACACTACAAAAATGTTTTTGTACTACTTATACTACTTTGGACCCAGGCCACTGCCCTACTAGCTCAACTCCCATGCCCATCTACAGATGCACAGACCCAACGCGCAAAAATAAATAATGATGGCTTTCGAGAGAGTCCATCACAGATAGCTAACTTGCCTAGTGCCTCCCTGCTTGTCATATACTGGGAGAAACTAATCATATTTCTCATTACTACGCATGCTCATTGGACAATATATATATAACATGTAGAGTAAAAAAGCGATGTGACAAGTGTGCAATCCCTTTGGCGAAGCCATATCGATCTCAACATCATTGTGTTGGAGGCTGAGGATGCTACAGATGATGTGGTTGTCAGAGGCATGGAAGAAAATCTTAGGCGTCTGGAGATGGAGCTGAGGGTACCGCTCCACTGTGATGGACGGTTTCTTCGTTGAAGCAGCTCCATGAGGTGTACGACGGCGAGGCTAAAGCAGGACAAGAGAGACAATGTTAACCTGAAGCGGTATTCTAATAGCATCTGCAACAAATGATGTAAAATACATCACCAAAAAGTGTTTGATGTAAAATACATCAGCCATTCATCTCTGAACTTAACTGTCAAAACTGAATGCACTAGTAGTAGAAAAGAAGTGCACTAATAGTTTTAGCCCCTTAGGAAAGGAACGTACTACTAGAGAGCAGTTGGTCGTGTAGCAGCAACAGCGCCCGAAGCAGCAGCGTGTAGCAGCATCTCGGGCAGCAGCAGAAGCGCGAGCGAGAGATGGAGCTGCTGCTTGTGCAGTAGCAACGAGAGCAAGAGTAGAGCATCAACACGAGCAAGAGCAGCGGGGCGAGCAAGAGCAGGAGCAGACCAGGCACACGACCGAGAGCAACAGCAGGGCAGCAGCACGAGCGAGAACCGAATCAGCAACAGAAGCAGGGCCAGCAAGAGCCGGAGCAGCAGTAGCTCTTGCTGATGTGGACTTCGCCGCCGAGGGAGACACACCATGGCGGAGAGACCCCATGGAGGAAGTGGTCGGCGATGCCGTCGTAGATGGAGTCGCGCCATGGTGGCTCGGGATCGAGCATCGGTATTACCAGGAGATCGAATCAATAAGAAAAATGCAGCGATTAGTGTAGAACCTCTTTGGTGGCGCTTATTAGGCCTCAACTTCATCTGAGGAATCAGTGATGGTGCTGCGGTTCCAGCAGTGCAGGTGAAGATGACACTGTGGGAATGGAGGTGGCGCGATAGATGATGCAAACATCGGGGCAGCCCGTTGGAGGTGGAGGACGGGGCGGCTAAACCGACGGGACAGCGAGATCGATGACGGATCCTCATACGGTGTGCTTGATGAGGGACGTCGAGCTGTTGCTATGGACGAGGTCATCGAGGAAGAGGCTCTGTCTGGGCGGCGGTCGGGTGGCGCATGAAGGTGGGTGTGGGGCTTCGCGGGTTTTGGCGACCTCAGTGTACGAATGGGGGGGGGGTGGAGGGCACGGGAGGGGAAACATGGCTTAGGGACGCATTTGTCCGAAATGTGGGGTAAGTTACTAAAGTATCCCCACCGATTTGCACTAGGCGGTTCTTTCGGTTCAGGGGTATAATGGGAATTTCATGTGACGGGATTCCACAGGAGTTGGGAGTTTTCGTGCGTGTTGTAATTTTGGGATAGCAAGGCACGGGTTTAGAAAGAGGGAGTTTTTGGAGCACAAGGAGACAAAGAGATATCTTGAAATTTTGGGATAACAAGGCGCAGGTTGAAATTTCGGGACAAGCCTAACGTGTATTGTACCAAATCAATTCGCATTTCCCTCGATGAAAAAATAATAATTCACACCAGAGTCTTCTCCCATTTTACTGTACTAGGAAAGTGCCCGTGCGTTGCAACGGGAGAAAAATAATATCTCAGCATTCCCCACATCCCTGCACACACTCGTCCACATCCTCTATGTGAACACAACACATGATCTATATAAAGTTTGCAAGTAAGTCTGCTACAAAAATTATAGACCTAGGCATGATTCTAAAATAGTCATATACATTGTTTCTGACCGCTTGTTTTTTGAGGAATTGTCAAAAAAATAATCCTTCGAAAATAAAGGTCAAATTTCAAAGAGGTACATAAACTAAATCATATAACACATATACCAGTGTGTTGCAACAGGGAGATAATTCTTTTGCAAAAAGCAACGGGAGAGATAATTGATATGTCCACCAAAAACGGTCTCCACGGCGGTGGGTGATAGAGCGAGGAGCTGCGGTCTTCTCATGGGTGATGATTGGATCATGCGATCTTGATAGTGGTTGGGTTGGTCGACATTGTGGCGACCACCCAACTGGTGCTTTTTTTCCTTCGGGCCACCCTCCGTCTAGGAGTTGTGGTTGCATCCTCATTTGGTTGCTACACGGTGACCTTCGAGGTACGGTTGCTTCGACCACTCTCTCCTACGGCGATGTAACCAGATGGATTACTAATTACAACATATAAATTTTGTTTGATTGGCATAATTAGCGCATAAACATGCATGAATATCCGTTCATTATCAACGTTTATTATCTTCGACTATTTTTGGGCTCACGTGCCAACAATTTTTATTAATTAGAGCAAAACCAGCACATTCTCTTTTATTAGCTCATGGCCATAATTTTTTCAGTTATAGGCTATATCCAACTACCATATTGTCTTTTATTGGCATGTGCAAGTTATTTCTGGCAATAATTTGTGGAGTATTGTGTTCTGCACATGATTCTCGAGGCAACTTCCTTATTCTCACACAACTTTCTTATTTCCAGACAACTTAGGGACATATAAAAACTGGTGTGATTTACTACAAAATTCCAAGGTGGGACTGTTCCTATCATAATTATAAGCTACCGGAGTTGGCTTTGTACGTCAGCATAATAGGGAAGGTTCCTAGTTCATGGAACGCTCAGCTGTTGCGTGGGATCTACTATATGATGGTAGTTGCGTCAAATAGCGCATGGAACGCTCAACCGATCGCGTCTAGGCCAACTACTGACAGGCACCGAAATGACCTGTGTTTGCAAGGCACGCGTAATAATCTAGAAAAACGACTGGTTGAATGATCGAACACATGACCTTAAAGACTCGACCACGCGTTGCTGGCCATGGCAACAACGTCTACTCGTAACCAATGGCCAGTGACAATATTAAAGAACATACTGTAATGTCAGATTTAAATCATTTTTGAATTTTAAAAAAAATAAGAATTGTTGAATATTCTTGGGAAAGTGAGATTTTTTTTTTGAAATTATGAACAATGTTGCTAATATTCCATCCATTAAAGAAAACATGAACAAAGTTTCAAACGACATCATTGTCTGAAGACATGAACTTTTCATGAAAACAAAATCATTTTTTGAAGTTGTGACCGACTTTTGAAAATGGAACATGTTTTGAACGTTTAGAACTATTTTATGAAATGTGTTTTTAAACGTGGACTTTGAATTTATGAACATTTTACTAAAACAAGAACTTTTCGAATTTGGAATATTTTTAAATGCATTTTTCTAAACCAAACAATTTTGAAAAACACAAGCATTTTTTGGGGAAAAATGAATATGTCATAAATATAGAAAACAAATCAGAACGAGGAAAACACTATTTTCTCCAAACATTTTTCAAAATGGGAACACAATATTTTAATTCTGAACATTTTCTAAAAAATTCAAAAAAAATCGGAAGTTTTTTTTTGAAAAGTTTTAATGACGAAATAAGGTAAAAAAATTGGGAAGGAAAAATGAAACGGGTTAGCATAGTGTTGGGCGCCCTGTGCGAAGCTCTCACTATCTGCCGCGTTGGGCGACAAATAAAGTTTTTGCAGCTTCATTAGCAGGCAAATAAGTGGGCTCGCTTGGCTGGGCCACGGGGTGTGCGGCCCAAGTACGAAAATTTGGATTGCTAAAATAAAAAACAGACGGATGCACACAAATTTGTACCACCTTGGATAGGAAAATAAATTTTGACGGTGAACGGATGAAAAAATAGGAGAAACACACCTTGCTTTATTAGTAGGTATAGATAAGTTACTACAAATGCCATTCAAAACTTTGAATCCATGTTATGTTCAATTAAAATATTTCGTTAGGTGTATAATATGCATGTAACCTGTCACTCAAATGCACATTTTAGTGCATTCCAAATGGATATACTACCGCTTCAATATGAACTAAATTTGAATTCGTTTCTCTATTTGAATAAGATCTACATTCATGATTGTTGTCAAGTTTAACCATCATCTGGATATTATGTTAACGACACACCACATGATGACTATCGAGTTAGATATGAACTATGTGTGCTAACTACTACGTGAACTCGAACTCGGATTTTTTAATCCACTTTATGTCGATTTCAAATCATAGTACATTTACAATCGCTAACTTGATCTTCACACCTAAACCATGTCTCATATGGTGCTCCGCCCCTACACCTATTGGTATTAAGCTGTGAGCTGCAAACGCCACACATTATCGCATATTCAAATAAAATGTGATATTGTTCGATGTATAGTATGGACTATATACTTAGATTGTTCAATATAGTTGTGAGTTGCAAACGCCGCGCATAATCACATTATAGTATAACATGTCCAAAACCCACCACGCTTATCACCATTCAATGCATAGGTTTAAAACACCATGATCTCTTATTCAAATGTATGAATCCACATTTATAACAAATTATGGTCTCTGTTAGTCCTTTATACCCACACCCCCTTATCTTTGTAACTAACTTTCTCGCTTGCATGCACACGCCCTCCTCACCTGCCCCCCTCCCTCAACATTCTCTCCATCGCGCACATTCATTTATTTTCTTTAGGTCGTTCTCCCACGGTTTCCACAACTCCTTCTTTCTGACACACATCGATCGATAAACCTCTCTAGCCAGGTCTGCCTACCACACACACACACTTTCCATCTCCTTCCTCCATCCATGCCCCATGTCTCTCATACGGCCCCACACACGCACCGGCGGAGCTTCTGCAAGGCCGAGTGGGTCGTGGCCCGCCCAGGGTTGGAGCCAAAAAAATCAAATACATAGGGAGTATGCCCTCTTGCCCAGCCGGCCAGCCCACGAGTAGTGCATCACACGAGCACTACAATGATGATACAACATCACGACCTGTCGAGTGGAGGTTCTCAAGAGTCAGGAATAGTCGCCAACCGCCTCATAGCCCAGGTGCCGGCCACCCAATACATTCTTCATTGATTCATCCCCTCAATCCCCAATTGGTTATTTGGCCCGCCCAAGCATTTTCCTGTAGCTTCACCACTGCACACACGTGTGTAAACTCTCGACCCTCTTTTCATCGATCTCGCATTCGCACCCCCTATCTAGGCCTCTCGCACCACCTCCTAGCTCCGCCCATCTCTCTCAGTCTTATTTGCCTCTAACAAATTGATGTACACTACCGATCTCCCTCTACATATAGCTAGCTAGGTCGTCTATAACTCTTTTTCCCCACGCGTCGATCGATCTACCTCATTAGTTATATTTCTCCCTTTCTCCGACACACAACAATTAATCTACCGGTCTAGTTAGAGGCCTGCTTACCAAACACATGTGGTTCCCCCCTCATCCTCCATGCATGCCTCCCGACGCATCTATCACATACTACTGTAGGATGCTACTAACGCGACACTACAATCAAAGACCATTCGACGAAACTGTGTGCGAAGCATTAATCGCAAATGGTGATGTAAAAACGGTTAAAAAATATGCAAAACATTTGCGATGGTGGATACATCAAACACGATTCAGATTTTAGATGCGTGTGCGATGTGGGGCATACGATTGATCCATAAGAACTGTTTGCAATGAGAAAGAACAACAGAAACGGGCAGCCAGATGAAGGTGTGTGCGATATATGGCATACAGTTCACTCAAAATAACTATTTGTGATTAGGCAACACAAAAGAAATGGTCAGCCCGATGAATGTGTGTGCGATATACAACATACAGTTCACTCGATGAACTATTTGTGTTAGGACCGAGAGTATATCGACCAGAGGGGGGTGTGAATGGGAGATTCGAAATTTATTGCGAAAGTTTCGAAGTGATCCCAAACACAGCAACGGGTAAGAGATACGGTAGAAGAATCACACAAACAGGTAGGCTATCGAGGAACAAAATCTTCAAAATAAGATGCTACAATTGATCGGGCATAGTATAGGATGGGCTTGACGACCAAGATAGTAAAATAGTATACTAAAACGTAAACAAGCATGACAGAGAACTAGGGCTAAACAGAGATAAATAACTATGATGATGAACAATTGTAGACATATACATCAACTCATGGAGACTAAGCATCAAAGAGGGAAGAAATAGTGCACACAGAAGATAATGACAAACTAACAACAGACAGACACAAGGAGTGCGAATGAGAGACAACTTAGTACTGAAGATCAATCAAACTAACATCACAGAGCACAAGTAATATCCACTGAATGAAATTCAGAGAGGTGAATAGAACCAATGGTGCTCTAAGGCAACAAAGAGATTTGGTAGACTAGTTCACCCTTCTGCCAAAGGGCTATGTTTGGTAGGAGGGGTTGTGACTTAACACTGAGGATAAACTCTTCTCACCCTATTCTCCATCAACGTAGAGCTGACCAGACTCAGGTTGATTTCACTCAGGGTAGATCATTGTCGGTGATCTGCAAACCTTGGGTCGATCAGCGCAAACCACAATACTCGTGGTTGCTGAAGATCTAGCTCGGTGAGGACAACAAATCTTCAACACTCGAAGACGAAACCTATCCATCTAGAGAGTGCGCAGCTCTCAAGAGTAATAGGTACAAGAACTCTCACTCAGAACTACTGTGATGCTAAACCACTGTCTAAGTTTGGGCTCTTGAGTTTTCTCTCAGTGAATTTTAAACTCAAATATCTCAGAGAGGGGTTGCTCAATTCAATCTTCTCCAGAAATCTGAAGCGGAGCAACCAACGGTCAAAGTTAGAGCGGGGTGGCTATTTATAGCTGCAGCCTTCCCTGGCAGGAAAAGACCAAATTAGACATTGGGTTCAGCCAATGGCCAAATGACACAATTCCAACTATCAGATTTGAGCTCAACGGTAACATTTCTTGTGGGGCAAGAAATGCTAACTCCTTGGTCTGAGACAAAATCTCTCGCAGCGAAGAAGATCACAGTTTCTTACTGGCAAGTATTTGCTCGGAACTAAAAGAGATTTCTCTCACAACTTTCATAGGTTTTGGCTAAGCATCACAGTTGATCTAAGCTTCGAGAACCTATACCCCTCTTTGTGGTACAGAGGTCCTATGACTCAAAAGAATAAAAGAAGAATGACGAAAGGAAAACTACATCTTTTTTTGACTATTTACTGTGAAGCAACAGCTCCATAGTCTTTTATTCAAGTAATAAAAGAGAGGGTCCACCTAATTACAGACTAGCAAGGAAAAAGTGTAAGGAGAAACTAACTTACCTACTTACCTATGAGACAAATTACAACAATCTAAGGCAGGTTGTTAACCCAAGATAAGAAAGCAGGTTTAACACTCTCCCTCACTCTATGATACAACAAGGAGATATCATGAACAAATTTCCTTCTCCACACCCCAAAGGAAGCCCTCTCTGATCTGAAGATCTTCCCATTCCTGGTAGTTGATACGTCCAGAACGTATCTATAATTTCTGCTTGCTCCCTGCCTCTTTTGGGTGATATTGCTATGATATTTATACACTTCCATACACTTTTGATCATATTTGGACTAACCTATTAACTCAGTGCACCCCAGTGCCAGTTTCTGTTTTCGGCTGTTTTTGTATTTCAGGTTTCCACATTACGAGAACTGCCAGGAAAAATCCAGAAAAATTATATAAAAAATCAGCGTTCCAGAAACTACCGTGCGGCCGAAGGACAGCCGGGGGGGGGGCACCAGGGCTCCAGGCGCCCTGGTGGCGCGCCCCCCTGGGCCGCGCCGGGGGGGGGG
>LR738715.1:669041774-669091717 GCA_902687465.1 Secale cereale | reverse complement strand
GGGGGGGGGGGGGCGCCTGGGCCCCCCGAGGCTCCTCCGATGCCCCCCTTTGGCATATATTTAAAGCGTCTCGCGGAAACCCTGATTCCAGACCCCTTTTCTCCAGACGCAATTCCGATCTCCGCCGCCATCGCCATCAAGCTTCGGGGGACCATAATTCCTGTGCCGGCACCCTGCCGGGACGGGGAAGTGCCCCCGGATTCATCTCCGTCGACGTTGCTTCCTCCCTCCATGATGCGGGAGTAGTTCCTCCTCGGGGTTGAGGTTCTTACCAGTAGCTATGTGGTCAATTCTCTCTCCCATGATGTGATCTTCGTTGTGATCATAGGCTATGTTAATCTAAGATATTTCCCCTTCCTCTATGTATTGGATTGATGTACTCACTTGTCTTTATCTAGTATAATCCCCGAGACCAAGGTGACAGCGGTCTATTGGACATGGATTAGAACAATATTTTCATGAGTGATTTCCTCTCTTGTGTGTTGATTGAAGATTGAGAGTCTCTTGGTGCTTGTCTTTGACTATCCTTTAGATATGTTGTGGTGATTGTGGAACTCTCTTTGGATGGCCGCCGTGACATTGGGAAATCCTTAGATTGAGAACTACGAACTTTGAGGTGTGCTTTTGTAGCCCTACATAATTCTCGTCCTCTCTTGACCACGAAGGAATGACCTCCGAGTGTGTCCCCTTTGCATGTTTTATGGGAAATATCATGTGATTCGATTATGTTAATGTTGTTGGGAGTTGCCACTAGTGAAAGTATGAACCCTAGGCCTCGTTTCCACCATTGCAATACCATTTGTGCTCACGTTTACCACTTGTTTTCTTGTTGCACTTTTTATTACAAATTTATATTACTTTGTTTTGCCATCCATATCACTTGCCATTTAACATCTCTTCGCCGAACTAGTGCACCTATACATCTAACAAGTGTATTAGGTGTGTTGGGGACACAAGAGACTTCTTGTATCTTAGTTGCAGGGTTGCTTGAGAGAGACCATCTTCAACCTCTACTTCCCTGAGTTCGATAAACCTTAGGTCATCCACTTGAGAGAAATTGCTGCTGTCCTACAAACCTCTGCGCTTGGAGGCCCAACATAGTCTACAAGAGTAGAAGCGTGTGTAGACATCAAGCTATTTCTGGCGCCGTTGCCGGGGAGGTGAGCGCTTGAAGGTATATCTTTAGATCTTGCAATTAAATCTTTTTGTTTCTTGTTTTTATTTCACTAGTGATGTTTATGGAAAACCGCATTCTTAGTTCGTTGCTTGTGGGAAGACGCCCCACACCTGTGGTGGTTGCTCCTCCCCCTACTGAAATTGTGCCCTATAAAATACCAGCTGGTATTATCGATTATGTCTTGGCTAATCGTTATGCAGGAGACAGACATCCCGGTGAACACTTGCTATATCTGTCACAATTATGTTCATTATTTAAGCTTGCAGGTGTATCAAGGGAGTTTGTCATGAGGAAATTGTTCGCCGTATCACTTATAGATAAAGCTTCAGATTGGTATAAGCTTCTCGATAACGCGCACTTGCTTGATTGGCAAGAGCTTATGTCTCTCTTTTATACTAAGTTTTATCCTCTTTATGAAATTCATCGAGACAGGAACTATATCTATAACTTTAGGTCTCGTGACGGAGAGAGCGTAGCTCAAGCTTGGGGGAGACTGAAAACGTTAATGCTAAAAAGTCCTAACCATGGGCTCCCCAAAGATGCTTATGTGGAGAGTAAGAGTACCTTTTTGCATGTGGATCATGGTAACAATGCTTTATGTGATGCTTAAATTGTTGAGTTTATTCGTGATCCCACTGAAAATTATTATGAGAAGGGAACATATGCTTATAGATATTTCAATAATATCAAGTTCCCTCTCTTTATGTTGAAGGTTTTGAAGCTGCACTTGTTTTGTCTTCCTATGCTTATTGCTTTGTGCTTCAATGAATTATTCTATTGCAATATTCCTATGCATAGGAAGCATGTTAGGCTTAAATGTATTTGGTATTTGCTTCTTGATGCTCTCTTTTGTTCTTCAACTCTATTCCTACGAGAGCATCATTAAAGTCTTAAGCCTATCTTTATGGCTATAAAGAAAGAGCTCTAGGGAGACAACCCTTGTTATCTTTGCTTTCAGTTTTAGTGGTCTTGATGTTTTTTACTACTGTAGCAACATCATTGTATCTTTATTTTTCAGCTTTGTGCCAAGTGTAGCCTTTGATTGCAAGAAAGTTCAAAAGTTGTGACGTGCTGTCCAGGAAACAGATTCTGTCCTTGGATAGAAAACAACGTATAAAATCACCAGATCATCTTTTTGGTCTGAATTTTTTCGACAGCGTGCTCTATACAATTGTCTTTTGTGCTTCTGTTCTGTGTTTTTTTATTAGAGTTGCAGAAGTGCCCCGAACAAATCATTTACTACCTGCTATTCTGTTTTTCACAGATTCTGTCCTGTTTTGCTTTTCCTTCATTTTGCAAACCAAGAGCTTGCTTTTTCTTTGCAAAAACCTTTTGGCAATCTTGAGAAACAGTAGACCTTCAAGAATATCTTTATTTCCAGCAAGGTATAATTATTTTATTATGGGTACTAACCTCGCTAATCAGATTATGATGAGTTATGTATGAAGAGAGTTTTCAAGTGTGCGAGGGAAGATGATAAAAAGATTCAGGAGTGTCAAACGCTCAAGCTTGGGGATGCCCCCATGCACCCCCAAGAAATATTCAAGGAGACTCAAGCGTCTAAGCTTGGGGAATGTCAGGGATACGGTTAGTAGGTATAAACCGGATATTGTAAACCGGTTTAGTTATATTATACTTGGTTCATTATTTTAGTAGAGATTACGGCCTATGAGATTTCAAGGCCCATGTGTAGAAATACGATTGTAAACCGCCAAGGAGATGTAACTTGAGAGATAAGAAAGAAAGGACAGAGACCGAGGCGGACACGATTATGAGCCGGCCTCGGGACTCTGTCAACCGGACCAGGCGTCACCTCTATATAAAGGGACGACCCGGCACCGGTTTGAGGACAAGCAACAATCGATACGTCGAGACGCAGGCAAGCGATTCCGCTCCCTGTAAACCGACGCCCAAGCAATACCAAACCAACTAGACGTAGGCTTTTACCTTCTCAAAGGGGCCGAACTAGTATAAAATCCTTTGTGTCCTTTGTGCGCCATGAACCCTTTCAAGCTAACCCGTGCGATGGTTCCATCATCAAGTCCGTTAAACCGGACATCTGCCGTGTTAATTCCACGACAGTTGGCGCCCACCGTGGGGCTCGCGCACGATGGTTTCGAGTTCTTGAAAGGCGGCTTTGAAGGGTTAAAGGGTTACGCGGTCGGCCGGATGACCAAGAGTCGTCGCGGCCGGATCTACATCGACGACGCGGGTTGGGGACCGGAGGCCGATTCAATCGAATACGGGTACCGGGTCCCCTTCGGCAGCATCCAAGTCTTCATCGGCAAAATTGGCGAACCGGGACCTGAGCCGGACACCCTCCCCAGCATCATCGAGCCGGCTCAGCGGGCGAGATCGCCCCGGATCCAGCCTGCCATGAGACATGTGTTTGTGGGGGCAATTCACGGAGGTCAAACCGGAGACGGTTCGGAATCTGATGGGGCAACCGTCGTCTACCCAGATGACGAATCTTCATCCGGAGAAACTGAATCTCTGTATCAGTTACGGGACGGCCGGTCTGAGGGCGAGTCCGATGGGAACAGTATTCCGGACCCCTTTGACCCGCCAAACCGGGTGGCGGTCTTCATGGCCGGTTCACAACCCCCGGTGAACGGAACAACAGCGGAAGCCGGCGCAGGGGGAAGCGGTTCAAATCCCCCCCTCACGGAAGTTCTATCCACCTTGATCGAAGAGCTCGCAGCTAAAGCAGTAGAGGTTGTGGCTCCAGCAGACAAGGTGCAGCATGATGCGGTGCTTCTTCAGTTAACGGCCCGGATCAATCAATTGAAGGAGGATTTAAAGGCGGAAGGAGAGATGTTAGCTATCAGACAAGCAGAGTTGGATGATCAAGCTTTTCACTTGAGGATGGAGCAAGCTTCGGTGGAGGCAGTCAGGGGGAGAAAGTATCGATCCCGCCTACCGCCGGGTTACGAATCTGCGAATTTGTTTAGAACCCCGGGAACGGGGGCTAGCAACAATCCGGCCTTAAACCGGAGGAGTCCGCCGGTTCAGGAAGAGCCGGTTCTACAGCCCACCGCCGAACGGGAGCGGCGGGTTACATCGGTGCCTTATGTGCCCGTCCCTCCGGGACATTACTCAAACCCTGTGGATAATATTGCTGCTGCGGCCGCACGGTTGGCCGCTTTACCTGCGGAAGGAACATCTCCGGTGGCGATAGAAGCGCGCAGGGCCCAGAAGCTGCTTAATACGGCATTAATACAGCATCAAGCATATTCTCATAGCAGGGAGAGGTTGCATTCAACACCGCGTCCCAATCGAAGTTACTCCAGACATTGGGAAGAGCCTGAAGTTTCTAGCAGTGAACGGAGGAGGCATCAGCGTAGGCAGAATAATCCGGCAGGGGCAGAGATACCGGCCCCGGATCAAAACCGGCCTAGATCGGAGGCCCGAGAAGAGATCCGCCAGTCGACGCCGGTTTACGCTGGCGCTACGGGGACAGGAGCCACAGCGAGCAGTTTTGGGATACAATGTCTTGTCCCTGCTCTGCGGAGCGTCAAGCTGCCCAAGGATTTCAAAGGACCTCGCAAGGTGCCTAATTACACCGCCGATTTACCACCCGAAGCTTGGGTGGAGAGTTACGAGATGGCCATGGAGATGCTGGATGTGGATGAGTCGGCTTGTGCTAAATATTTCACTATGATGCTGGAAGGCACGGCCCGGACTTGGCTAAAGGCATTACCACCGAATTCCATCGGATCATGGGGAGAGCTGCGCAGCCAGTTCATCAAAAATTTCAAGGATACGTGCAAGCAACCTATGTCGATAATAGATTTAGCAGCATGTGTGCAAGGAGAACAGGAGTCTACAGCAGCGTGGGTACGCAGAGTGGCAGAGATCTTGCACTCCTCAAACGGCATTAACCCGAGCACAGCGATTGTAACATTGGAGAACAATTGCCGGTTTGAATCCTTGAAATTAAAACTCGGACGGCTCAAACGGGAGTGCAATGATATGGGGACTTTGATGAGCGCCCTGGTGAAGTACGGGGACTCAGATAATACTAAGTACCCGGAGCCAGAAGGAGATAAAACAGGGAAGACCAGTAAGCCTGGTAAGCCGGCGCCGGTTAATCCGGTTACTTCAAGCTTCTTGGGAAAACGAAAGGCAGAGAATAGCTCCGATTTTGTGGCTAATACACAGGTTCAAGGTGGTTTCCGGGTCAACCAGCAAGGTCCCACTCGCCAAGCTGGGGGAGGAAACCCGGGTTGGGAGCAGGATCCGGATCAACCCTGTCTAAGGCATAGCGGAGCAAGGGGGCCTGCAAAGCACACTGGAAGAGAGTGCATGGCCCCAGGGAACAGCCGTTTTAATCCCTTTAGCCGGCCCCCGAGTGGCGGTTCGGGGCCCGGGTTTTATGGTCCGGGTTACCAAGGGAACAGCTCCGGTTCAGGATATAGGGGCAACAGCGGTTATCAAGGGAACAGCGGTGGTTATCAACCCCGGCCGGGTGGCCAGAGTACTCCAGGAAGCTACAATGGTCAAGGAAATCAGTATCAAGGTGGTTATCAGGGTCAGGGGAATCAATCGTATCATCAAGGTGGTTACAACAATCAGAATAATCAGCAGCAGGGCCAGGGGGGTCATAGTAACCAAGGAAATCAGCAGCAACAGCGTCCACAACAGCAACAGCAATCCGGATACCAGAGTAATCTAAAGGAGTTGAGCAGTGGTCAGTATCATGTCTTCACCACGAGTTTATGCAAGAGAGACCAGAAGGTTTTGAAGCGGGCCGTCAATGCGGTAGAACCGGCAACGCCACAGTTTCTACGATGGTTGGAGCAGCCCATTGTTTGGAGCAGAGAAGACCACCCATTACGGGTAGATAATCCGGGACATTTAGCCTTGGTAGTGGCACCTCAGGTGGGAGGATACCGGTTTACTAAAGTACTCATGGATGGAGGCAGCAGTATCAATATATTATATTACGAGACCTTCCGCCGTATGGGTCTGACAGATAAACAACTGAGGACATCAAACACAGTGTTTCACGGGGTGGTCCCAGGTAAGTCAGCCTATCCAGTTGGTAAGATTGACTTAGAGGTTACCTTTGGGGATGAGCATGATTCCAGGTCAGAGATGATCACTTTCGAAGTTGTTAAAATCAGAAGCCCGTATCATGCTTTGTTTGGGAGGACGGTTTATGCTAAGTTTATGGCTAGGCCATGTTATGTTTATCTGCAGCTCAAGATGCCGGGTCATAAAGGCACAATTACAGTGCATGGCAGTCGTAAGATAGCAGTGGAGTGTGAAGAAGGTGATGCAGCCTATGCAGAAGCAGTATGTGCCACGGAAGAGTTAAAGTTCTATAAGGATAATGTTGATCCGGCGGATATGACTCCACTGAAGAAGCCCACTACCGAGCATGATCCGGCTTTGAAATTTAAATCGGCAGAGGAAACCAAGCAAATTGATTTTGTGCCAGGGGATTCGTCCAAGCAGTTCACTATCAGCGCTAACCTTGACCCCAAATAGGAAGGCGCGCTCATCGAGTTCATCCGTGAGAACCGGGATATCTTTGCATGGAAACCTTCTGACATGCCAGGTATACCGAGGGAACTCGCTGAGCACAAGTTGAATATCGATCCGAAGTTTAAACCGGTAAAACAATATCTGCGCCGCTTTAACGAAGAGAGGCGCAAGGCTATAGGAGAAGAAGTGGCCAGGCTTTTGGCAGCAGGATTCATAGTGGAAGTTTTTCATCCGGAATGGTTGGCCAATCCGGTGCTTGTTCTAAAGAAGAATGGGAAGTGGAGGATGTGTGTGGACTACACAGACCTCAATAAAGCCTGCCCAACTGATCCTTTTGCTCTTCCTCGCATTGATCAGATTATTGATGCTACAGCAGGGTGTGAGCGGCTGAGTTTTCTGGATGCGTACTCAGGTTATCACCAGATCAAAATGGCAGTTGAAGACCAGGAAAAGAAGGCATTCATAACCCCTTTTGGTGCTTTTTGCTATGTGTCTATGCCTTTTGGGCTCAAGTGTGCGCAAGCAACCTATCAGCGTTGTGTTCAGAATTGTTTGAAAGGGCAGATAGGAAGGAACGTACATGCATATGTGGATGACATTGTGGTCAAGTCAAAGGAGGAAAGAACAATGATAGAGGACCTCAGGGAAACCTTTGATAATCTTCGGGCTTACAGGATGATGCTTAACCCGGAGAAATGTGCTTTTGGTGTCCCGGCCGGTAAGCTTTTGGGGTTCCTGGTTTCGAACAGGGGAATAGAAGCCAGCCCGGAGAAGATCAAGGCCATCACATCTTTATCAAAACCGGCTTGCATAAATGATGTTCAGCGCATAGCCGGCCGGATCACGGCGTTAAGCCGGTTTATCAGTCGCTTAGGAGAAAAGGCGATCCCGCTTTATCAAATGTTGAAGAAAACGGACCGGTTTATTTGGAGCGATGAAGCGAATACAGCGTTTGAGAAACTGAAACAGCAACTAGCGAAGCCGCCGGTTTTAGCTGCCCCGATAGACAAGGAGCCTTTGCTATTATATGTTGCTGCAAACACACGGGCAGTTAGCGTTGCAATTGTGGTTGAGCGCAAGGAAGCAGGGAAAGAGCATCCGGTTCAGCGTCCGGTTTACTATGTGAGTGAAGTACTCATCGAGTCCAAGCAAAGATACCCTCATTGGCAGAAATTGGTGTATGGGGTGTTTATGGCAAACCGGAAATTGAAGCATTATTTCCAAGGGCATCCAATAACTGTGGTTAGTTCAGCTCCATTGGGAGATATAATCCAGAATAGAGAAGCAACAGGCAGGATAGCTAAATGGGCCATTGAGCTCAGTCCACATGAGTTGAAGTATGTACCGCGAACTGCTATAAAATCTCAGGCACTGGTTGACTTCATCAACGACTGGACAGAATTGCAAACGCCTGAGGAGAAGCCGGATCTTACTTATTGGACGATCCACTTCGACGGTTCAAAGCAGTTGGAGGGATCGGGGGCCGGAGTTGTCTTAACTTCCCCCAGAGGTGATAAATTTTGTTATGTACTCCGGTTGTTATTTCCTTGTACTAACAACGCAGCAGAATATGAGGCACTACTTCACGGTTTGAGATTGGCAAAGGAGATGAATCTGAGCCGGGTTAAGTGCCTGGGTGATTCAGACCTAGTGGCACAACAGGTTTCGGGCAAGTGGGATTCAAGGGATCCACTCATGGCGGCTTATCGACGAGAGGTTGAAGCGGTCGCAGGTTATTTTAAAGGATATCAGGTGGAGCATATAGACCGGCGGAAGAACGAAGCAGCTGACGCTTTAAGCCGGCTAGCCTCGCAACGTAAACCGGTACCACCAAACACCTTTTTAGATGAGTTGCACAATCCCTCGGTTCAAGTACCTTCAGAGGATAGTCTAGCTATTCCAGATCCAGAGGCACAGTTGGTTGCAGCAACCCATGTTATTCCGGATTGGACGTTGCCTTATTTGGTATATCTAAGCCGGGGAGAATTGCCAGAGGACGAAGATGAAGCACGGCAGATAATCCGGCGTTCCAAGTCTATGACAATTGCCAACGGAGAGTTACATCATCGTAGCACTTCTGGAGTATTTCAACGGTGCGTTTCAGCTGAGGAAGGTTGTGAGATTTTAAGGGAGATTCATGAAGGGGATTGTGGTCATCATGCCGGGTCAAAATCGTTGGTGGCTAAAGCTTTCCGGCATGGCTTTTATTGGTTAACGGCACATGCAGATGCGGCAGACTTGGTCCGCAAGTGTGATGCTTGTCAGAAGTTCTCAAGACGTGCCCTTGTTCCAGCACAAGAACTCCGGATGATACCAATAACTTGGCCTTTTGCAACTTGGGGGCTTGATATGGTTGGTCCTTTTAAGAGATCTCAAGATCAGAAAACTCATCTACTAGTGGCAGTGGACAAGTTTACGAAGTGGGTTGAAGCGGAGCCTATAAGCAAGTGTGATGCGGCCACAGCGGTTAAGTTCATCAAAAAAGTAATATTCCGGTTTGGTTTTCCACACAGCATCATCACAGATAATGGCACCAATTTATCTCAGGGTGAGATGGAAGAGTTCTGTCAACGAGAGCATATCCGCTTGGACGTATCTTCTGTGGCTCACCCCCAATCCAACGGACAGGCAGAAAGGGCAAATCAGGAGATTTTGCGAGGAATCAAACCCCGGCTTATGACACCTTTGCAGAGAACCCCAGGATGTTGGGTTGAAGAGTTACCATCTGTCCTTTGGAGTATTAACACTACGCCAAACCGGTCTACAGGTTACACACCTTTCTTCATGGTTTACGGTGCAGAAGCAGTTCTTCCAAGTGACATACGCCATGATTCCCCAAGGGTGGCGGCCTATGTGGAAGCCATCAACGAAGAGTCAAGGCAAGATAGTTTGGATCGGTTGGATGAAGAACGTGACATAGCTGCAGCACGGTCGGCAATTTATCAGCAAGACCTGCGCAGATATCACAGCCGCCGGATCAGAACAAGGACATTCCAGGAGGGTGACTTGGTGCTCCGGCTTATCCAAGATCAAACGGACATGCACAAGCTATCCCCGCCATGGGAAGGGCCCTTTGTCATCAGCAAAAATTTACGCAACGGGTCATACTATTTGGTGGACATTCGAGAGCACAAAGATTCACGGACATCAGAAGAGGAGACAAAAAGGCCATGGAACATTGCTCATCTACGGCCATATTACACTTGAGCCATAGGCTCCCATGTATCCTATATATATATATATATTATAAAATAATGAATAAACCGGCACCTTCGGTAAACCGGGGGCTCAGCCCTTTTTTCCACATATATCGAATTTGCGGCAAATGTCCATATCAGTTTGTTATCAAAGAATATTATTTCAATATTGGCTGGTTTTTAGAAATTAACCTTTGCAGGGTGTGTGAAGGAGCGGCAGAATTCACCGGAATATGAGCTCCTATCCGGTTCAAGGAAGGGAAAACTTCACAGAAAGGAAGCAATCCGCAGTCGGTATCAATCCGGAGTCGGTAAAAATCCGCAGTCGGTATCAATCCGGAGTCGGTAAAAATCCGCAGTCGGTATCAATCCGGAGTCGGTAAAAATCCGCAGTCGGTATCAATCCGGAGTCGGTAAAAATCCGCAGTCGGTATCAATCCGGAGTCGGTAAAAATCCGCAGTCGGTATCAATCCGGAGTCGGTAAAAATCCGCAGTCGGTATCAATCCGGAGTCGGTATCAATCCGCAGTCGGTATCAATCCGGAGTCGGTATCAATCCGCAGTCGGTATCAATCCGGAGTCAGTATCAATCCGCAGTCGGTATCAATCCGGAGTCGGTATTAATCCGCAGTCGGTACCAATCCGCAGTCGGTATCAACACGCGTTAAAATGATGGCTTGGTTCTTTCGACAGTTTTTTGAGCCTGGCAGCTCTTTGAAAAAGCCTCGATTACATAGTTTGATTTACAAAAATTGTGTGTTTTTTGGTGTTTTCTGTGTTCTATGACATTTTAAACCGAGTGGAACAGCTCCAGAAGTTGACCACCTATTTATAACATCATAAGTCTGGGTCATGAACACCAGCGAGAATTAAACCGGTGTGTATCATAACCCGGATCGACCTTCCTGACGAGCTAACAAATTGGCAGTATAGGGTCAGGTATAATGACCGGTGTTTATTAAACCGGCCAAGTACCATTATGAGCGGACAATTGGCAGCACGGAGTCAGATACAAGTTACGAATTGATGGACAAGTTAGGGTTGAAGAGTTCCAAATACTCATAAAGGTAATTTTAAACATCTTGCCGGTTTAAGGTGTTTTAGCTGCATACAATTAAGGTATCTAAGTTATTTATCAAAGGTATACTTGTTTATCATATCAAAAGAGCAAGTTAATCCGTCCGGTGGTCATACCACTAGGGCATATTTTTTTCATCTTTTTTGAACAGGGCAAGAGATTCGCATCAATCAACAAATCAGTAAAAGAATATTTATAAAATAGCCAAAAGCCGGATCACAGTACATTGCAATTTCAGTTTAAGCCTATTACAAGGCACGAAAGCCAGATAGCCGGAAGCATTGTTTATGGGTTACAGCAATAAGTGTTCAAGATTCCGTTCCTCCTTGCCGGGATGACTGGCCACCATCTGGTTCCGGAACATCTTCTTCCTCATGAAGCGGAGGGAAATCCGGTGCACGCCAGTCAATCTTGGCCAAAGCACGGAAATACACTTCATCGTTGATCAACTCGGTAGGTTCAATATCAGGAGCATAAGTGTGAGGACGAACCGGCGGAGTTAAGTTTGAAACATCATAGACCGGACGTTCCACACGCTCGTTTTGAAGGTTGTACGCAGGGTGATACCGGGATAAATCAGCTTCCACCGCTATCTTGCTCGCGAGTGGACGCATTTCCTTCGTCAGAACATACAGATCTTTCTCACCAAAAGCTGAACCATCTTCCTTTGTGTCTGGAAACCCGGTTAGCACTTCTGCCGGATCAATGTCTGGAACCCAAGCCTTAGCTCTTGTCAAGGCCAGAAGAGCACCTCCTCGAGCAGCTGATTTCTTCACCTCTTCAAGACGGGTTGGAAGAATTGACAAACTGTTCAAAGTAGCCTTGATGGTTGAAGGAGCCGGTTTACCAAAAGAGGTGGCGCTGATGATCCTTTGCGCCCCAGAATATAATTGCTCCACCAAAGTATAACAAGCTTTCAGTTTCTTCCGTACGTCATCTCCAAGATGGGAGACGCGGCGTCCTACATACAACAAGAAAAAGTTAAACCGGTGCAGGTTATAGGTTACAAAGATAACAAACGAAAGTTACAGTTATGATTACCAAAGATAGCAGAAATCATCAAATTAACTTGGTGTTTTAACCCGGCCAATTCTTCAGTGACCGGGTTAAGAGCTCCTTCGGCATCTTGAACACGCTTTTCAAGATCCTTCTTCTGGACTTCAAAAGCAGTCCGTTCCTCATCAAAGAACTTCTTCAAGTCTTCAGCAGTTTTCAAACTTACTTTAAGTTCTTTTTTCGCCTTTGAAGCAGCTGCCTCGGTCTCTATGAGCCGGGTTCGAAGTTCGCTATTTTCTACAGCGTTCCGGTTTAACTCAGCCTGCAGACAAGTTCAAAAACACAGTTAGAAAATGCAAGTCTCAAGCACACAACCAAGTTGTATACTTGACACTTGGGGGCTAATGGCAGTTGAAGTAATCCGGCAAAGATGAAATGCAAGTCTCAAGCACACAACCAAGTTGTATACTTGACACTTGGGGGCTAATGGCAGTTGAAGCAATGCGTCGGAGGCAAGATTTTTTACAAGTATCAACTACATAATCAAGTTATCTACTTGATACTTGGGGGCTAATGTATTAGACAGCGGTTCAAGCCTACAAAAGTTCCGGATCACCTGCTATAAAGCAGATAAACCGGAACTTGGGGGCTGTCATAAGGTAAAGATACGTTGAAAAAAGCAAGGTCAGAACAGGAAAATTTACCTCGTATTTCTCTCTCATGAGGTTCACCAGGCTAGCTTCATAGTCACGGCTGCTGTGAAGCCGGTTCAGATATCCGGAATAAATATCCTGGGGACTCAGGCTGGAAAGGCTGGAGATATCCGCATTTAAATTCCCTTTTTCCTGAGTTACCTTCTCCGTTTTGGCAGTGTGTTTTGCCAAAACGGTGGGTTCAGCTGGCGCAACATAGGCAGCGCCAGTAACCACAACGTCAGGGGAAGAAGGTGCATTGGGAGGAATAATTTTATCTTGAGCCGGATCAGGAGAGCCCGGATTAACTTGAGGAGAGCTAACCCGGGCTGGGCTTGGTGGATCTTGGGCAGCGTCAGTGGCAGGAATATCAAGAGCAGGTTCTTGAACCGGAGTGACAGGAGTACCTTCAGGAGGGATAGCTGTCGACGGTTCGATTGTTGGTTCATCGGCAGAAGGATCAACAGCAGGCTTCTTACCCTTAGCCTTTTTGCTGGGTTTCGGTTTACTGGAGAAACGAACAAAGATAGGTCAGCATTATAAAGAAAAAGGAAGGATTTAAACCGGAAAAGGTGAAGAGAATCACCCTGGGGCTGTCTTCAAGGGTGGAAGCTGTGTCGCAGTTGACTCGCCCGATGAAGATAGTGGAGTTTCCTGATAATCAGGATCAGTCGGTTTAAGTGGTTTTCTAATAAGACCGGCCTTGGGATGAAGAAGTGTTGGAGAAAGTATCACCTCAGCACGGCGTTTCCGAGCCGGGGTTAAGGAGATTCCAGAGGATTCCACTGCTAAACCGGAATGGCGAGTGGTCCGGCGTAAGGCTTCGTGCTGTTGCTTCTTCAAATCAAAATTGGGATCCAACTTAGCATAAGGGTGAGAAAATTGATACTTTCTAACAGTCCGACGGATCTTTTGAGGAGGGGGTTCTGAATCGGAAGAAATAAGGGTTACCTCAATCTCCACCGGGTTATCGCCTTCGAGTGGATCCTGTGAAAAGGGCATCATTAGAGATAAGGATAAGTATATAAAAGCAAATGTAAACCGGAGTAAAGTATACCTCGGAGTCCGGATCATCATCTTCAGAAGGAGAACCGGCGTCAACGACTGCCTTCCTTTTCTTATTTGCAGGAGTTTTCCGGCGAGTCTGTTTTACAGGTTTGTCCTGAAGTTTCCTTCTCCAGAAGGGGTTATCAGCCTGAATAAAAATCAACAGCAAGTAAAGGACGGTTCAAAGAAGGACGGTTTATGAAGCACGGGTTAAGGAAAACTTACATCAGGCTGTGTGTTCCTCTTAAAGTATGGGGCCAAACCAACCTTGGAGCAATCTGTTAAGGCGGGGTTGATGATCTTTTTGGCCGATTCTATCACCTCCGATTCAGAAAGTTCCTCTCTGGTAAACCTCTGAGGATCTTCCGGTTCACCGGAATAATTGCACATTAAATCAGAGCGCCGGCTTAAGGGGAGAATGCTCCATGACAACCAGCAGCGAAGGAAATCGGTTCCAAGAAGTCCGTTAGCCATGAAGGCTCTCAGTTTGGAAAGTTGAGGTGAAAATTGTATCCGTTCAGTAGCACTTAACCGTTGCGGCAGAGGATGATTCGCCGGGATGCGAGTCTCACGATAACCCGGCAACGGATTTTCACCTTCAGGAGATGTGTCTATGCAATAGAACCAAGACTTGTTCCAGTCCTTGGGGTGAGTGTGTAAAGAGGCGTGCGGGAAAACTGCATCCCTCCTTTTCTGAATACTGATACCGCCAAGTTCTTGGTGAGGCCCGCTAGTGAATTCAGTGCGCCGGTTCGCATGGAAGAAATCCCGGAATAGATCGACTGAAGGTTCTTCTTGCAGATACACTTCAGAAAAAACTTGAAAGTCACAAATGTTGGAAACGGAATTTGGTCCGATGTCTTGTGGATGCAGTTGGAAGGTGGCAAGGACGTCCCGAAAAAATTTTGAACCGGGGGGAGAGAAACCTCTGGAGATATGATCCATAAAGACTATGACCTCTCCGGACCTGGGAGCAGGAAGGCGTTCATTACCCGGAGCGCGCCATTTCAACTCGGCCCGAGGACCTAACGTACCAATGCTCGACAGCTTGACTAAGTCTTCTTCAGTCACAGCTGAACGAACCCAGTCGCACGAAACATATTGCTTGGCAGCCATTTGAACAAAGTGCTGAAGAAAAGAAGGTACAGAACAAATTATGAACATACAAAAGATCTGGGACCTATATATGTGTATTGCGCAAGGGAGGTAAGAGCTATCTAGCAAAGTTAAACCGGCAATCATAAATACAAGATGTATCATTTCCGGTTTAAAAATGGCAGTTGAAGAGGAATAACTACGTCATGGCATCAGTCTACATCATTTCCGGTTTATGATATGGTGATCTAAACCGAAGCATACTTAGCAGATTTATTGAAGGGAAAAACAAGTTTTCGCTGTGTTGTTAAGGAAGAATAGATCTGAGCATAATGAGATAAAGAAGCAAAAATTACACGGGAAGTATACAGAGGACCAATTCAGAGCAGATAAGGTTACATGATGTGCATAAAAAGGAGACTTAAAACAGGTAGCAACAGAAATACAAGCAGCAAGATCTAAAATACCAGACGCATTTACGGCAAGATCAAGAAGGTAAAAATATTCCGAAGTTGCAGGTCTCGAAGAATGAACAGCGTAAAGCTTGTGAAGAACCCTAATGGCGGAACGGATAAAGGCAGTAGAGGCATTACAGCAAGATCCAATCTGGTGTTAAGTGAGATCTACAGGTTAAGGCTTAAGGGGTTACGAGATTCCTATGATATAAGTATCTACAAAGAACGGAGCTTCATCGGGAGTTCTAATGGCGGAAGAACACGGGCGAGGCAATGGCGAATATAATAAGATCTACAGTGAGGAGGGAGAACATACCAGGGACGGTGAGGATCGGCGGCGCAGAAAATCTGGTCAAGTTCAGGTTGATGCAGCGGCCGGTTGAAGACGGAAGATCCGGTGGTCGTCGGCGGTGTTCTCGGGCTCAGGCGGCAATGGAGTTCTAGAGGGTCAGGAGGAGAAAGGAGGAAGACGACGCGAGAGGGGATAATGAATGGAGCAGAGCGGTATTTATAGACGAAGAGGCGGATGTGAAACGACAGGTGCGGTAATCAAGGAAGAAAATCGGATAAAGATCCGTTGAACGCCTCGATTCTCGGGATAACCATTAAAAATAAGCTACAGTACAGCTCGCGGCGATAAATGCGGAGCTGATGTCATTGTCAGACTTTAATGATTTCGGAAGATGACGTCAGAGCCGGTTTATAGGAAAAAATGAAGACAGAAGAAAAGTCGCGGAAGACAACGAAGACTGATATGAACAAGTTCAAATCATTCTGGGGCCTAATGTCAGGGATACGGTTAGTAGGTATAAACCGGATATTGTAAACCGGTTTAGTTATATTATACTTGGTTCATTATTTTAGTAGAGATTACGGCCTATGAGATTTCAAGGCCCATGTGTAGAAATACGATTGTAAACCGCCAAGGAGATGTAACTTGAGAGATAAGAAAGAAAGGACAGAGACCGAGGCGGACACGATTATGAGCCGGCCTCGGGACTCTGTCAACCGGACCAGGCGTCACCTCTATATAAAGGGACGACCCGGCACCGGTTTGAGGACAAGCAACAATCGATACGTCGAGACGCAGGCAAGCGATTCCGCTCCCTGTAAACCGACGCCCAAGCAATACCAAACCAACTAGACGTAGGCTTTTACCTTCTCAAAGGGGCCGAACTAGTATAAAATCCTTTGTGTCCTTTGTGCGCCATGAACCCTTTCAAGCTAACCCGTGCGATGGTTCCATCATCAAGTCCGTTAAACCGGACATCTGCCGTGTTAATTCCACGACAGGGATGCCCCCGCGCATCCCCTTCTCCATCAACATTATCAGTTCGTCTTTCGTTCCACTATATTTTTATCACTTCATGTGTTATGTGCTATGCTTGGAGCGTCTTGCTTCTAGTTTCCTTTTTAGTTTTCTTTAGCTTTTCATAACGAGTCGGAACTTAGCATTTCTTTATGTGGGAGAGAAACACGCTCCACTTCTACCTAGAACATAACATAGAATTTTCATGTCTATCCTTGTTGTGTGTGTTCTTTGTCTTTTAATAGCTACTATCATGTTCGGCTCTTAGCTTTCATGCTTATCTTTTCAAAGAGCTTTTGTTTAGTTGGTTGCTTGAACTCTCTTTAATTACCATGCTCACCTTATTAAGACAGTTTGCTTCCGTTGCATTGGTTGATATGTCTATGATAAAGATGCTACGTGCATGATGGCGCTTAGTAGTTCATGTTTTCTTATGGTTAGTCTCAAATAGCTTGAGGGTTCCCAATGTGTTATTGGAGTACCAACATGATTTGTTTACCTATGATGTGGTATGGTTTAGTAATATCTTCCTTCGAGAATTTATTTTGATTGACTTGGCGTATGCTCACGCATATTTAAGACTGTAAAGAAAGTCTGTCAAGCCTTGATGATCTTTTATTTCTGAGTAGCGATATAACTTCCATGCCTGATTCAATGTTGCTTTGTCGCTCTGCATGATTATGACCGTCATTGCTCTCTTAGTTGGTCGCTCCCAGTCTTTTGCTAACCTTCGCCTGTACTAAGCGGACTGACTGCTTGTGCATCCAAAATCTTTAAACCGGTTATGCCATATGAGTCCACCATACCTTCCTATACATGGTATTTACCTGCCATTCCTAACGAAGACCTTCATGTGCCATCTCGAAATTATTCAAAAAATGCATTTCTATTTTGTGCCTCTGTCTTAGCTCATGAGGAAGTAGTAGTTAATTCATGATCTTTTTAAGTTGGACAAGCTTCACCCCGGGATTGCATGTATAATGTGCAAACCCATAATACGAGAAGGAACTGGCAATGAGTGCGCCCGACTTAAAATTAATATAACAAACAAACCCTCCTTCACGCTCTGTTCATGAGAAATCAGAAAACTTTGGCAGTGATAAACAAAGGAGATTAAGAGGATGTGATCGTCCTCATTCGGGAGCCGTTTCTCGAAACTTGACCATCTCAAAAAGTAATTGAGTTATCTGCTAGCATTCGTTGACGAAACATGCATATCCAAAAAAATAATTATTACCTCTGTTTTTAAAACCAAGAGCTCTGGTACATGTTTTGTCTTTGCTTCCGACCACGGGTTTTCAACCTTGCCAACAAAAGCCACGGTTCGAGAGTCTCCATCTTCTTTTAAAAAGCACCAACTACTGAGAGCATGATTGTCATACTGAGTGTAATGTGCATTGTCCCAAAGTAGCATTGTCTTTTGCATGATTATGATATCGTTTATTTTGAAATCATTGTATCTAGTCATCACTTAAACCTTGGAGGTGCCCCTGCATTTATGTTTTGCTTCACTAAAGGGGGCAAGCGAGATATCACTTTATCATATTTGCACACCATGCTCATTACAAATCTATTTGATGTTTCAGTATCATATTGTAAAACTTTCAGTTCTTTGTGATTTTCTCATGAGGCAACTTAGTTACAACAGATTCATTATCTCAGTAAGCTTTTGTCATATGACTATGAAAAAGTCCTATATGGTTAATAGCATGTCACCACAGAAATTATTCTTGTTATCATTTACCTACTCGAGGACGAGCAGGAATTAAGCTTGGGGATGTTGATACGTCCAAAACGTATCTATAATTTCTGCTTGCTCCATGCCTCTTTTGGGTGATATTGGTATGATATTTATACACTTCCATACACTTTTGATCATATTTGGACTAACCTATTAACTCAGTGCACCCCAGTGCCAGTTTCTGTTTTCGGCTATTTTTCTATTTCAGGTTTTCACATTACGAGAATTGCCAGGAAAAATCCAGAAAAATTATATAAAAAATCAGCGTTCCAGAAACTACCGTGCGGCCGAAGGACAGCCGGGGGGCCACCAGGGCTCCAGGCGCCCTGGCGGCACCCCCCCCTGGGCCACGCCGGGGGGGCGCCTGGGCCCCCTGAGGCTCCTCCAATGCCCCCCCTTTGGCATATATTTAAAGCGTCTCGCAGAAACCCTGATTCCAGACCCCTTTTCTCCAGACGCAATTCCGATCTCCGCCGCCATCGCCATCAAGCTTCGGGGGAACAGAATTCCTGTGCCGGCACCCTGCCGGGACGGGGAAGTGCCCCCAGATTCATCTCCATCGACGTTGCTTCCTCCCTCCATGATGCGAGAGTAGTTCCTCCTCGGGGCTGAGGTTCTTACCAGTAGCTATGTGGTCAATTCTCTCTCCCATGATGTGATCTTCGTTGTGATCATAGGCTATGTTAATCTAAGATATTTCCCCTTCCTCTATGTATTGGATTGATGTACTCACTTGTCTTTATCTAGTATAATCCCCGAGACCAAGGTGACAGCGGTCTATTGGACATGGATTAGAACAATATTTTCATGAGTGATTTCCTCTCTTGTGTGTTGATTGAAGATTGAGAGTCTCTTGGTGCTTGTCTTTGACTATCCTTTAGATATGTTGTGGTGATTGTGGGACTCTCTTTGGATGGCCGCGGTGACATTGGGAAATCCTTAGATTGAGAACTACAAACTTTGAGGTGTGCTTTTGTAGCCCTACATAATTCTCGTCCTCTCTTGACCATGAAGGAATGACCTCCGAGTGTGTCCCCTTTGCATGTTTTATGGGAAATATCATGTGATTCGATTATGTTAATGTTGTTGGGAGTTTCCACTAGTGAAAGTATGAACCCTAGGCCTCGTTTCCACCATTGCAATACCATTTGTGCTCACGTTTACCACTTGTTTGCTTGCTGCACTTTTTATTACAAATTTATATTACTTTGTTTTGCCATCCATATCACTTGCCATTTAACATCTCTTCGCCGAACTAGTGCACCTATACATCTAACAAGTGTATTAGGTGTGTTGGGGACACAAGAGACTTCTTGTATCTTAGTTGCAGGGTTGCTTGAGAGAGACCATCTTCAACCTCTACTTCCCTGAGTTCGATAAACCTTAGGTCATCCACTTGAGGGAAATTGCTGCTGTCCTACAAACCTCTGCGCTTGGAGGCCCAACATAGTCTACAAGAGTAGAAGCGTGTGTAGACATCAGTAGTCCAAATGCACCAGGCCGCAGTAGGCATAACCTCAAAAAAGAAAGGGTGCTGGAAATTCTTCTTGGCGTGCAAAAGGCAAGAGATGAAGTCCTGTCCCCCCATCTATTCAATCTGCAGATAATACCATACCCGTTGACTGAAATTGCAATGAAAGAAAAGGTGAAACCTATCTTCATTCACGCGTGTAGGACAAAGAACACATAAATTATCATCTTGGTCAGTCCTCCAATGTCTTCTGAGAAGTAAATCCCGTGTGTTTAGACGATCAAAAAACAGCAACCAACCAAAAATCTTGATTTTCATCGTGCAGGAACATCTCCAAAGCCAAACACAAGGAGTAATTGTCGGGACGTGTGAGTGCATGATGGTGTAGAAGCTCTTAGCAGAATAACCAGACTTGGAAGGCCAAGACCACACATCAGGTACAGTGGCATCTCTCTGTATCAAGGTAACCCAATGTATTAGGTGTTGTAATTATGAAGCTGCTATGTTCAAGATTGGCAGATGAAACATTGATGCCACATCCTCAGATTCCAAAAAATCCATGGCAGAGATCTTATCATGTTTGGCAAAGGAAAATAGGAGAGGCAGGTGATCGCGAAGCGGTCTATTTGAATTGTTCAAAAACCAATTGTCGGACCAAAACAGTGTTGGGGAACGTTGCATGGGAAACAAAAAATTTTCCTACGCTCACCAAGATCAATCTAGGAGATGCATCTACGAGAGGAGATTTGGATCCACATACCCTTGTAGATCGCTAAGCGAAAGCGTTCAAGAACGCGGTTGATGGAGTCGTACTCGCCGCGATTCAGATCGCCGAAGATCCTAGCACCGAAGCAACGGTGCCTCCGCGTTCTTCACACGTGCAGCCCGGTGACGTCTCCCACGCCTTGATCCAGCAAGGAGAGAGGGAGAGGTTGGGGAAGACTCCATCCAACAGCAGCACGACGGCATGGTGGTGGTGGAGGAGCGCGGGACTCCAGCAGGGCTTCGCCAAGCGCTGCAAGAGACGAGGAGGGAGAGGGGTAGGGCTGCGCCAAGATGGAGACGTTCTCATGTGTCCAACAGCCCTAAAACCTCACATATATATAGGGGGAAGGGAGGGCTGCGCCCCCCTTTAGGGTTTCCCTCCCCTAGGGTGCGGCCAGCCCTAGATCCCATCTAGGGGGGCGGCCAAGGGGGAGAGAGGGGGAGGCGCACCACTATTGGGCCCTAGGGCCCAACTGCCTTAGGGTTTGCCCCCCTCCCCTCTTGGAGGCGCCCTGGGACTTGGTGGGGGGCGCACCAGCCCCCTTGGGGCTGGTCCCCTCCCACACTTAGCCCACGTAGCCTTCTGGGGCTGGTGGCCCCACCTGGTGGACCCCCGGGACCCTCCCGGTGGTCCCGGTACATTACCGATATCGCCCGAAACTTTTCCGGTGACCAAAACAGGACTTCCCATATATGAATCTTTACCTCCGGACCATTCTGGAACTCCTCGTGACGTCCGGGATCTCATCCGGGACTCCGAACAACATTCGGTAACCGCGTACATACTTTCCCTATAACCCTAGCGTCATCGAACCTTAAGTGTGTAGACCCTACGGGCTCGGGAACCATGTAGTCATGACCGAGACAACTCTCCGGCCAATAACCAACAGCGGGATCTGGATACCCATGTTGGCTCCCACATGTTCCACGATGATCTCATCGGATGAACCACGATGTCAAGGATTCAATCAATCCCGTATACGATTCCCTTTGTCTATCGGTATAGCACTTGCCCGAGATTCGATCGTCGGTATACCGATACCTTGCTCAATCTCGTTACCGGCAAGTCTCTTTACTCGTTCCGTAACACATCATCCCGTGATCAACTCCTTGATCACATATTGTGCACATTATGATGATGTCCTACCGAGTGGGCCCAGAGATACCTCTCCGTCATACGGAGTGACAAATCCCAGTCTCGATTCGTGCCAACCCAACAGACACTTTCGGAAATACCTGTTGTGCACCTTTATAGCCACCCAGTTACGTTGTGATGTTTGGTACACCCAAAGCATTCCTACGGTATCTGGGAGTTGCACAATCTCATGGTCTAAGGAAAAGATACTTGACATATAGAAAAGCTTTAGCATACGAACTACACGATCTGTGCTAGGCTTAGGATTGGGTCTTGTCCATCACATCATTCTCCTAATGATGTGATCCCGTTATCAACGACATCCAATGTCCATGGTTAGGAAACCGTAACCATCTATTGATCAACGAGCTAGTCGTCTAGAGGCTCACTAGGGACACGGTGTTTGTCTATGTATCCATACATGTATCTGAGTTTCCTATCAATACAATTCTAGCATGGATAATAAACGAATATCGTGAACAAGGAAATATAATAATAACCAATTTATTATTGCCTCTAGGGCATATTTCCAACAGTCTCCCACTTGCACTAGAGTCAATAATCTAGTTCACATCGCCATGTGATTAACACTCACAGGTCACATCGCCATGTGACCAACATCCAAAGAGTTCACTAGAGTCAGTAATCTAGTTCACATCAATATGTGATTAACACTCAATGAGTTCTGTGTTTGATCATGTTATGCTTGTGAGAGAGGTTGTAGTCAACGGGTCTGCAACATTCAGATCCCTATGTACTTCGCAAAACTTTATGTCATATCGTAGATGCTGCTACCACGTTCCACTTGGAGCTATTCCAAACTGTTGCTCCATTATACGTATCCGGTATCTCCACTTAGAGTTATCCGGATAGGTGTTAAGCTTGCATCGACGCAACTCTTTACGTCGAACTCTTTATCACCTCCATAACCGAGAAACATTTCCTTATTCCTCTAAGGATAATTTTGACCACTATCTAGTAATCCACTCCTGGATCACCTTTGTACCCTCTTGCCAGACATGTGGCAAGGCACACATCAGGTGCGGTACTTAGCATGGCATACCGTATAGAGCCTATGACAAAAGCATAGGGGACGACCTTCGTCCTTCCTCTTCCTTCTGCCGTGGTCAAGTTTTGAGTCTTACTCAACTTCACACCTTTTAACTCAGGTAAGAACTCCTTCTTTGACTGATCTATTTTGAACTCCTTCAAAATCATGTCAAAGGTGTGTGTTCTTTTGAAAGTATCATCAGGCGTCTTGATCTATCTGTATAGATCTTGATGCCCAATATGTAAGCAGTTTTATCCAGGTCTTCCTTTGAAAAACTCATTTCAAACAACCCTTTATGCTTTCCAGAAATTCTACATCATTTCGGATCAACAATATGTCATTCACATATACTTATCAGAAATGTTGTAGTGCTCCCACTCACTTTATTGCAAATATAAGTTTCCACCAAACTTTGTATACCCAAAAACTTTGATCACTCCATCAAAGTGTATATTCCGACTCCGAGATGCTTGCTCTAGTCCATGGAAGGATCGTTGGAGCTAGCATATCTTTTAGCATCCTTAGGATCGACAAAACCTTTCTGATTGTATCACATACAACCTTTCCTTACGAAAACTGGTAAGGAAACTTGTTTTGTCATCCATCTGCCAGATTTCATAAATGCTGCTAATGCTAACATGATTCCGACGGACTTAAGCATCGTTACGGGTGAGAAAATCTCATCGTAGTCAACTCCTTGAACTTGTGGAAAACTCTTCGCCACAAGTCGAGCTTCATAGACGGTGACATTACCGTCCACATCCGTCTTAGTCTTAAAGATCCATTTGTCTCAATGGCTTGTCGATCACAGGGCAAGTCCACCAAAGTCCATACTTTGTTTTGATACATGGATCCTATCTCGGATTTATCGGCTTCTAACCATTTGTCGGAATATGGGCCCACCATCGCTTCTCCATAGTTCGTAGGTTCATCGTTGTCCAACAACATGACCTCTAAGACAGGATCACCGTACCACTCAGGAGTAGTACATATCCTTGTCGACCCACGAGGTTCGATAGCAACTTGATCTGGAGCTTCATGATCACTATCATTAGTATCCTCTTCAACTGTCGTAGGTTCCACAGAAACATCTTTCTGTGTTGCACTACTCTCCGGTTGAAGTGAGGGTTCGACAACCTCATCAAGTTCTATCTTCCTCCCACTCAATTCTTTCGAGAGAAACTCCTTCTCGAGAAAGGACCCATTCTTAGCGACAAACATTTTTGTCCTTGGATCTGAGATAGAAGGTATACCCAACCGTCACCAGTGGGTATTCCATGAAGATGTATTTGTCCGCTTTGGGTTCGAGCTTTTCCTGGCTGAAGCCATAAGCATCGCAGCCCCAAACATTTAAGAAAACGACAACTTTGGTTTCTTGCCAAACCATACGATGTCGTCTCAACGGACTTAGATGGTGCCCTATATAAAGTGAATGCAGCTGTCTCTAATGCATAACCTCAAAATAATAGCGGTAGATCGGTAAGATACACCATAGATCGCACCATATCTCATAAAGTTCGATTACGATGTCCGGACACACCATTACGTTGTGGTGTTCCAGGGGACTTCAACTGCGAAACAATTCCACAATGTCTCAAGTGATTGCCAAACTCATAATTCAGATAGTATCCCCTTGATCAGATCGTAGGAACATGATCTTTTTTGTTATGATGATTCTTAATCTTCACTCTGAAATTTTTGAACCTTTCAAACGTTTCAGACTTTTGCTTCATTAAGTAAATATACCATATCTACTCAAATCGTCAGTCAAGATGAGAAAATAACGATATCCACCACATGCCTTAATTCTCATTGGATCACATACATCAGCATGTATGATTTCCAATAAGTCACTTACCCGTTTCATTGTACCTGAAAACGAGATCTCAGTCATCCTGCCCATGAGGCATGGCTCGCATGTGTCAAGCGATTCAAAATCAAGTGACTCCAAACGTCCATCAGCATGGAGTTTCTTCATGCATTTTATGCCAAAATGACCTAAGCGGCAGTGCCACAAGAAAGTGGTACTATCATTATTAACTCTACATCTTTTGGCATTAATATCATCATGTGTATTACTATGATCGAGATTCAACAAACCATTGGGTGCATGACCATAAAGGTATTATTCATGTAAACAGAATAACCATTATTCTCTGACTTAAATGAATAATCGTATTGTAATGAACATGATCTAATCATTTTCATGCTCAACGCAGACACCTGATAACATTTATCTAGGTTCAACACTAATCTCGAAAATAGAGGAAGTGTGCGATGGTGATCTCATCAACCTTGGAAACACTTCCAACACACATCGTCACCTCGCCCTTAGCTAGTCTCCGTTCAGTCCGTAGCTTTTGCTTCAAGTCACTAATAATAGCAACTGAACCGGTATCCAATACCCAGGTGCTACAAGGAGTACTACTAAGGTACACATCAATAACACGTATATCAAATATACTTTGTTGAAGTTGCCAGCTATCATATCTACCATGTATTTGGGGTGGTTCCGCTACCATGTGACCGTTCCCCTTACAATAGAAGCACTTAGTCTCAAGGTTTGGGTTCAACCATGGGTTCCTTCATCAGAGTGACAACAGGTTTGCCATTCATGAAGTTTCCCTTCTAGCCCTTACCCTTTTGAAACCAGTGGTCTTGCTAAACCATCAACACTTGATGCTCCTTCTTGATTTCTACTTTTGCGGTACTAAGAACCGCTAACAGCACCGGGATCATCTCCATCCTTTGCATGTCATAGTTCATCACGAAGTTCTAGTAGCTTGGTGATAGTGTCTAGAGAATTCTGTCAACCACTATCTCACCTGGAAGATTAACTCCCACTTGGTTCAAGTGATTTCAGCACCCAGACATTCTGTGCACATGCTCACTAGTTGAGCTATTCTCCTCCATCCTTTTGGCAAAGGAACTTGTCAGAGGTCTCATACCTCTCAACACGGGCATGAGCCTGAAATCCCAATTTCAGCTCTTAGAACATCTCATATGTTCTATGGCGTTCAAAACGTCATTGGAATCCCGATTCTAAGCCGTAAAGTATGGTGCACTAAACTATCAAGTAGTCATCAGGACGTCTCTGTCAGGTGTTCACAACATCCACAGACAACGTTGTAGGGGTTTGCACATCGAGCGGTGCATCAAAGACGTAAGCTTTCTGTGCAGTAGTGAGGACACTCCTCGGACTACGGACCCAGTCCGCATCCTTGCTTACAATATCTTTCAACTTAGTCTTTCTCTAGGATCGTATTAAACAGGGAGCTACAACGCAAGCTATTGATCTACAACATAATTTGCAAAGGCAACTTAGACTATTGTTCATGATAAGTGAGTTTAACTAATCAAATTACTTATAACTCCCACTCAAAATGACATCCCTCTGGTCATCCGAGCCTGACATGATCCAAATCCACCAACCCAAGTCCGATCATCACGTGAGATGAGGTGGTGTCAATGGTGAACATCTTCATGTTGATCATATCTACTATATGACTCATGCTCGACCTTTCGGTCTTCCGTGTTCCGAGGCCATGTCTGTACATGCTAGGCTCGTCAAGTCTAACCCGAGTGTTCTGCATGTGCAAAACTGGCTTGCACCCGTTGTATGCGAACGTAGAGTCTATCACACCCGATCATCACGTGGTGCTTCGAAACGACGAACCTTCGCAACGGCGCACACTCGGGGGGAACACAATTTCATCTTGAAATTTTAGTGAGGGATCATCTTATAATGCTACCGCCGTCCTAAGCAAAATAAGATGCATAAAAGGATTAACATCACATGCAAATCATAAGTGACATGATATGGCCATCAACTCGTGCTTTTGATCTCCATCTCCAAAGCACCGGCATGATCTCCATCGTCACCGGCGTAACACCATGATCCCCATCATCATGATCTCCATCATCGTGTCGCCATCGGGGTTGTCGCGCGCCCACCAAGCTCTTACTACTATTGCTACCGTTTAGCGATAAAGTAAAGCATTACATAGCGCTTAATGATTGACACGCAGGTCATACAAAAATTAAAGACAACCCTATGGCTCCTGCCGGTTGCCGTATGCATCGACATGCAAGTCGATATTAACTATTACAACATGATCATCTCATACATCAAATATATCTCATCATGTCATTGGCCATATCATATCACATACATACCCTGCAAAAACAAGTTAGACGTCCTCTAATTTGTTGTTGCATGTTTTACGTGGCTGCTATGGGTATCTAGCAAGAACGCTTCTTACCTACGCAAAGCCACAACGGTGATATTCAAGTTGCTATTTAACCTTCTACAAGGACCGCCTTGTTCTATTCCGATTCAACTAAGATAGGAGAGACAGACACCCGCCAGCCATCTTATGCAACAAAAGTCACATGTCTGTCGATGGAACCGGTCTCATGTACGTGGACATGTAAAGTTGGTCCGGGCCGCTTCATCCCATAATACCGCTGAATCAAGAAAGACTAAGGAGGGCAGCAATTTAAACATCAACGCCCACAAACCCTTTTGTGTTCTACTCGTGAAAGCATCTACGCAAGATCCTAGCTCTGATACCACTGTTGGGTAACGTAGCATGGGAAACAAAAAAATTTCCTACGCTCACCAAGATCAATCTAGGAGATGCATCTACGAGAGGAGATTTGGATCCACATACCCTTGTAGATCGCTAAGCGGAAGCGTTCAAGAACGCGGTTGATGGAGTCGTACTCGCCGCGATTCAGATCGCCGAAGATCCTAGCACCGAAGCAACGGTGCCTCCGCGTTCTTCACACGTGCAGCCCGGTGACGTCTCCCACGCCTTGATCCAGCAAGGAGAGAGGGAGAGGTTGGGGAAGACTCCATCCAACAGCAGCACGACGGCATGGTGGTGGTGGAGGAGCGCGGGACTCCAGCAGGGCTTCGCCAAGCGCTGCAAGAGACGAGGAGGGAGAGGGGTAGGGCTGCGCCAAGATGGAGACGTTCTCATGTGTCCAACAGCCCTAAAACCTCACATATATATAGGGGGAAGGGAGGGCTGCGCCCCCCTTTAGGGTTTCCCTCCCCTAGGGTGCGGCCAGCCCTAGATCCCATCTAGGGGGGCGGCCAAGGGGGAGAGAGGGGGAGGCGCACCACTATTGGGCCCTAGGGCCCAACTGCCTTAGGGTTTGCCCCCCTCCCCTCTTGGGGCGCCCTGGGACTTGGTGGGGGGGCGCACCAGCCCCCTTGGGGCTGGTCCCCTCCCACACTTAGTCCACGTAGCCTTCTGGGGGTGGTGGCCCCACCTGGTGGACCCCCGGGACCCTCCCGGTGGTCCCGGTACATTACCGATATCGCCCGAAACTTTTCCGGTGACCAAAACAGGACTTCCCATATATGAATCTTTACCTCCGGACCATTCCGGAACTCCTCGTGACGTCCGGGATCTCATCCGGGACTCCGAACAACATTCGGTAACCGCGTACATACTTTCCCTATAACCCTAGCGTCATCGAACCTTAAGTGTGTAGACCCTACGGGTTCGGGAACCATGTAGACATGACCGAGACAACTCTCCGGCCAATAACCAACAGCGGGATCTGGATACCCATGTTGGCTCCCACATGTTCCACGATGATCTCATCGGATGAACCATGATGTCAAGGATTCAATCAATCCCGTATACGATTCCCTTTGTCTATCGGTATAGCACTTGCCCGAGATTCGATCGTCGGTATGCCGATACCTTGCTCAATCTCGTTACCGGCAAGTCTCTTTACTCGTTCCGTAACACATCATCCCGTGATCAACTCCTTGATCACATATTGTGCACATTATGATGATGTCCTACCGAGTGGGCCCAGAGATACCTCTCCGTCATACGGAGTGACAAATCCCAGTCTCGATTCGTGCCAACCCAACAGACACTTTCGGAGATACCTGTTGTGCACCTTTATAGCCACCCAGTTACGTTGTGACGTTTGGTACACCCAAAGCATTCCTACGGTATCTGGGAGTTGCACAATCTCATGGTCTAAGGAAAAGATACTTGACATATAGAAAAGCTTTAGCATACGAACTACACGATCTGTGCTAGGCTTAGGCTTGGGTCTTGTCCATCACATCATTCTCCTAATGATGTGATCCCGTTATCAACGACATCCAATGTCCATGGTTAGGAAACCGTAACCATCTATTGATCAACGAGCTAGTCGTCTAGAGGCTTACTAGGGACATGGTGTTTGTCTATGTATCCACACATGTATCTGAGTTTCCTTTCAATACAATTCTAGCATGGATAATAAACGATTATCGTGAACAAGGAAATATAATAATAACCAATTTATTATTGCCTCTAGGGCATATTTCCAACAAACAGAACAAAGTCTCCTTGATTAACTGTGGCTGAAGAAATAGCTCTGTAAGAATCAGCTAGCTTGAACACATCCCTCCACCAAAAGGAGCCGCACAACACCGTGTCTTGGGGTACTATACCATCATAATAGGTATTCCAGATAAGAGAGACCCAAGGAACACCTTCCTTGTTCAAAAATTTATGGAGATGCTTAATGAGTAAGCCTTGGTTTTGCAGGTGCAAATTGATAATGCCAAGACCACCTTTATCCTTCGGCCTGCAGACCAAGTCACATGCCGCAAGGGACTGTCTGGGGGTGTCAGAATTACCACGCCAAAGGCATTGTCTTTCATTCTTTCAAGTTGCTTGATTATGCCAATTGGGATGTCCAAGGTACAAAGGAAGTAAATGGGCATAGAGGACAATACAGAGGTAAGCAACTGAAGCCGGGAATCCTGATTCAGCATGGCAGAGCTTGCAAAAAGTCTTCTTTCAACCCTGTCAACCAAAGGCATAAGATCTACAATCCTTGGCTTGGTAGTTCCCATAGGAAGGCCCAAATATGTGAAAGGAAGCGTTCCCAATGAGCATCCAAACACAGCAGCAAGCCTAGTGGCCTCTTCATCATCCACATTAAGGGCCACCATTGTGGATTTTTGGAAATTCACCTTGAGGCCAGTAGAAGCATAGAAGACATCCATCATTTCCTTGAGAGCAATGAGTTTGGAATCCACTGCAGATACAATTAATATAGTATCATCAGCGTATTGGATGATTGGAAAATGAGGATCATGGGAAGGTATTGGCAGGGTGAGAACTCCATCAGACGGCATTCTGTTAACCACTGATTGCAAAAGGTCAGATGCAATTAAAAAAAGCAAAGGTGATAAAGGGTACCCTTGCCTAACCCCACACTTGCACTGAAATTGCTTCCCTGGCACCCCATTCAACAAAACCGAAGATGAGCCTGAAGATAGAACTTCCTTGACCCAAGATAACCACCTAGCATCAAAACCCTTGTGCTGCAAAATTTGCAAGATGGCCTCATGTTCAATTGTATCAAAAGCCTTAGCAAAATCCAGCTTCAAAATCAGGATAGGTCTCCGAGATTGCTTGCACTGATGAATGTACTCAAAAGCCCATGCCAGGAAGTCTTGAATGGACCTAGACTTCAAGAATCCATACTGATTCTTGTGGATGCATTTAAGTATCACTGTCTGCAATCTATTGGCGAGTAACTTGGTTAAGAACTTGAGGCATGTGTTGGTCAAATAGATTGGTCTGAAATCTCCCAGGCCCTGAGGAGCAAGCATTTTAAGTACAAGGGTGATCAGAGAGCCATTGATCCCCTCAAGGCTGAGCGAGCCAGCAACAAATTGCTTAATCAAATTCAAAAAGTCCTTCTGAATAATGGGCCAACATTTCTTAACAATAAGCCCATTAAAGCCATCAGACCCAGGGGCCCTATCGGTTGGCAACTCCTTCAGAACGTTATCAATTTCAGCTTGTGAGAAAGGCCTAGAAAGATCTTGTAGGCCATTAATGGGCTGGATTAGGTCTGCCAAGCAAAAGCCCATTTGGATGCCCTAAGATTGGCCCATCCTTGATTTTAAAGATTGCCAAAGAACTCCCGCCATTTGGTCATGATCATGAATAGAAACACCATCATCAGATACCAGGCTGGCGATACTGTTATTTCTAAGCCTTTCAGATGCCATTGCATGGAAAAATTTAGAGTTTTCCTCACCAACTTTAATGTAACGAATAGTGCAGCGTTGCTTCCAATAAATATACTGCAATCGTAGCAAATCCTCGTGGTGGAGCTTAACTATTTTCCTGAAATTAAACTCCGGAATGGTGAGGGGCTTGTATTCTTCCAGAGTATCCAAGCAAAGGATCACTTTAGAGCAGTTAAGAATGACTTTCTTGATGGAAGCAAGATTAATGTGCCAACGCTTAAGATCACTCCTAAGTCGCTTGAACTTCTTAGAAATAACAGCAGCTGCCGAACCTGAGCAAGCTAAAGGAGCATTCCATGAAGCCGTGACACAGTCCATAAAACCCGGTAACTCCATCCAGTAGTTTTCAAACTGAAAAACCTTAGCTCGAGGGATGGTTGTGTCAATGGAGACCAAACAAGGGATATGATTAGAGCCAGTGCGAGCAAGGGGGTGCAGAACCGTGTTAGGGTACAGTGAGATCCAAGAACTAGTCGTGAAGAACTAGTCCAATTATTCCAGGAGGGGTTGTTGCTGCATATTCGACTAGGTATAGGCCCTGCCCTTCAATGGTAACTCCAGTAAACCAAGATGCCCGGTAATCTCATTGAACAGAAATATATCATTGACATTGCCACCTGGAAGATTTTTGTTGTCCAAACACCTGATGAAGTTAAAGTCACCGAGCAACAGCCAGTTATCATGAACAGGTATTTGAAGGTGATATAACCATTGGACAAAATCATCACGCAAAGGGCCATCGCATGGGCCATACACAGAAACCAGAGTCCAAAGCTCTGAATTATGGACTGAAGTAAAGGATACCACGACTGCGAAACGCTGGATTTCTATGAGACAACCAGAGAAAAAAAGCTGAATTCCATACAACTAAAATGCCTCCAAAGGCCCCATGCGAAGGAGCAAACACAAAATTATCGAATCTCCGTGGGCAAAATTGCCGGATAGACTTTAGATCAAAAGATTCACACTTTGTTTCTTGCAAACATACTATGGAGCAATTACTTTTGTCAATCTTAGCACGAACATCTCTCTGGCGTGTCTCAGAGTTCAAACCACGCAAATTCCAGCACATAACCTTCCCGTTACGAAAGCGTGGATTATCCATAAAGAAACATGAAGAAATAGCCAAACATCTCTACTGCATAACAGAGGAGATAACTGTCGATAGATTCATACATGCAATAATCTAAAAGGAGTTCAGACAAAGACCCAGTGCTGACAACGCAAAGAACATAATCAGAGCACAACTTACGACAACAAGGAACATAGGACAGTTCAGACTGAAGAAACAAAATAAGGAACTGACACACACAGATCCCATAGAAAAAAAGGAATGACAGCGCATTCCCACCCAACCGACCGCTTGGAGCTTCACTTGTCATCACGATCCTTGTGTTGGTCTTCCTTCTTTGGACTTGCCATAAGCTTGTCCACAGTGAGCTTCTCGGGTGAAATCTCAAGAGACTCCCCAATGTGCTGCATGAGGCGAATTGGGGTTGGTGGTGGGACGGTCGAGTATGAACCATTGCCGTGCTCCTTCTCAGCAGTCGAGCTCTCCTCCTGAGGGGCAGAACCATACCTAGGCTTCTTAGGCCGTGGGCGCCGAATAGAAGAGGGCTTGTTAGGAATTGCAGAGGTAGGTTTGAAACCAGATTTCTTTGCGCAACTGCGTGTCATTCGTCTGGTGGAGAAATCCTTGGGAGAACGAACCAGCTTGGTGTCCTAACGATGGCCACATTTATGTTTGCCTAACATGGAGGGAGTCTTGGAGGTGAACTCAAAATCATCCCGCAGAACTGAATCCATAGGAGAAACCACATGTAGATCTATCTGAGTTATTGCAACTTCAGGCATACCAGCGGGATCCTTGCCAATCAGAGACTGCAAAGATTGCTCAAGCTCTTGTCACCAAAACCTCATGGGCAAAACCACAGGTGGAAGCACCGAGAGACAGACATGCCTATGTATGTTCTGAACCTCAAGCTCAGGCACGAGATTTCGAAAAGATCACTCCCACACCATGTCAGGTGGCAAGACCGGACCAAACACCACCCTAAAAATGCCCAAGTGGATTGGATCAAGATTAACCACTGGTGGATGAATAGCTGGAGGAATGTATGGGACAATTGCTTGTTCCAAGTTTTCCCGAACCATAACCTGCTGGATAACTTCAACATCTGCATTCTGGCTATCAGAGGAACTGTTGGACCCCATGGATGGATTTAACACCATGGAATTTTGATCCTGTGCACCTTGAACTTCAGGCTCCTGCGGTTGAGCATTCTAAGCAGCCACAACCTCATCCCAAGGGCCCCATCCATCAGCATTTTGCTCAGGCACTTGCTGTTGCTCTGGTTGGTTGACTCCCCAAGCATGATGTTGCTCTGGTTGATGCTAAGCATTTGCAGGGTTGGCGTCCCAGCCCTAAGCAGGAAAAGGTGCCATTCCCCAAAAGGGTTATGGGGGCACATGATCTGGCATAGGATGAGGATTTCCAACAAGGGGCATCGGGTCTTCGTCAGCACTCAACATGGCTTCTGCAAAATTGTTAGTGAGGATATAAATGGCAGCAGACCTCGACACAATAGTACCTCCCCAATTTGCATACTCACGAAAAACCACTGATCGAGGCACCATGATATTATCCGGGAAAGAAGCATAGATCAAAGACCAAACTAGATGCCGATCCGGTTCATCCCAATAATGAAACTGACCAAAAGTACTGACAACATCGGACAGGTATTGGGTATTCCTGTAATCCAGAGGCACTCCAATAAGCATTAACCAACCCGTTCTGTGCCCATGAATTGCCCTAAACCCCCCTGGTTGTGAGGTATGAAACGCACAAAGAACTCATGTCCATCTTCATCTAAACCCATGGGGAAAGGAGGGTGCCGAGTAAACCAAGACCTCATCACGGGACTAGCCACCTCAAATAACCCAACCCCCTGGAACCATGTCTGAGCAGAGCGAACAATCACCTGGAGATCCTCTTGCAAGAAGTTGAGCACTTGCTCCCGTCGGATGGCCATTAGATGCGCCGACGTCAAAGGCTCAACGATGGCCACCATGAATTGCTCATGAAATCTTGGTGGGGCCTGCATCGGGGTGTAGTAGGTTCTTGGCAGTCGCTCTGCTCCTCCATCGATGATGTCATGGCCAGTAGGAAGAAAACGCTAGGGATCAAGCTCGTAGACGACCATTGATGTAGTATCAGCTGCAACCGGCGATGGTGGAGGCGATTGGGGTTTTGGGGGCAGATTGGTTCTGTGGAGGAGGGGAAGGGGTGGAGTTGGGCGGTGGAGGTAGCGAACCCGAAGCACCGGGGAGGGGTTCTGTCAAGGCGCAAGGCTCGAAACCTGGCGACGGGACCTTAGGTGCCCAAACAGTGGAACCAGCATTAATACCAGGGCAGTCTTTCTTAGCGTGACCGGTCCGAAAACACAATCTGCAGCGTACATGATTTGTGCACATATCGGAGAGGTGACCCATACCCAAACAATGCTGACAATCCCAGTATTTGACCGCCAAATCCTCAATCATCTCATTCAAAGTCTGTAAATCATCCATAATTTCCGTTGGTGACGGATTATAGGCCGGAGATGGAGTGGCAGACGAGTCATCGTCAGATAACATAATTGGGCTATCCAAGGATGATTGCCACTTCTCAAGCTTGCGTTGTATTCCCTCGAAGAGGAAAGGGTGATGTAGCAAAGTAGTGTAAGTATTCCCCTCAGTTTTTGAGAACCAAGGTATCAATCCAGTAGGAGACCACGCGCGAGTCCCTCGCACCTGCACAAACAAATAAGAACTTCGCAGCCAATGCGATAAGGGGTTGCCAATCCCTTTACGCTCACTTACGAAAGTGAGATCTGATAGATATGATAGTTTGATATTTCTGGTATTTTTGGATATAAGAACAGAAAGTTAAAACGGTAAAGTAAAGTAGATTGTAGATTGATATGTTGAGAATAGACCCGGGGGCCATAGGTTTCACTAGTGGCTTCTCTCATGATAGCAGAATTCTACGGTGGGTGAATGAATTACTGTCGAGCAATTGATAGAAAAGAGAATACTTATGAGAATATCTAGGCATGATCATTATATATAGGCATCACGTCCGTGACAAGTAGACTGAAACGATTCTGCATCTACTACTATTACTACCTACATCGACCGCTATCCAGCATGCATCTAGAGTATTAAGTTCATAAGAACAGAGTAACGCCTTAAGGAATATGACGTGATGTAGAGGGATAAACTCAAGCAATATGATATAAACCCCATCCTTTTATCCTCAATGGCAACAAAACAATATGTACCTTGCTGCCCCTACTGTCACTGGGAAAGGACACCACAAGATTGAACCCAAAGCCAAGCACTTCTCCCGTTGCGAGAACTATAGATCTAGTAGGCCAAACCAAACCAATAATTCGAAGAGACTTGCAAGGATATTATAATCATACATAATAGATTTAAGAAAAGAACCAAATATTTCTCATAGATAATCTCGATCATAAACCCACAATTCATCGGATCTCGACAAACACACCGCAAAAAGAGATTACATCGAATAGATGTCCTCGAAGACCGAGGAGAACTTGGTATTGAGATCCAAAGAGAGAGAAGAAGCCATCTAAGTACTAACTATGGACCCGAAGGTCTGTGGTAAACTACTCACAACTCATGGTGAGGCGATGGTGTTGATGTAGAAGCACTCCATGGTAGACCCCCCCTCCGACGGAGCTCCGGAACAGGCCCCAAGATGGGATCTCACGAGAACAGAAGGTTGCGGCGGTGGAATTAGGGTTTTCTCTCCTCTTCTGATGTTTTCGGGGTACATGGATATATATAGGAGGAAGGAGGGCATTGGGGGACCAACGTGGGGCCCACAAGGCAGGGGGCGCGCCCTATAGGGGGGGCCCACCCTCGTGGAAGCCACGTGTGCCTGATACGTCCAAAACGTATCTATAATTTCTGCTTGCTCCATGCCTCTTTTGTGTGATATTGCTATGATATTTATGCACTTCCATACACTTTTGATCATATTTGGACTAACCTATTAACTCAGTGCACCCCAGTGCCAGTTTCTGTTTTCTGCTGTTTTTGTATTTCAGGTTTTCCCATTACGTAAACTGCCAGAAAAATTCCGGGAAAAATATATAAAAAATCAGCGTTCTGGAAGCTTCCATGCGGCCAAAGTAGGGACGGAGGGGGGCCACCAGGGCTCCAGGCGGCCAGAGGGCGCGCCCCCCCTCCTGGCCGCGCCGCCAGGGCGCCTGGGCCCCCCTGGCCTCCTCTGACGCCCCCTTTGGCATATATTTACACCGCGTCCCGAAACCCTCGAGGACGGAACCCTTTTTCACGATCTCATCTCTGTTCCGCCGCCGCCGCGCTTCCAAGATCGGGAGCACCAGGAGAACTCTTCCCGGCACCCTGTTGGAGGGGAGGATCACCACCGGGAGCCTCTCCACCACCATGGACGCCTCCCGGATGACTTGTGAGTAGTCTCCCTTGGACCATGGGTCCATGACCAGTAGCTATGTGATGTTCTCCTCCCCTCTTTGTTCTTCACCGATTAGACCTCGTGAGCTGCCCTACATGATCGAGGCACATATGTAATCCTTATGTTGTTGCTATGCTGAGTTTGCTGGGATCCGATGGATTATGAGATTATGTTCAGATTGTATGTGAGTAATATATTTGATTTACCTCTTTTATATTTATGTTCTTGAGTAATTCTTGCATGTTCTCCGTTGCTGTTTATTGCTTTGGCCAAGTAGTAGGTAGTAACTCCAAGAGGGAACATTATGCTTGATTGTGGGTTCATGCCCCTCGATGACTAGCTTGAGTGACAGAAACATGAGTCTAGGGGATGTGCTGTTGCCACAAGGGGGAAAACAACGGTGCTTGTACTTGCGGGTGCAAGGATTGTTTACTTTACGCAAAGTTCTTTTAATACAGTTGTCTGTTGCTTTGAGTTTACACTATGGGTGGGACTCGCAACTTAATACCAGCGAGATGTTTTGGATAGATATCTCAAGGTGGATGATTAGTAGTAGATGCAGATGGATTTCGGTCTACTTGCCTTGGCGTACCGCCCATGCTTTTGAGCCTCTACCTTTCTTTGCAGCATAGTTAGCATTGGTTTGCGCACATAATCCTGTCAATTGCCCAGCTGTAATTCGTTTACCTCGCTTAGCTGTTTTATCGTCTTTTGGGAGAGAGACATCACTAGTGAACATCATGGGACCCCGGTCCATATTACCATCACTGATCACATCCGTTATTTACTTTCTGTTCTTACTTACTAGTTGCAGTAATACCTATCACTATTATCTCTTGCGTTTGATCCTTTGTAAACGACAAGGCTGGAGGGATTGACAACCTCTCTGTACTTGTTGGGAGCAAAGTTATTTGTATTTGTGTGCAGGTCCGGTCAATCGCTAGATGCGCCGCTAGCAGTTGACACCTTCTTGTTGAACCTCGGAGTCTTAGGGGATTCGATCCTTGGTATCTTTGCCAAGGGAAAACTACCGCTACACTGCATCTCAAACCTTCCACTTGGGGTAACCAACGAGGGGCGAGAGTGCCCTATTCCATGGTTCTCATGTCTCCCGTGAATATATCACTACAAAAATATCTCTTCCGAAGGTTTCATTCCGTTTGGACTCCGTTTGATATTCCTTTTCTGTAAAACCCTGGAATAGGCAAAAAACAGCAATCTGGACTGGGCCTTTGGGTTAATAGGTTAGTCCCAAAAAGAATATAAAAGTGTATAACAAAGCCCATTAAACATCCAAAACATCATAAATAATAGCATGGAACAATCAAAAATTAGAGACGTATCAAGCATCCCCAAGCTTAATTCCTGCTCGTCCTCGAGTAGGTAAATGATAAAAACAGAATTTTTGATGTGGAATGCTAATCAACATAATTTTCAATGTAATTCTTTTTATTGTGGCATGAATGTTCAGATCTAAAAGATTCAAGACAAAAGTCTATATTGACATAAGAAATAAGAATACTTCAAGCATACTAACAAAGCAATCATGTCTTCTCAAAATACCATGGCTAAAGAAAGTTATCCCTATAAAATCATATAGTATGGCTATGCTCCCTCATCATCACACAAAATATTCATATCATGCACAACCCTAGTTTCAGTCAAGCACTTGTTTTCATACTCTATTCTTTCAAACCTTTCAACTTTCACGCAATACATGAGCGTGAGCCATGGATATAGCACTATGGGTGGAATAGAGTGGTGGTTGTGGAGAAGACAAAAAGGAGGGAGATAGTCTCACATCGACTAGGCATATCAATGGGCTATGGAGATGCCCATCAATAGATATCAATGTGAGTGAGTAGAGATTGCCATGCAACGGATGCATTAGAGCTAAAAATGTACGAAAGCTCAACAAAAGAAACTAAGTGGGTGTGCATCCAACTTGCTTGCTCATGAAGACCTAGGGCATTTGAGGAAGCCCATCGTTGGAATATACAAGCCAAGTTCTATAATGAAAATTCCCACTAGCATATGAAAGTGACTAAACATGAGACTCACTATCATGAAGAACATGGTGCTACTTTGAAGCACAAGTGTGGAAAAAGATAGTAGCAATTGTCCTTTTTTTTTCTTTTTTTCTTTGGACCTTTATTTTTCTTGGCCTTTCCTTCCTTTTTTTTTCTTTTTTCCCTTGGGACAATGCTCTAATAATGATGATCATCACACTTATATTGATTTACAACTCGATATTACAACTCGACACTAGAACAAAGTATGACTCCATATGAATGCCTCCGGCAGTGTACAGAGATGTGCAATGAATCAAGAGTGACATGTATGAAAAATTATGCATGGTGGCCTTGCCACAAATACGATGTCAACTACATGATCATGCATGGCAATATGACAATATGAAGCGTGTCATATGAACGGAACAGTGGAAAGTTGCATGGCAATATATCTCGGAATGGCTATGGAAATGCCATGATAGGTAGATATGGTAGCTGTTTTGAGGAAGGTATATGGTGGGTGTATGGTACCGGCGAAAGTTGCGCGGTACAAGAGAGGCTAGCAATGGTGGAAGGGTGAGAGTGCGTATAATCCATGGACTCAACATTAGTCATAAAGAACTCATATACTTATTGCAAAAATTTACGAGTCATCAAAACAAAGCAATCAACGCATGATCCTAGGGGGAGGTTGGTAGGAGTTAACCATCGTGCGCCCCCGACCTCTACACAAAGGATGACACTCTACAAATACCTCATGCTCTAACTTCGTCACATAGCAGTTCACCATATGTGCATGCTACGGGAATCACAAACTTTAACACAAGTATTTCTCAATTTCATAATAACCCCACCAGCATGACTCTAATATCACTATCCTCATGTCTCAAAACAATTATCAAGTATCAAACTTCTCATCATATTCAATGCACTTTGTATGAAAGTTTTTACTACATTCATCTTGGATGCCTATCATGTTAAGGCTAGTTTTATAGCCAAAGCACATTACCATGCTGTTCTAATAGACTCTCAAAAGGATATAAGTGAAGCATGATAGATCAACAATTTCTACAAAATAAAATTGCCACCGTGCTCAAAAAGATATAAGTGAAGCACATACAGTGTTCTAACAATTCCTAGGCCATATTTATTTCTCTCAAAAAGGTGTGTCCAGCAAGGATAATTGTGGAAAACTAACAAGCAAAGACTCAAATCATACGTGTCCAAGTAAAATATATATCATGTGGTGAATAAAAATATAGTCCCGAGTATAGTTACCGATAGATGAAGAGGAAAGAGGGGATGCCTTCCCGGGGCATCCCCAAGCTTAGGCTTTTGGTTGTCCTTGAATTTTACCTTGGGGTGCCTTGGGTATCCCCAAGCTTAGGCTCTTTCCACTCTTTGTTCCATAGTCCATCAAAGTAATACTCAAAACTTGAATACTTCACAACACAAAACTTATACAAAAATCTCGTGAGCTCCGTTAGTATAAGAAAACAAACCACCACTCAAAGGTACTGTAATTAACTAAGTCTTTGTTTATATTGGTGTTAAACTGTAATGCCCAGGATGGGACTATACCTCCTACGTGTCGAGGCACGACTTAAAGGTATAAGCCCATCCTAGAATGATCTCAAGTTTGGTATCTTTGCACGACTCATGTAAAAGAGGGATTAAATTGCAAAAGGAGATAGTTGGCTTACACTCGCCACTTCACACGATACAATAAATAAACAAAACATCATACAAAACATCACAACCCGACTACGGGTGAAGAACCAAAAGAAAGATACCAAAACAACATAAAACCACAGGTCAGGAACGAATCCTAGTAGAAACCACTACTGATCGTCGAAACTTCACAAACATACGGCCAAACTCTTCATCGAGCTCCCAGTGAAGAACTTGAACCAGCTCCTGCTTCATACTCGGCTGAACCTGCATCTGGTGTTGTAGTAACTGTGAGCCACGAGGACTCAGCAATCCCATAACCATGGGTAACAAGACTAGCAAAGCTTTATGGGTAGGAAGAGGTAAAGTGGTGAGGCTGCAGCAGCGGCTAAGCAAAATATGGTGGCTAACTTACGAGTACCAGAATAAGATGAGAAGCTACGCAAACGGTCGCAAAGGAGGTGATCGCTAAAGATCCTAACTACATACGGTCAAACATAACCCCACCGTGTTCTCTTCTCAAAGTGAAAAGAGACAGTCACGGTTACTCACACAGTTGTGTGTTTTACTTCGGATCCTCTGTCAAGTTTTCTACAACCGGACATTAACAAATTCCAATCTGCCACATAACCGCGGGCACGGCTTTCGAAAGTTCAAAACCCTGCAGGGGTGTTCCAACTTAGCCCATCACAAGCTCTCACGATTAGCTGAAGTGATAAATATAATATCATCACCCCTTATCTTAGGGAAAATCCGATCAGGCTCGGCTTCCCGGTAGCACAAGTCATTTCGACAATGGTAAAACAAGTCCAGCAAGACCTCCCGGCGTGCCGACACCCTGATAGTAGCCGCGCGTATCTTGTCTCAGGCCACGTCCGGATGAGCAGTACGTACAGATACCGAAGACCCCAGCGAACTGGGTGGTATCCGCAAGTGGCTCTAGTTTGGGACCAACACCATCAGCACTGGCCCCTGCTATGTAGAATTAAGAATCCTCGGGTAGCGCTAACTCCCTATGCAATTTAATTAATTAATTAAGTTGTTATTATGAGCAAATTAAAACCAATGTTGGGCCTTGCTGGAGGAGTTTTATTCAAAGTCGAACTGTCAAGGGGTCCCCATTACACCCATCGTGTTAGGAACGCAAAATCAAGGAACATAATGCCGGTTTATCGGCGCCTAAGGTGGCATGAGTGGAACAAAACACCGAGCAAAAGGCCAAGCCTTCCACCCATGCCCAGTGTATAGGTGTGTTAATAATATTAATAGATATTGTGATATAACCAACAACAAGTTCCCTCCTGGAACAAACTTCATCTTCACCTGCAACTAACAACGCTATAAGAGGGACTGAGCAAGCGAGGCTGAGCAAGCGGGTAACATAGCCAAACAGTGGTTTTGCTAGGAAGGTGTCAAGGTTAGAGGTTTCATGGCAACAAGGAGAGGCTGACATAAAGATGGGTAGCGCGACATGTAACGATAGCATCGAGACAACTAAGCATGGCAATGGTAGTAAAGGTATCCAAGGGTATGATCATCTTGCCTGGGATTCCACAAGGGAGAAGAACGGATCCATGAAGTAGACGAAGCAACAGACGAGCGAATCCTCACAACTCCGGAACGAAACCGAAGCTAACAAGAGAAGCAACCGGAAAGAAGAAACAACACGGTAAACACACAAGCATAAACATGGCATACGATGCACAAACAAGTATGATGCATGTCCGGTTTAAATATGCATGGCATGGCAAAGTGCACAAACAAAACTACAAGTTAAGTGGAGCTCAATATGCAACTAGTTGCATATTGACGAAACACCACATTTAATTATTTAGTTGACTCTCATTTAATTACAAGACAAGATTAATTGTTTTTAACATAGCAAGAGGTCAAGCATAATAAACTACACTATTTAGGCATTTTAAATGAGGCCGGAAAAGAACAACAACATATCCGGAAAATCCCCATGAGCATGTTTAATAATATAAGCAAACAACAATTTAACATATAATGTTGTTAACATGATGCGGATGACATGATCAAGTTTATGCAATTATTAGAAGGTTGACTTAAAAGAGATAAGAAGTGTTGTCACCGTGGGGGAATGAAAGGGTGCCACGGCAATGATCCGAAAATGATGCAACGCAACATATCGGTTTTCCGTAACTCGTTGAGAGTCCGGTGCAAAAGATAGAATCGACGTGAGCAAGTCGAACAAGATGAAAGGTGGGCGATCCCGTTACCGGGTTCCCATGAGTCGGTGACGAGGCAACCGAGGGACATGACAACGGACGAAACGGACACGATGCACACACGGGAAACATTTCATACAACCACAACAAGCATCACACGGGTCATCCACGGGGTTATACCTTCGGAACCATCGTTCTCGGAGGGGTTCGAGGTCGTAGTGGAAGTAGCCGAAGTAGTGGAAGTAGTGGTACACGAGTCGTGGTACACGGGGCGACGGTAGACGTTCGGGCGACGGTAGTCGTTCGGGCGACGGTAGACGTTCGGGCTATAGATGTACTCGGTCGTCGTGGTACACGTTTGTAGATGTTCATCCGTCATGTCGTGGTACTTGGCGAGTCAACGTGTAGTCGTGTAGGTGTTCCCGTTCGTAGAGGTACATGCCATCGGAGGGGTACTTGTCGTTTCATCGTGTAGTTGAACTCGTTTCTTCTGTCAAAACAGTAGCACGGCAACACAACAAAAGAACAACACAACAAAACACGAAACACAGCAGCACGTTCTTGCGGGAAGGGACCCTGGCAGCGGCATGGCGGGGTAGTGACGAGGCCGGGGCGGCTCCTGGCCGGAGGGAAGGACGCAGAGGCGCGGACGGAAGAAGCTGCTGGAGAGGATGGCCCGGAGGAGAGGCAGCAGGCCTCGGGCGCGCAGCGCGGGGCAGCCAGGCGAGGCTCTCGGGGCGGAGCGGTGCAGCCCCGCGGCGCTGGAGAGGAGGGCCAGAGGGGACGGAGGCGAGGGAGCCGGGGCGCACGGGAGGACGAGGTGGGGGCCGGCGTCCATGGCGAGGAGGAGGGCACGGGCGCAGGGCGCTGGCCTCCAACCGCGGCGCTGCGGCCTAGCACGGCGGAGGGACGGGCGCGGCGGCCATGGCGCTGCTCGGGGCGCTCGGGGCCAGGGCTTCAAGGACGGAGGGCTCTGCCTGTTGGAAATATGCCCTAGAGGCAATAATAAATTGGTTATTATTATATTTCCTTGTTCATGATAATTGTTTATTATCCATGCTAGAATTGTATTGATAGGAAACTCAGATACATGTGTGGATACATAGACAAACACCATGTCCCTAGTAAGCCTCTAGATGACTAGCTCGTTGATCAATAGATGGTTACGGTTTCCTGACCATGGACATTGGATGTCGTTGATAACGGGATCACATCATTAGGAGAATGATGTGATGGACAAGACCCAATCCTAAGCCTAGCACAGATCGTGTAGTTCGTATGCTAAAGCTTTTCTATATGTCAAGTATATTTTCCTTAGACCATGAGATTGTGCAACTCCCGGATACCGTAGGAATGCTTTCGGTGTACCAAACGTCACAACGTAACTGGGTGGCTATAAAGGTGCACTGCAGGTATCTCCGAAAGTGTCTGTTGGATTGGCATGAATCGAGACTGGGATTTGTCACTCCGTGTGACGGAGAGGTATCTCTGGGCCCACTCGGTAGGACATCATCATAATGTGCACAATGTGATCAAGGAGTTGATCACGGGATGATGTGTTACGGAACGAGTAAAGAGACTTGCCGGTAACGAGACTGAACAAGGTATCGGGATACCGACGATCGAATCTCGGGCAAGTACTGTACTGATAGACAAAGGGAATTGTATACGGGGTTGATTGAATCCTTGACATCGTGGTTCATCCGATGAGATCATCGTGGAGCATGTGGGAGCCAACATGGGTATCCAGATCCCGCTGTTGGTTATTGACCGGAGAGTCGTCTCGGTCATGTCTGCGTGTCTCCCGAACCCGTAGGGTCTACACACTTAAGGTTCGGTGACGCTAGGGTTGTAGAGATATAAGTATGCGGAAACCCGAAAGTTGTTCGGAGTCCCGGATGAGATCCCGGACGTCACGAGGAGTTCCGGAATGGTCTGGAGGTAAAGATTTATATATAGGAAGTCCTATTTTGGCCACCGAAAAATGTTCGGGATTTTTCGGTATTGTACCGGGAAGGTTCTAGAAGGTTCCGAAGTGGGGCCCACCTGCATGGGGGGACCCACATGAACGTGGGTAGTGGTGGCAAGGCCCCACACCCCTGGTCAAGGCGCACCAAGATCCCCCCTTAGAAGGAATAAGATCATATCCCGAAGGGATAAGATCAAGATCCCTAAAAAGGGGGGATAACAATCGGTGGGGAAAGGAAATGATGGGATTTCTTTCCCCCACCTTTGCCAACGCCCCAATGGACTTGGAGGGCAAGAAACCAGCCCCCTCCACCCCTATATATAGTGGGGAGGCGCATGGGAGCCGCACCCCAAGCCCTGGCGCCTCCCTCTCCCTCCCGTGACACATCTCCCTCCTCCCGCAGCGCTTGGCGAAGCCCTGCTGGAATCCCGCTACTTCCACCACCACGCCGTCGTGCTGCTGGATCTCCATCAACCTCTCCTCCCCCCTTGCTGGATCAAGAAGGAGGATACGTCCCCGCTCCGTACGTGTGTTGAACACGGAGGTGCCGTCCGTTCGGCGCTAGGATCATCGGTGATTTGGATCACGACGAGTACGACTCCATCATCCCCGTTCTCTTGAACGCTTCCGCTCGCGATCTACAAGGGTATGTAGATGCACTCCCCTTTATGCTCGTTGCTAGATTACTCCATAGATAGATCTTGGTGATGCGTAGGAAAAATTTTGATTTTCTGCTACGATCCCCAACACTGCCGGCCCGCGGCGCTGAGGCCATGGCCTTTGGAGGACGGCGCTCGGGGCCGGGACAGAGGCTGGGGCGCTCCAGCGAGGGAGGCCACGGGAGATCGGGCTCGAGTCTCCTGCGACGAGGGAGAGGGTCGAGGTGAGATTGGGATGCGGCACGGGATCGGGCAGAGAGAGAGTTGGGAGGAGAGAGCGAGAGGGAGATCGGGCTCGAGCCAGAAGAGGGGGGTGCGGGGTCGAGGATCGGGTCTCCTGGCGGCGGAGGGAGGAACGGAGGGAGCTGCTGCGCTAGGTTAGGGTTAGTAGCGCCAGGTTGGGCCAAAGGCCTTGATGGGCCGGCGGCCTGGGCTGGGCCAAGAGAGAGGAGGAGGAGACGGTAGGAGGGCTGGCTGGAGGAGTTTCTTCCTTTAACATTGTTGCTGTTTTTCTCCAAACAAAACGGAAAACCGCAAAGGAGAAAAAATAAAGGAAGGAGGTGTTAGAAAAAGAGTTAGGGCAAGAGGTAAAAATTCCCTGGACCCGCAAAAATGTCAGGAATTTAAATAAAATAGATGGGGGGGTTTTGGAGGAACCTCGAAACAACGGAAAGAATTAAGACAAGGTTTAGAAGTAGAAACTCGAAGTGAAATAAACATGGGGAATTTGCAAGTGTGTTGGGGTAATTCCAACAATGGAATATTTATTTATATAGCTCCCTAAATATTAGGAGGCTTTTATATGTTTTAAAGAGAAGACCTTCTTCCCTCGATTTAAATGGACTGAAGGTCCACACGGTTTATTTAGTTTGATATGCAAAATAAAATATGACATGATGGCATGATGACATGATGCAATGCAAAAATAAATAACACAAGCTCAAAAGAAACACACGGGCAACCCTAAACATCTGGAATCTTCTGGAATCTTCTGGGACGTCGGTCTCGGGCGTCACATAAACCTACTGTATTCCAACTTCTCTATGATTCATATCCTCCAATACTACTCATAGATTCATCAAAATAAGCAAACAACACACGAAAAACAGAATCTGTCAAAACAGAACAGTCTGTAGTAATCCGTAACTTTGCATACTTTTGTAACTCCATTTTTTTTAAATAAATTGGTAAACGTGGGGAATTTGTCTATTAATCATCTGCAAAAAGAACAAACTAAATAGCACACTCCAGTAAAATCTGGTGACTATTCTAGTGAGCGCTAACGATTCTGTTTTTTACGGCAAGATCATATAAACTTCACACAAGTCTTCCCAAAGGTTCTACTTGGCACAAACACTAATTAAAACACAAAACCACATCTAAATAGAAGCTAGATGTAATATTTATTCCTAAACAGAAGCAAAAAAAAATTGGGTTGCCTCCCAACAAGCTCTTGCTTTATAGCCATTAAGATCGGCTTGAGATTTCAATGATGCTCACATGAAAGATAAGAATTGAAGCAAAGAGAGCATCATAAAACATGTGACAAACACCTATAAGTCTAACATACTTCCTATGCATAGGCATTTTATACGCAAACAAATTATCAAGGCAATCAATTTCTAGCATATGCAAGGAAGAAGAAAGAAACAATAGCAATCTCAACATAATGAGAGGTAATTTAGTAACATGAAAATTTCTACGACCATATTTTCCTCTCTCATGATAATTGCATGTAGGATCATAAGAAAATTCAACATTATAGCTATCATATAACATATTATCAACACAATCCACATGCATGCAAAGTTGACACTCTTCCAAAACAGTGGGATTAACATTAACTAAAGTCATGACCTCTCCAAACCCACTTTTATCAAAAGATTCATAAGATTGAACATTCTCCAAATATGTGGGATCTAAAGTTGACACTCTTCCAAAACCACTTTCAATATTATTGCAAACATTATTATCAATCTCATATTCATCATGGGGCTTAAATAAATTTTCACGATAATAAGAAGAATCACCCCAATCATGATCATTGCAACAAGTAGTGGACATAACAATACTAGCATCCCCAAGCTTAGGGTTTTGCATATCATTAACACATTTGACATCAATAGAATTTATAATAGAATTATTGCAATCATGCTTTTCATTACAAGAGCTATCGTGAATCACTTCATAATTTTCTTTCAATACTTCATCACAATTTTCAGATTCACAAATTTCAAGCAAAACCCCATAAAGATAATCTAGTGCACGCAGCTCACTAGCAATTGGTTCATCATAATTGGATCTCTTAAAGAGATTAGCAAGTGGATGAGGATCCATAATTTAGCAAGCGAAGATGCAAGCTAACAGAGGGTACATGGCAACACAAGCAAACAGAAAGGCAAACGGAAAAAGGGCGAATAAAATGGCAAAAGTGAAGTGGGGGAGAGGAAAACAAGAGGTAAATAAATGTAATGCGAAGGATAAGGGTTTGTGATAGGTACTTGGTATATGACTTTTGCGTAAGCCTCCCCGATAACGGCGCCAGAAATTCTTCTTGCTACTTCTCGAGCTTGCGTTGTATTCCCTCGAAGAGGAAAGGGTGATGCAGCACAGTAGCGTAAGTATTTCCCTCAGTTTTTGAGAACCAAGGTATCAATCCAGTAGGAGACCACACGCGAGTCCCTCGCACCTGCACAAACAAATAAGAACTTCGCAGCCAACGCGATAAGGGGTTGTCAATCCCTTTACAGTCACTTACGAAAGTGAGATATGATAGATATGATAGTTTGATATTTTTGGTATTTTTGGATATAAGAACATAAAGTAAAAACGGTAAAGTAAAGTAGATTATAGATTGATATGTATAGAATAGACCCGGGGGGCATAGGTTTCACTAGTGGCTTCTCTCATGATAGCAGAATTCTATGATGGGTGAACGAATTACTGTCGAGCAATTGATAGAAAATTGAATACTTATGAGAATATCTAGGCATGATCATTATATATAGGCATCACGTCCATGACAAGTAGACCGAAACGATTCTGCATCTACTACTATTACTCCACACATCAACCGCTATCCAGCATGCATCTAGATTATTAAGTTTATAAGAATAGAGTAACGCCTTAAGCAAGATGACATGATGTAGAGGGATAAACTCAAGCAATATGGTATAAACCCCATCTTTTTATCCTCGATGGCAACAATACAATACGTGCTTTGCTGCCCCTACTGTCACTGGGAAAGGACACCGCAAGATTGAACCCAAAGCCGAGAACTATAGATCTAGTAGGCCAAACCAAACTAATAATTCGAAGAGACTTGCAAGGATATTATAATCATACATAAAAGATTGAAGAAAAGAACCAAATACTTCTCATAGATAATCTTGATCATAAACCCACAATTCATCGGATCTCGATAAACACACCGCAAAAAGATATTACATCGAATAGATCTCCTCGAAGACCGAGGAGAACTTGGTATTGAGATCCAAAGAGAGAGAAGAAGCCATCTAAGTACTAACTATGGACCCGAAGGTCTGTGGTAAACTACTCACAACTCATGGTGAGGCGAATGTGTTGATGTAGAAGCACTCCATGGTAGATCCCCCCTCCGGCGGAGCTCCGGAACGGGCCCCAAGATGGGATCTCACGGTAACAGAAGGTTGCGGCGGTGGAATTAGGGTTTTCTCTCCTCTTCTGATGTTTTCGGGGTACATGGATATATATAGGAGGAAGGAGGGCATCATGGGACTAACATGGGGCCCATGAGGCAGGGGGCGCGCACTGTAGGGGGGGGGGGCGCCCCCACCCTCATGGGCGCCACGTGTGCCCTATTCCATGGTTCTCAAGTCTCCCATGAAGATATCACTCCAAAAATATCTCTCCTGAAGGTTTTATTCCGTTTGGACTCCGTTTGATATTCCTTTTCTGTAAAACCCTGAAATAGGCAAAAAAAAACAACAATCTGGACTGGGCCTTTAGGTTAATAGGTTAGTCCCAAAAATAATATATAAGTGTATAACAAAGCCCATTAAACATCCAAAACATCATAAATAATAGCATGGAACAATCAAAAATTATAGATACGTTGGAGACTTATCAATGATCTATGGGCCATGTCCGAAACACGTGGTGGTGTGCGAGGACTGCCAACGAAAGAAACATGGGTCGGGCCAAAATCACCTGATGGAGTGCTGGGTCTGACCGATAGGAAAGTAACCAAAGGAGAGGGCCCAACTGATTTTGAAATCCCAGGAGATCCGGGGTTACTGCCTAACGGACCAACTGATCCCGGGGATGGAGGAAAGGATCCAAACTGAATTGTCACCGACGGTGAGGTTTGGCTGGCCGGAGGCGAAGATGGTGATGGAGAGCTGGCCGGCGTTGTGGAGGCCGGGATTTCATGGGAATCAACAACATAACCAGCCTCGCGGACAGTCAACACCTCCTCAGCAGCGGGGCAATAGCTATAACCCTTACGAGCATCGTACTGTTGGAAATATGCCCTAGAGGCAATAATAAAAGAGTTATTATTATATTTCCTTGTTCATGATAATCGTTTATTATCCATGCTATAACTGTATTGATTGGAAACTCAAATACATGTGTGGATGAATAGACAGACTTTGTGTCCCTAGTGAGCCTCTACAGGACTAGCTCGTTGATCAAAGATGACCGCGGTTTCCAGGTCATAGACATGAGTTGTCATTTAATAACGGGATCACATCATTAGGAGAATGATGTGATGGACGAGACCCAAACGTTAAACATAGCTTTTGATCGTGTCAGTTATCGCTATAGTTTTCTGCATGTCAAGTATAAGTTCCTATGACCATGAGATCATGTAACTCACTGACACCGTAGGAGTGCTTTGTGTGTGCCAAACGTCACAATGTAACTGGGTGACTATAAAGGTACTCTACAGGTATCTCCGAGGGTGTCTGTTGAGTTGACATGGATCGAGACTGGGATTTGTCACTCCGTGTGACGGAGAGGTATCTCCGGGCCCACTCGGTAATACGTCATCTCAATGAGCTCAAAGTGACTAAGTAGTTGGTCACGGGATTATGTATTACGGTAACGAGTAAAGAGACTTGCCGGTAACGAGATTGAACTAGGTATAGAGATACCGACGATCGAATCTCGGGCAAGTAACATACCG
>LR738715.1:668923650-669039632 GCA_902687465.1 Secale cereale | reverse complement strand
TCAATTTGAGTGGGAGTTATAAATAATTTGATTAGGTAGTAACTCACTTATCATGAACAATAGTCTAAAATGTCTTTGCAAATCTTTTGTTGTAGATGGCTCCCGCAGTAGCTCCCCTGAATTTTAATGCGTTCCTAGAGAAAGCTAAACTGAAAGATGATGGGAGCAACTTTGTGGACTGGCTCCGCAATCTGAGGATCATCCTCACAGCTGCCCAAAAGGTTTATGTCCTAAATGCACCGCTAGGTGACCCCCCCCCCCCGCTCCTACAGCCCCTGCAGACGTTTTGAACGTCTGGCAGACACGTTCGGATGACTATTCGATAGTGTAGTGTGCCATGTTGTACGGCTTGGAAGGAGGACTTCAAAGGCGTTTTGAACGTCATGGTGCATATGAGATGTACCAGGAGTTGAAGTTCATCTTTGAAAAGAATGCTAAGATCGAGAGGTATGAGACCACCGATAAATTCTTGGCTTGCAAGATGGAGGAGAATTCGTCTGTCAGTGAGCACTTACTGAAGATGTCTGGGTACTATACCCGCATAGCTGATCTGGGACTTGTGTTCCCGGATGAGGCTATCATTGACAGAATTCTCCAGTCACTCCCTCCTAGCTACAAGAGCTTCGTGCAGCAGTATAACATGCAAGGGATGAACAAAACCATCGCCGAGCTGTTTTCGATGCTGAAAGTCGCTGAGGCAGACATCCAGAAGGAGTATCAAGTGTTGATGGTCAATAAAACCACCAGTTTCAAGAAGAATGGCAAGGGCAAGAAGGGTAACTCTAAGAAGGGTGGCAAAGCAGTTGCTAATCCAGTGAAGAAACCCAAGGCTGGGCCCAAGCCAGAGACTGAGTGTTTCTATTGCAAGGGGAACGGCCACTGGAAGCGGAACTGCCCCAAGTATCTGGCGGACAAGAAGGGGGCCAACAACAACAAAGGTATATGTGATATACATGTTATTGATGTGTACCTTACCATCTCTCGTTGTAGTGCCTGGGTATTTGATACCGGTTCAGTTGCTCACATTTGCAACTCTAAACAGGAACTGCGGAATAAACGGAGGCTGGCGAAGGACGAAGTGACGATGCGCGTGGGAAATGGTTCCAAGGTTGATGTGATCGCCGTCGGCACGCTTGCTCTTCGATTACCATCGGGATTAGTTATGAACCTGAATAATTGTTATTTAGTGCCTGCGTTAAGCATGAACATTATATCTGGATCTTGTTTATTGCGAGACGGTTACTCATTTAAATCAGAGAATAATGGTTGTTCTATTTATATGAGTAATATCTTTTATGGTCATGCACCCGAAGTTAGGGGTTTATTCTTATTGAATCTCGATAGTGATGATACACATGTTCATAACATTGATGCCAAAAGATGTAGAGTTGATAATGATAATACCACTTTCTTGTGGCACTGCCGTCTGGGTCATATCGGCGTGAAACGCATGAGGAAGCTCCATGCTGATGGACTTTTGGAGTCTCTTGATTTTGAATCACTTGACACGTGCGAGCCGTGCCTCATGGGCAAGATGACAAGGACCCCGTTTTCAGGGACAATGGAACGGGCAAGTGACTTATTGGAAATCATACATACTGATGTGTGTGGTCTGATGAGTGTAACGGCGCGCGGTGGATATCGTTATTTTCTCACCTTCACTGACGACTTAAGTAGATATGGGTATATTTACTTGATGAAGCATAAGTCTGAAACTTTTGAAAAGTTCAAGCAATTTCAGAGTGAAGTTGAAAATCATCGTAACAAGAAGATCAAGTTCCTACGATCTGATCGAGGGGGAGAATATCTGAGTTATGAGTTTGGTGATCACTTAAGAAAATGTGGAATTGTTTCACAGTTGACGCCACCTGGAACACCACAGCGTAATGGTGTGTCCGAACGTCGTAATCGAACCCTATTAGATATGGTACGTTCTATGATGTCTCTTGCCGATTTGCCACTATCGTTTTGGGGGTATGCGTTAGAGACAACTGCATTCACTTTAAATAGGGCTCCATCTAAGTCCGTTGAGACAACACCGTATGAACTATGGTTTGGTAAGAAACCAAAGTTGTCTTTTCTCAAGGTTTGGGGTTGCGATGCTTATGTCAAAAGGCTTCAGCCAGAAAAGCTCGAACCCAAAGCGGACAAATGTGTCTTCATAGGATACCCAAGAGAAACAGTTGGGTACACCTTCTATCTCAGATCCGAGAGCAAAGTGTTTGTCGCTAAGAACGGGTCCTTTCTCGAGAAAGAGTTTCTCTCGAAAGAATTGAGTGGGAGGAAGGTAGAACTTGATGAGGTTATTGAACCTCTGCTTCAACCAGAAAGTAGCGCAGCACAGAAAGATGTTTTTGTGGAGCCTGCAGAGGTTGAAGAGGAAGCCAATGATGATGATCAAGAAGCTTCTGATCAAGTTACTACCGAACCTCATAGGTCGACAAGGGTACGCACTGCACCTGAGTGGTATGGTAACCCTGTCTTGGAGGTCATGTTGTTAGACAACGGTGAACCTACGAGCTATGGAGAAGCGATGGTGGGCCCGGATTCCGACAAATGGTTAGAGGCCATGAAATCCGAGATGGGATCCATGTATGAAAACAAAGTATGGACTTTGGAAGTATTACCTGAAGGGCGGAAGGCCATTCAGAATAAATGGATTTTTAAGAGGAAGACGGACGCTGACGGTAATGTCACCGTGTATAAAGCTCGACTTGTGGCAAAGGGTTTTTCACAAGTTCAAGGGATTGACTACGATGAGACTTTCTCACCCGTAGCGATGCTTAAATCCGTCCGAATCATGTTAGCAATAGCTGCATATTTCGATTATGAAATTTGGCAGATGGATGTCAAAACAGCGTTCCTTAACGGTTTTCTTAAGGAAGAGTTGTATATGATGCAACCGGAAGGTTTTGTCGATCCAGAGAATGCTGACAAAGTATGCAGGCTCCAACGTTCCATTTATGGGCTGGTGCAAGCATCTCGGAGTTGGAATCTTCGCTTTGATGAGGTGATCAAAGCGTTTGGGTTTGTACAAGTTTACAATGAAGCTTGTATTTACTAGAAAGTGAGTGGGAGCTCTATAGCGTTTCTAATATTATATGTGGATGACATATTGCTGATTGGAAACAATATAGAATTTTTGGATAGCGTGAAGGGGTATTTGAACAAGAGTTTTTCGATGAAGGATCTCGGTGAAGCTGCTTTCATATTGGGCATCAAGATCTATAGAGATAGATCAAGACGCTTGATAGGACTTTCACAAAGTACATACCTTGATAAAGTTTTGAAGAAGTTCAAAATGGATCAATCCAAGAAGGGGTTCTTGCCGGTATTGCAAGGTACAAAGTTGAGTAAGACTCAATGCCCAGTGACTGCGGAAGATAGAGAAAAGATGAGTGTCGTCCCCTATGCTTCAGCCATAGGCTCTATCATGTATGCAATGCTGTGCACAAGACCAGATGTCAGCCTTGCCATAAGTATGGCCGGAAGGTTTCAAAGTAATCCTGGTATGGATCACTGGACAACGGTCAAGAATATCCTAAAGTACCTGAAAAGGACTAAGGAGATGTTTCTCGTTTATGGAGGTGATCAAGAGCTCGTCGTAAAGGGTTACGTCGATGCAAGCTTTGACACTGATCCGGATGACTCTAAGTCTCAAACCGGATACGTATATATTCTCAACGGGGGAGCGGTAAGCTGGTGCAGTTCCAAGCAGAGCGTGGTAGCTGATTCTACATGTGAAGCGAAGTATATAGCTGCCTCGGAGGCGGCAAAGGAAGGTGTCTGGATGAAGGAGTTCATGACAGATCTTGGAGTTGTGCCTAGTGCACTGAACCCAATGACTCTGTTCTGTGACAACACTGGTGCCATTGCTCTAGCCAAGGAACCAAGGTTTCACAAGAGGACCAGACACATAAAGCGACGCTTCAATTCCATCCGCGATTCGGTCAAGGAGGAGGACATAAACATTTGCAAAGTACACACGGATTTGAATGTTGCAGATCCGTTGACTAAGCCTCTTCCACGGGCTAAGCACGATCAACACCAAGACTCTATGGGTGTTAGATTCATTACCTTGTAATGCTAGATTATTGACTCTAGTGCAAGTGGGAGACTGTTGGAAATATGCCCTAGAGGCAATAATAAAAGAGTTATTATATTTCCTTGTTCATGATAATCGTTTATTATCCATGCTATAATTGTATTGATTGGAAACTCAAATACATGTGTGGATGAATAGACAGACTTTGTGTCCCTAGTGAGCCTCTACAGGACTAGCTCGTTGATCAAAGATGACCGCGGTTTCCAGGTCATATACATGAGTTGTCATTTGATAACGGGATCACATCATTAGGAGAATGATGTGATGGACGAGACCCAAACGTTAAACATAGCTTTTGATCGTGGCAGTTATCGCTATAGTTTTCTGCATGTCAAGTATAAGTTCCTATGACCATGAGATCATGTAACTCACTGACACCGTAGGAGTGCTTTGTGTGTGCCAAACGTCACAACGTAACTGGGTGACTATAAAGGTACTCTACAGGTATCTCCGAGGGTGTCTGTTGAGTTGACATGGATCGAGACTGGGATTTGTCACTCCGTGTGACGGAGAGGTATCTCCGGGCCCACTCGGTAATACGTCATCTCAATGAGCTCAAAGTGACTAAGTAGTTGGTCACGGGATTATGTATTACGGTAACGAGTAAAGAGACTTGCCGGTAACGAGATTGAACTAGGTATAGAGATACCGACGATCGAATCTCGGGCAAGTAACATACCGACGAGACAAAGGGAACTGTATACGGGATTACTTGAATCCTTGACATCGTGGTTCATCCGATGAGATCATCGAGAAACATGTGGGAACCAATATGGGTATCCAGATCCCGCTATTGGTTATTGACCTGGGAGTGTCTCGGTCATGTCTACATGGTTTCCGAACCCGCAGGGTCTACACACTTAAGGTTCGGTGACGCTAGGGTTGTTAGTGAGAACAGTGCATGGTTACCGAAGGTTGTTCGGAGTCCCGGATGAGATCCCGGACGTGACGAGGGTCTCCGGAATGGTCCGGGGACGAAGATTGATATATAGGATGAAAGGTTTCGGAGTCCGGAAGTGTTCCGGGGAGCATCGGGAAATCGGCGGATTACCGAAAAGGGTTTCGGGGGTCCCGGAAGTGGTTCTGGGCCTAATGGGCCACAAGGGGGGACACCACAGCCCTCATAGGGCTGTGCGCCCCCCCTGGGCCCTCTCCTCATGCGCAAGGGGAGGTGGACCCTCCTAGGGCTGCCGCACCCCCCTGGCTTGGGGGGCAAGGCACCTAGGGGGGGAAACCCTAGGGCCTGGCCCTTGGCCGCCGCCCCCCCTGCCCTGGCCGCCGGCCCCCCTAGGGGAAACCCTAGGGCGCCCCCCTCTCCTCCTTCCCCCTATATATAGAGAGGTATAGGGAGGGCAGCCAACACACGTTTGTGCCTCGGTGCTGCCCTCCCTCTCCCATAACATCTTCATCTCCCGCGGTGCTTAGGCGAAGCCCTGCTGGAATCCTTCTCCACCATCACCACCACGCCGTCGTGCTGCCGGTCTCTCCATCAACCTCTCCTCCACCCCTTGCTGGATCAAGAAGGAGGAGACGTCCCCGAGCCGTACGTGTGAAGAACGCGGAGGCATCGTTGCTTCGGTGCTAGGATCTTCGGCGATCTGAATCGCGGCGAGTACGACTCCATCAACCGCGTTCTTAACGCTTCCGCTTAGCGATCTACAAGGGTACGTAGATCCAACTCTCCTCTCGTAGTAGCATCTCCTAGATTGATCTTGGTGAACGTAGGAAAAATTTTTGTTTCCCATGCAACGTTCCCCAACACGTACTTCATGAAAGTAGCAAATCTTAGCCTCTTAGCAGGGCCAGACCGAGAAGTAGAGCGAAGAGAGGACTTAACAGGTGATTTTTGCATGGCTAATAAACCCAGATTTGCACGACGCTTAGATGGACTAATCACTATCCACTCCTCATTTCATTCAATCTTCCATAGACGGAATTCCTTCATCCAATCCGGGCCACCATGGCCCCAGAGATGAAAGAAACACTTAAACTAAGGGCAAACAAAGCTACATTGATGCAGAATAAAAAAACCAACTTCTTTGGATGAGACATGAAAGGAGAAAACCTGATCACGTAGGCAAGAAACCTTGAACTGAGAACAATATCCACCAATTGTTGATTCCAAAGCCAGGGCTTCATTCTCCTCAGATAATCTGAAAGAATGCCTAGCGAACGAAACAACCATGATGAAGTGACAAGAATCTTCTAATGGATGAACAGAATGGCGAAAAGAGCGCTAGATCCCCTGAGCCAAGCCCATCCCTGGGTTGAAATCAAACCCTAGAGAGATGGACGTGTGAACAGCCATTGAGATGACAACCAGGGCCTTCGGGAGAGGACGCCGGAGACGATGAGCAGATCAGATGGCAAAAACCACGGCTAAGCATGGAGATCGCCGGTGGGTGGTGGCGGCTAGGGGTTAGGGTGGGTGGGAGGTGGGAGTCACCATTGGAAAACTGCGTCTTCACTTTGTCTTCGACTTCCATTCGCTGCCGTCAATTTCTTTGGACTCCTATACCTAGACAAATTCTTTGCTTGAACAGAAAACTTTCGAGAGATCGCTTTCTTCACATTAATCTCCTCGACAACATGTTTTCATTAGATATGTCATGATCTTCTCTGCAGTGCAGATGAGATTTAGTAAATTTCATTGAACTGAGCACCGGAGACATCATTCTCTTCGATTGTGTATGAACTATTTCTCTCTGTATGCACTAGCAAACAAATCAGTCCATACATATTTCTGTCAACAAACTCCAAAACACAAGGTAGGAAGATATTGCACCAGCAATCTCCCCCTTTTTGGATGGTTGTTGACAAAACATATCACACTGAAGGATAGTTTAAGGATTGGAATGAAATGCAAAGAATAAGAAAAAGTTGAGAGAAAAAGTACGAAGATGAAGTATTCTCCCCCTGAAGATATGCCACGTAGCATGAAGAACCGGGAGGGAGATTAGATTAAACTTCGTATAAGTGATATTGAGTTTTGATTCGATCCTTGACTTCTTTCAATGCACTCAACGATGTCCGAGTTGATACCTGTCACAAAATCTTCGGAAAAAGTGAGAAATATTTAGAGATTTGTGACAAGGATAAATCATGAAGGTTTTCTCAGAACACAGTTTGAAACCACACAAGTTGTAGTTTTCCTGCATATCAGATATACGATTTGATCAGAGTAAGAAAACACATGTTATGCATGGTGGATATGCTTCAAGTGTAGTTTATCTTTCTTTTCCTGCATGGTTAGATGATGAGGAATAATAGACATGAATGCATATCCAACCACAACACTTCTCCAAACTAAATATCATCATAGGATGATTTTTTGTTCTTCTTCGAGAAGAAGATAGGTTTCCCTACATAAGGATCATCGACGGAAAACATCCACATGAAAACACAATTTAAAACACATGCAAACAAAGAGTACAAAGCAAATTATATTGCAGGCGGGGGTTATTAACGTTACATGACGTCCGAGTTTTCAAACACCACAAGCGGTGCGATAAGTTCAAGACCCAAAATGTTCAAGGGAAAACTAAATTACGAAAAAAACACCTTCAAACCCCGAGAACCTATCACTCGATGTAATTCTCCCCCTTTTTGTCAACAAGTGTCAAAAAGGAAGGGGAGCACAGGCGAGGAATCACTCTATTGGAGAGTCTTCAGAGTCTGAATTAAAATTACTCGAAGAGTTTGTATCGAAGGAATGTGGAATGGTCGAGGCAGAAGTAGGAGTGGCATGTTTGGATTTGACAGGCTTGGAACTGGGAGCATCTGCTTTGTAGACAATGGTACCCGCTGTATCCGTAACTTCATCATCATGATCGACAAACAACAGATCTATTGAGTCAGAACGCTATGGGAGCATTAGAGTTTGTTTTCGGACACGAGGAACAACAAAAAGTTCCAAATAGTCATAGTCCTTGAACATGCCCTTCTTAACCAAGTCCTTGCGAGAATAATGTTTTCTTAGCAAAGTCCAATATTGATTTCTTGCTTCCTTCTTATGAAGAAGAATCTGACGAGTGTGATTATGAATTAGATTCAGCTCAGTCATCAATTCCATCTTTTCCATTTTGTCCTCTTGATGTGATTTTTAGAGTCTGTTGTTTATGAATACAAATATCATACAGAGATGGATTTTCCTCACGAGGGATTTCTATTTTAGCTTCCTTCACTTTTGGAGCATGTTCAAATTTGGTGGCATTTGCAGCAAAGTCAACTGGTTCTTTCCCTTTGCGATTATCTTTCACAATACGCAGAGTGTCACGAACCAGAGGTATAAAAACTTTCGGAGAATAAGCCCGTAGGAATTTCTCATTGGTCAGTTGTTCAATTGCGAACATAATCCATGGCGCATACGGCTTCAGAGACTGAGGGCTATCCGCTGCACAAGCCAGATTAGGAATGCCAAACTTGATTCCTTGAGAGACCGCCACAAGTGCATTCCCCATGATGCCTTTGATGGATGTTGGTCTGAATGTTGGCGTGAGGGTATTGCACAGAATGTGAAATAAAACCTTGTTATTATAGGCCAATTTCCTCGGGTCAATATCAATGTGTTCGTCACCTAGCAAGGTGGGATCCATCAGGACGTGGAGTTGCTCTTCGAACACTTCCCATAAATGCAGCCTTGATTCACAGTCCTTTGCAAACTCACAGTGTGGAATATTAATCGGTGACAGAAAGTGATCAGCCAAACATTTAATTCTTTCCTTGCCAGTTATCCATTCAAGGGTCCAAGTGGAGATATCTTCCAAAACTCCTGAAATGTACAGGGTAGCATAGAACTGGAGAATGATTTCCTTATTCCAACCATGATTGAAACACATGAAACCCTTCAGAAGAGCATGTTCAATATGACCGATGGCAGTGTGGAAACAAGGGATTTGTTCAAGCATGGCAACGTTCAGTATCTTATGATTGGAAATCCTCTGCTTGCCAAACAAAATCCGAGCATAATAGACAACTTGTTCTTCAATCCAAAATCTTGGTGACAAAGAATTCCTTTCTCCATCATAAGGACTCACCTTAAAGAACGCAAGAGCTAAATGAATTTGTTCATTGAAGGCTGGACCTTTGGGACCATACTCAGCTGGAAATAGTGGAAACGATTCCGGAGGATTTTTTTCGACGTTCTTATTTGCTATTTTTCATCGGCTGAATTTAATCATACACAACTGCATTCTCATCGACAGTGTCAACAGGCACAGGGGGCACAACAACTTGTTCAGAATCAGTTTGCATGGCAGCATTGACTTGTCTTTCAATAATCTTCGCTGGAACTCCTTCAGTGGTAGCTTCCTCATGATTCATAGTTTCCTTAGCCGATACTCCTTCGGCAATAACTTGATTTTCAGGCACTAGCGCCTTTTCCATCGGAGAGTTCTCAATTGGGGTTGGTATGATAAGTACTTCAGACTTCTAAGACACAACGTCTTCTCCTTCTGTCTGCCGGGGCAACACAGGTGGTATCATTACAGGTTGTTTTTCTTCGGGAGCCATGGGCTCATCCAACTTCTTCTCTTCATGTTCTAGTTGTGAAGCCAAAGTACCAGGAGCAGGCTCGACCTCCATCTGAGCAGGAGCATCAAATGAGGAGACTTGGGTGGTATTTGCTTGGTTAGCAACTTGCCCCCCTCAACCTTCTCACCATCCTTGATAGATTCGGAGGGAGCAACTTGAATTTTCTTCAAAGGCGATGATTCTGCCTTTTCCATCTCAATTTCTTCGTCAATTCTTTCTTGAGGAGCAATTTGCTCAGGCAATTTTTCTTCACCATCATTTTCATTCAGAAAGATGTCCATCACATCTTGTTCTTAGACAGTAGACAAAGACATGACTACTAGCTCAGCAAGCTGACTGGATTCTTCTTCACGTGGAGGCGATGGTGGAATCTGTTGCAAAGGTGCACTTGCGTCAACAGGTGGCTCAGTCGATACATATTGGATTCGGCGATCCTTAGAGGCTCTTCGCTTACTGGCTCTGGCCTGAGCTTTTTGACGTTTTTCTTCTTTCTCTCTACGTCGAGCAAAATCTGCTTGACGTCTAATCTCTTCATTTCTTCGATCATAGAGTTTAGACAGATCTGCTCTTAGCTTGGAGTGCCACTCTATCTTATTGTTCCTCATGACAGTGAGAGCTTTGGTGGTCTCAAGAATTGCTTTGTTCGCATCTTTCCTTTCGGCATCTGAGGGAGCCTCATTTCTCATTTTCCCAAGAAGCTTTTTATCCTCGACAGCTTGATCCAATTAAGAGGTGATACTTCTCAGTGCATCAACGTGCTTTACAACTAGCTTGGTTACATCATCAGGCAGCCCCAGATTGCTTAGCTCAGAAGAATTGGCATTATAAGATGCACCTTCAACGATGTCGAACATGAGATCAAATCTATATTCTTTAGTGGTGATGGGATCAATTTTCTTCGCCTTCTTGGTAGGACTAGCAGCAACTTCATCAGTCAATAATTTTCTCTTCGCCACAAGAGCAGCAGAACCCGAAAGTTTATCTGAAGGGACTGGAGCAAGACTTGGCGAAGATCTGAACGGAGGCGCAGCCTTTGCTGGAGGAGTTTGATATGGCTTATTGAGCAGAGCCTTTTGATCATACATGGGAAATTCTTTGCCAGCATCATCACCAGAAGAATCATTAGTTGACTTAGATGCAGCCTTCCTAGATTTTCTGGTGATAGACTTTTTCTTCGAGGCACGAGGGGAAACATACTTCCTCTTCTTCTTTTCTTTCCGGGCAGATGCCCTTTCCTTGTTCTCTTGAACATCTTGTTGAGTTAAAGCAACATTCAGTTGTTCCACATGATTTTTCTTTGAGGCTTTTGCTTCACGCTTAGCCTTGGCCTTAGCCCTCTTTTCCACTTATTTGGGAAAGTCAGCAACTGTCATTAATGAATTGGCATGAGCGTTCGGTGGAGGAGGTGGTCTTACTTTTGGTTCATCCTGGCCTAGGTAGCCTTCAGCAATGCATTCGTTCCATGGTGTATTGAAGGCAAACATGATCTGATATTTTCTCAGGGCGTTTTGATAATCAAACCATTTCTTCGCCCAATGACGGAGAATCTTCTGCAGTCTGTTATTCCTTTCAGTAGCAGTTTCGACACCAGGAGGAGTTCTGTATGTTTCAGCATCTGACATCTTAGTAGCAGTATTTCTTTCTCTTTCGCGGCCACTCTTCTTTGGATTTCCATCTGAGAACATTGTTTTGGAGTCTGTGACTATATCATCCTCAGGCTGGCTCTGTGTAGAGGGAACATCATCATCTTCTGTTGATTTAGATTCGACCTTTTTCTTCGGTACTTTTAGAGGTTTAGCAGATTTTCTCTTTAATACTTTGACATCAGCACAACAGCCACCTGTGGTTGCTGAGGGATTTTTTCCTCTGATCCAGAATTCTCTTCTGAACTTTTTGCCATGACCACTCCTGTAAAATAAACGCAAATCCAAATGCATAAAGGAGAGGTCACAAACATGCACAGAAGAATATTTAAGCTCAAAAATAGATAATTCCTTTTCGGAGACAGCAAAGAGCTTAGAGCATGTACTTAACAATATATCATCAAAGTAATTGTAAGGCATAGAGTTACAAGTTCTTCTAATCTTTCAAAGTATATCAATGAACCCTAGATCTGAAGAAATTGGCGTGAGGAAAATCTACAAACCGCACTAGTACAACCTAAGAGAACCCTAAAGATCTACCACTTGAGGATAAAACAAAGATAAATGGCGCCGGGAAGAACTTGCCCTAGAACAGAAATTGTATATGTCTCGAACTGGATCTACACACCCTAACTTGGCAGTGCAGATCTTCTACGATAGGGCGGAGGAGAGGAGTTACCGCTCTGAAGTGACCAAGGGCGACGGAGCTTTGCCGGAGTTGCACGACGAGGCGATGCGTCGACGCTGCTGCAAGCACGAGCTCGAATGAAGAATGAGAGGAGAGGTATAAGTCCAAATAGGGATGAGTAAAGGAAGAACAGACCTAGAGAAGGGGGTATATATACCCAGAGAGAAAACTGTATGTTCCGAGATCGACGGCGAAAAAATCTAGAGACGCTCCGCATTCAAATGCCGGTGTCGGGGAACGAATCCACGAGCACCTATGGGACCGGCGGACCGAGCCCCTTTTGGTCCGGCGGGTGCGAAGATCGCACGAAGAGCAGATAGAGGCGAAACACACGAGTAGTTTACCCAGGTTCAGGCCACACGGATGCGTAAAACCCTACTCCTGCTTTGTGGTTTGTATTGAGTTCTTGCTCGGGAGCGCTGAGTGCTACAGTACACACCAGCAGCTAACGAGACCGAGCATGAGTGTTCTCCTCCCCCCTCTACGTTGCACATGGGCCTCCTTTTATATGCTCAAGGGGTCACCGACAGGTGGCAATGTAGACAAGGGTAAAAATGGAAAGGTGTTACGGTTGGTACAACTACCTGTTACAGTGTATCATACCTAACTCTGACGGCAGGGGACAAGGGCATTGAATGCCCATCTGCGTCGCCCAAATAGTGCAAAAGGGACCGTCAGGGACGCCACCGCTCACCACGATGGCAATCTTGTCAGCACCACTTGCCACCGCGCATCGATGGCTGCACAGCCTCCCGCCACGTACGCCTGGTAGGGTCCTAGAGCGACACGTTGGTGGATGTGCTGGAGCACGGGTACAAAGTGGTAGCTTGCCGCGGCAAGCGCCTTGCCGCGGTCGTTGTCTTGTCGCGTCCGGGAGCTTGTTCCTCACCGGGCCTTGCCGGGACGCGTGGCGCGTCGCGGCAAGTTCCTTGAGATGCCTTGGTTGGCCTGATAACCCTCAACCGTAAGGGATCGAGATAGTCTTCGCGGGTAAGAATAACCCAATTTATTGATTCGACACACGGGGAGCCAAAGAGTATTTATAAGCTTTAACAGTTGAGTTGTCAATTCAACCGCACCTGAAATATACTAACTTGCAACAAAAGATAAGTGGTAACAGTGATATGATAGTGATGATAGTAATAGTAAAAGTAAACAGCAAAAGTAAATAGCAGTAGTAAATGGCAGAAGTAGCAACTAGTGACAGGCAAGGTTTAAAATACTGTAGGCTAGGGAGATGGATGGTTGGGCGCTGCATGGATGAGATAGATTCTAACTTGGGGCACGGCACACGGAAAAGTAATGATCATCTAGGCAAATATCAAACATTAGGCATGTATCCCGTATGTAGTTGTACGTGCTTGCAATAAGAACTTGCACAACATCTTTTGTCCTACCATCCCGCTACGAACGGGGCCAAAAGGAACTAATGGATATTAAGGTGCTCCTGTCAAAGAGCACCGGAACAAAGCAATGAACTCAATGGATACATGTAATCCTCAAACTACGAGCCATCCCCTTTGGTGTCCCAAGCTGTCACTTTTGGGATCGCCGGTTCCGAACCGTAACAGGTGCATACAACTCATAGATAGGATCAAGAACACAAATATATTCATGCAAACATATATGGTTCAGATCTGAAATCATGGCACTCGGGCCCTAAGTGTCAAGCATTAAGAATAACAAGTTGTAGCAAAGATGATAAACACCATACTAGATGATAGGCAACATGCCCCCAACAATCTGACGAACTATTACATGATCTAACTCATCCAATCCCTACCATCCCCTTCGCCTACAGCAAGGGAATTACTCACACATGAAGGGGGAAGTCATGGAGGGATGATGGAGTGGTGATGATGATGACGATGGCGACGATCTCCCCTCTCCGGAGGCCAAATCAGCCTCCAGATTAGCCCTCCCGAAGAAGAACAGAGGGTGGCGGCGGCTCCGCGACGAAAAACAGCGAAAGAACTTCCGATCTGGGGTTTCTGCGTCGGGAGGAAAAATACGGGCTAAAGTAGGGCACCAGGGGGTGTGGGCCCCACCCAGGCGCCCCCCCGACGCGGCCCAGGGGGGGCGTGCCCACAGGGCGCCTGGGCACCCCCTGGCCCCCCTCTGGCCCCACTTCTGGCATTTGGTTTCCTCGGGTGCGTGGATTTTTCGTGATTTTTCGTGGATTTTTCTGAGATGCTTAAAAATCCGTTTTCCTGCACACAAATAAACCATACAGGCAGCTCTGCTGAAAACAGTGTCAGTCCGGGTTAGTTTAGCCCAAATCATGCAAGAATGAGGTCAAAACAATATCAAAAGTGTTTGGAAAAGTAGATACGTTTGAGACGTATCAACTCCCCCAAGCTTAGCATATTGCTTGTCCTCAAGCAATTTAGTTCAACGAACTGGACGCGACAAAGAAAACTTTGACAAACTCTTTTGCTTCATTAGATGTATATAAGCATGTACTACGAAAAGAGTTCAGCAAGTATTAAAACAGTACTTATGAGAACAATGCAAGGAGCAATCCTTCTTTCAAGTGACCAGTCACAAATAATTAAGAGTAAACAATATATTACCGAAAATCAAGACAAGATCACATTGCACATAGCTTGAGCATATTAAGGTGGTATCTCGCTAGCCTCCATGAGTGAAGCAAAACATAAATGCAGAGACTCCTCCAGAGTTTTAAAGGAGACTAGAACTAAGAATTTCAGAAAAAATCATATCACAAGTATGCAGAAGACAATGTAATACTTTGGGACAATGCACATTACACTCAGAATGACAATTATGCTCTCCTAGTCAGTGCTTTGAAGAAAGAAGATGAGACTCTCGAACCGTGGCGTTTATTGGCAAAGTTGAAAACCCGTGATCGGAAACAAAAACTAAACATGTACCAGAGCTCTTGGTTTTAAAAACAGAAGTAAATATGTTTTTGAGAGGTGCATATTTCGTCAAAGAATGCTAGCAAATAACTCAATCACTTTTCAAGCTAGACAAGTCTCGAGGAACGGCTCCCGCATGAGGACGATCACATCCTCTTAATCTCCTTTGTTTATCACTGCCAAAGTTTTCTGATTTCTCATGAACAAAGCGTGAAGGAGGGTTTGTTTGTTATATTATCTTTTCGAGCCGGGCGCACTCAATGCCAGTTCCTTTTCATATTAGGGGTTTGCACATTATGCATGCAATCCAGGGGTGAGACTTGTCCAACTTAAAAAGATCACGAATTAACTACTACTTCCTCATGAGCTAAAACATAGGCATAAAAAAAGAAGATAAATGCCTTTGATTAATTTCGAGATGGTACATGAAAGTCTTCATTAGGAATGGCAGGTAAATACCATGTATAGGAAGGTATAGTGGACTCATATGGCATAACAGGTTTAAAGGTTTTGGATGCACAAGCAGTCATTCCGCTTAGTACAGGTGGAGGTTTAGCAAAAGACTGGGAAGCGACCAACTAGAGAGCAATAACGGTCATAATCATGCAGAGCGACAAAGCAACATTGAATCGGGCATGAAAGTGATATAACTATTCTAAAACTCAAAGATCATCAAGGCAAAGTAGACTTTTTGGTCTTAAACATGTGTAAGCATGTGCCAAGTCAATCCAAAAATTCTCTAAAGGGAAATACCACCTTAGTATGCCAGACTATGAACATCAGGATGCATGTAGATCATTTCAATAACACATTATGTACTCTAGTTATTCGGGACTAGCCACAAGGAAAGCATGAACCACTGAAAAAGCATTGTAAACATAGCACTATGTCGCTACAAGCTGGTCTCTAGATCATAAGTACAGGCATATGTACAAAAGTAGAAACAGAAAGAGTTCATACCGGTCTTCCTTGTTGCTTCCTTTCAGTCGATCTTCGTCATTGCTGCTTGTCACTTGCACGATCGAACGTAGGAAATATAATCAAATGCCATCACGGACTCGAGCTGATCTCTGAAAACAAAGCAAACTAAAGAGAGAAAGGAAATCTTTTTGAGTTTTTCAAAAGTTGAATAAAAAGCAAAAGAAAGAGAAAATCTTTTTGTTGTTTTTGCAAATAGAGGAATAAAGAAGAACGGGTAAAAACTTCGAAAAGATCAAAGTGAATAAAATGGATAATACAATGGAAAAGTGAGAATGGCACGTACTCCCTCAAGCTTAGGCTTTTGGCCTAAGTTGGTAGCAGCTACTGCCCCGAGGAGCCTCCTGCTCCAGGGGTATGGTGGTGAGACCAAGGGTCGTAGAAGGATGATGGCGCGTACACCGAACTCCTCGGAGTCTCCCATGAGGAAGGTTCCGAGCGCCAAACAGAGGAAGACCCTTCACCAAACTCGGTGGCGGTCTCTTCCTGAAAATGTGGTATCTCACCGTGCCTCTCCTCGTTGGGCACAACCCCCTCCATGGGGTTATGAAACTGGTGCCGGACCATGAACTCATCGAACTGGACAACATCAAAGGACCATCCGTTCCTGCGAGAAAAATCAAACAAAAGAGGTGCAGGTAGACGGATCTCGCGTTCCGCGGTAGTTCCAAAACGCAAGATATAAACAAGGTTATCAAGTTCAGAACCCATGGTAACAAACTTATGCCTTTTCATAGCAGCAAGATCAAAGCTTAAATAAGTAAAAGGAGTATCATCAGGGTGTGGGGTGCCTCCAAGATGCTCTAAGATAAGTGTGGCATAAATGCCACCATATAAGTCCCCCTTGTTACCGTTCATAGCAAGGCGTCGAGCAATTAAGGTACCAATATTATAATCAGACCTCCCTGAGAGGGCTGCTGCCAGGATAGCAATATCCGGAGCAGAAATGATGCTCGTGTTGTCACGAGCTAGCACCCCTCTAGCAATATAATATGCAAAATACCTGAGGTGAGGAAACAAGATGCTGGAGATCTTCGACCGATGAATATCCCTCGTACCCATGCTGCAGAGAGAGTTGATGACGGTTTTCAGCTCGGAGGGCTGCGTGGCCATCCTTGCCGTCCTCCCAACGTTCGGCACACCTATTACTTCACAAAAATTTCCCAGAGTCATGGTGATAAGATCATTATAAATTTTAAACTCAATAGCACCCGAATCAGGATTATATCTAAAACTGTTAATGAAACCGGAAGTGAGTTTCTGATACTGAGTAACACGGCTTGTGACGAGTCGTGTCAAACCTGCATTAGCACAAAGATTATAAAACTCATCCTTGATTCCCGCAGCTTCCATGAATTCATCACATGGAAATGTCATCGCACGTGCTGGACTTGTGTCTTCCAACAACTCCAGGGGCACATGATCCTCATTATAGCTCACCCTAGCAGTTGATGGTGAAGCTGCGGCTCTAGTGACTCGATCGGAGTGTGCGGGCCTCCTCTTCTCAAGCAACCCTTTTGCCCTTCCTAACAAACTCATTTCTGAAATTTTTTACGATTTACAAAAACGAGGATTAAAACAAAGTGAGCTAAGGCAAACTACTCAACTCACTTGCCCAAGGCATAAACTTGCATCAAAACTTGGAAAACAACTTTCTACACATGCATGCAAGCTCATCTCTACAGCACCAAGAACTACTAAATACTCACAAATGAAGCCACCAATCAGAAATCTAATTGGAGGGGTGGAGGAGTCACATACCAGGGAGTATTTGCTCAAAATTTCAGCTCAAATGATGGGCTGTAGAGGGAGATCGAAGAATCGCCTCCAAGAACAGCAAGAACAGCAAGAACAAGACCAGAACTCGGGTTTCTGGAAAAAGAGAGAGAGAGAGAGGGGAAGAAGAAGTACCTGGAGGGGGGTCCCGTGGGCCCCAGGCGCCCTGTGGGCACGGCCAGGGGTTGGGCCGCGCCAACTGGCCGCCTGGGCCACTAGTGGCCCCCCTGGCTGGTCCCAGGACTTTCCGGGTCTCTCCGTTGTGGAAATTTTTAATATATTTTTTCTGGAATTTTTCTGAAAACTTCACTGTTGAAATTTTTTCGAAGTTCAAAAAGCTGCGAAACTCTGTGAAAACTTGAAGCAGTTAGTAGTATTATGAAGCTTCAAAAACATAGATACTTGGTACAGCAAGTAGGACAACACTAAAAACAAATGAAAACATAGCAAGCTCAACTTTTTATCCATATAAAACACGTTCACTAGTAAGGTTGATCAAGTCTTACCAACAAACAAGCGATATATAGAGCAAAAAGTCTCGCCTCCTACGAAGTAATCACTGAACTTTTACCTTGATGGACATTGTCCCTACCATGATAGTTTTGTATTTGTGAGGCACATGTAGTGGACAGTCCCATTCTCCAATTTTCACGGTCTCGATATTCTCTATAGAGTTGAGGGCATGCCTCCTGTCGGTCTTCTTCAGAAAATATACCGTGTGTTCTTTATCATTCACATGAAAGGTAACCTTCCCTTTGTTGCAATCAATAATAGCACCTGCGGTGTTAAGGAAAGGTCTACCAAGAATAATGGACATGCTCCCATCCTCGGGCATGTCAAGCACAACAAAATCAGTAAGAATTAAACAATTAGCAACTTCAAGTGGAACATCCTCACAAATACCTATCGGAACAGCGGTTGACTTGTCAGCCATCTGAAGGGATATATCTGTAGGAATTAGTTTCTCTAAACAAAGCCTCTCATAAAGAGAGAGAGGCATAACACTCACTCTCGCTCCAAGATCACATAAAGCAGTTTTGACATAATTATTCTTTATGGAGCAAGGAATGGTGGGTATACCTGGATCACCGAGCTTCTCAAGAATCTTTCCGCTGAAAGAATAGTTAGCAAGCATAGTCGATATTGCATCATTAGGAACTTTTCTTTTGTTAGTGACAATATCTTTCATATATTTTGAATAAGGAAGTAACTTAATAGCATCAGTCAAAGGGATTTGAAGAAAAAGAGGTTTAATCCATTCACAAAACTTATTGTAATGATCTTCTTCTTTAGATTTGATGGACTTACCTGGAAAGGGCATGGGTTTCTGTACCCATGGTTCTTTCTCCTTCCCATGTTTTCTTGCGATGAAGTCTTCTTTAGTGTACCTCTTACGTTTGTCAGGTGATTCTTCTTCTCGAACTTCAGGCGGATCATTCTTCTTATTTTCATTACCTTCAGGTTCAGCACCATCTTCGGTCTCAGCATCGGAAATAGATACACTGTTGGGATCAATAGCTGGCTCTTCATCTGCAATAGGGTCGTTAGAATTGTCAGTTTCCTTATGTTTCTCCTTCTTATTTGGAGAGACAACAATTTCTTCTTCCTGCATTTGAGAATCTTGCTCGATTCTCTTCGGATGTCCCTCTGGATAGAGAGGATCTTGAGTACTAGTTCCTCCTCGGGTCTTAATCCCAAAAGCCTGCAATTTATCTTGTTTGGCATTGTTAGCAAGTAAATCCCTTTGCACATTAGAAATTTGATCGAGCTGAGTTTGAACCATATGAAAATGCTTCACAAGACATTGAACATCATTAACTGTTCTATCTAAAACACCAAGCAACTTTTTGATAGCAAGGGAATTATCATGCAACTGACTTTCTATCCTCTCATTAAAATGATTCTGTTTCATAATAAAATTATCAAACTCATCTAAACATTGATCAGGAGGTTTACCATGAGGGATGTCACTTGCATTGAAATCTAAAAGAGAGTGTACCTCTACCATAGGAGGGTGAGTGGTAGGCTCACACAGCTTCTCAATAGGGGGTAGATTCTTCACGTCTTCAGCTTTAATACCTTTCTCTTTAATAGACTTCTTTGCTTCTCGCATATCCTCGGGGCTTAGAACAAACATGCCCCTCTTCTTTGTTGGTGGAGGTGGTTTAGGGACGGACCAATCTTCATGGTTTTTGGCAATCCTGCCCATTAAATCTTCCGCGTCGTCCGATGTTCTTTTCCTGAAAACACAACCAGCACAACTGTCCAGATAGGACCTAGATTCATCAGTTAGACCAGCATAGAATATATCAATTAATTCATTCTTAGGAATTTCATGTCCTGGTCTAGCCCGAATCAAACCGTAGTACCTCCCCCAAGCTTTAGGGAGGGACTCATCCTGCAACTGTTTAAAGATGTAAATTCTTTGTAAAGCAGCATGTTGCATATGAGCAGGAAAGTACTTATCAACAAAAGAGTGAGCTAAGTCCTGAGGACTCTTAATAGAACCGCATGGGAGTGAATCATACCATGCTTTAGCACCTTCCTTCAAGGAGAAAGGAAGAAGCTTGGTCACATAAAAGTAGCGTATCTTCTCATCTGTGGTAAACAGGCTACCTAGCTCACCAAGTTTAGTTAGGTGTGCAATAGAATCATCATTTTCTCTGCCATAAAAGGGGTCAACTTCAACCATAGGTATAAGTGAAAGATCAACAGAGAAATCAAAATCAAGATCATCAATGCATATAGGAGATGTAGCAAATTCAGGATTAGGAACGGTTTTGTTTTTCAAAGAGTGTTTTTCAAATATTTTCTTAATAACTTCAGAGTCAGAGCCGGCAAACTCTGTCAGTTCCCTGCATAAATCTTCATCAAGTATATAGTAATCATCATCAAGGAGCCTCTCCCGGAGTTTACTCAAATCAAGATAATCATAAGTTTCACCAATAGGGTAGCGAGCAACAGGAAGTTCAATTCCATATTTTTCAGCAGCAGCAGTAATTTGTTTCTCAAGAGCATAACCAAGCGAACTAATATCATCATCAAAAGTAGTAGAAGCATCATCAAGAGTATCAGACATAGTAACAGATTCAGTAGGAGCATCATGTGGTGGTGGTGAGGCAAACTTACTCATAACAGAAGGTGAATCAAGCATAGCACTAGTGCTCAGAGCAGTACCTCTTCTTGTAGTGGATAGTAAGATCGGAACCTTGGGGTCACCTTTCTTACCCATAGTGAATAAAGTGCAGCAGGTAGGATACCTCAAGTAGACTTGTAAATATTGCTATGCTCCCCGGCAACGGCGCCAGAAAACGGTACTTGATAACCCTCAACCGTAAGGGATCGAGATAGTCTTCGCGGGTAAGAATAACCCAATTTATTGATTCGACACACGGGGAGCCATAGAGTATTTATAAGCTTTAACAGTTGAGTTGTCAATTCAACCGCACCTAAAATATACTAACTTGCAACAAAAGATAAGTGGTAACAGTGATATGATAGTGATGATAGTAATAGTAAAAGTAAACAGCAAAAGTAAATAGCAGTAGTAAATGGCAGAAGTAGCAACTAGTGACAGGCAAGGTTTAAAATACTGTAGGCTAGGGAGATGGATGGTTGGGCGCTGCATGGATGAGATAGATTCTAACTTGGGGCACGGCACACGGAAAAGTAATGATCATCTAGGCAAATATCAAACATTAGGCATGTATCCCGTAGGTAGTTGTACGTGCTTGCAATAAGAACTTGCACAACATCTTTTGTCCTACCATCCCGCTACGAACGGGGCCAAAAGGAACTAATGGATATTAAGGTGCTCCTGTCAAAGAGCACCGGAACAAAGCAATGAACTCAATGGATACATGTAATCCTCAAACTACGGGCCATCCCCTTTGGTGTCCCAAGCTGTCACTTTTGGGATCGCCGGTTCCGAACCGTAACAGGTGCATACAACTCATAGATAGGATCAAGAACACAAATATATTCATGCAAACATATATGGTTCAGATCTGAAATCGTGGCACTCGGGCCCTAAGTGTCAAGCATTAAGAATAACAAGTTGTAGCAAAGATGATAAACACCATACTAGATGATAGGCAACATGCCCCCAACAAGCTGACGAACTATTACATGATCTAACTCATCCAATCCCTACCATCCCCTTCGCCTACAGCAAGGGAATTACTCACACATGAATGGGGAAGTCATGGAGGGATGATGGAGTGGTGATGATGATGACGATGGCAACGATCTCCCCTCTCCGGAGGCCAAATCAGCCTGCAGATTAGCCCTCCCGAAGAAGAACAGAGGGTGGCGGCGGCTCCGCGACGAAAAACAGTGAAAGAACTTCCGATCTGGGGTTTCTGCGCCAGGAAGAAAAATACGGGCTAAAGTAGGGCACCAGGGGGTGTGGGCCCCACCCAGGCGCCCCCCCGGCACGGCCCAGGGGGGGCGCGCCCACAGGGCGCCTGGGCACCCCCTGGCCCCCCTCTGGCCCCACTTCTGGCATTTGGTTTCCTCGGGTGCGTGGATTTTTCGTGATTTTTCGTGGATTTTTCTGAGATGCTTAAAAATCCGTTTTCCTGCACACAAATAAACCATACAGGCAGCTCTGCTGAAAACAGCGTCAGTCCGGGTTAGTTTAGTCCAAATCATGCAAGAATGAGGTCAAAACAATATCAAAAGTGTTTGGAGAAGTAGATACGTTTGAGACGTATCATGGCCTTCCCGGCAAGCTCCTCTTGCCGGGATTTTGTGCCTTGAGTGGCCTTCCCGGCAAGCTCCTCTTGCCGGGGCCTTGTCTCTTTGGCTTGAATACTTTGTTCTTGAATGGCTCCAAAGGAACCACGGAGGACCTTGGCGGTCACCCGGCAAGATTTGCCGCGGGATGCTGCGACTGCCCGTGCACAAGTTCAGGATACTAGGGTACCCCTACTCTAGCACACCGATAGGAGCCCCCGGGCCTGGGCCATACACGGTGCCGAGCGCTGTTGGGCCAGGCCCAAAACAGGGCACGGGCACGCGCGGCCTGGTTACGCCGTATCTCTCTTCGTATCCACCGCGCCCTCCTCGAATGACAAGCGTTGAATGCGGCGTCATGGGAGAGATCATGGGTGGTTTCTTTATTCGGAAAGACGGAACGTCCGCCCCCTCCCTCCTTATAAGCAGGGGAAACAGGGGCAGTTCGCCCACTCGCCGGTTGCTATTCCAATCTCGGAAACCTCCGCCGCTCCCCCTTCTTCCCAAAGCTGAAAGAGAGCAGCACTCTACCCCCCATCGCCACCAGCACCACCAACGCCGTCGACGTCCCCCACCACTTCCGCCATGGCTCCGAAAGCCGACAAGGGGAAGGTCGTGAAGTCGACCGAGGCGCAGCGGTTCGTGGCGCTGCGAAAGGAGCGGGCAATCTTCCCCCCCAAGCTCACCGCGAAGGAGCTGAGGGAGAGTTTCTACCTCTTCTGGTCGACGGAGATGTGGGCGCATCCGCGCACGAAGGTACTTCCAGCCGTCGCTTCGAGAATGGCTCCAAATGGATATCCCTTCTTCGCCTTGTTCTTCTACTGGGGGCTCTGCCCGCCTTTCTCTGAGTTTTTCTGCGATCTTATGAACACCTACGGGTTCTGCCTCCTTGACTTCACCCCCAATGTTGTTCTGACCATGGCAGTTTTCGCACATCTCTGCGAAAAGTTTGTCGGAGTCTATCCAAACGTAGCCCTTTTTCGCCACTTCTTTATGCCCCGAGTTGAGAGAGGAGAGCCTTTATCCGGCGGAATCGCCTGGATCTCGAGAGCCGGCAAGAAGGAAGCTTATCTGGAGGGAGAGTTCCGCGGCAAGTGGGAGGAATGGAGAGCAGACTGGTGCTGGATTGTCGAGGAGAACCCGCAGCCGTTTACCGCCCAGCGCCAAACCCCAATAGCGCGTGGCAGCGATTGGAGCAACGTGGCCCCGGAAGACGATAGGCTGAAGATTGCCGTCACCCGGATCCAACGCCTTAGGCTTGTCGGGCTCACTGTAGGCGTGGTTGGCAAAGATTTTCTTCGCCGGCACATCGCCCCCCTGCAGGAGAGGAGGAGACCCGTCTGGGACTTCCAGAATGCGGCGGACATCATGAGGCTGCACCCGGGCCTTAACTTCAACTTCACTGTTATGGAACTTGACGCAATGCTCCGGGAGCTGTTCAAGTACGACTCTCAACATCCCGAAGTGTTCAGGTTGCCGAAGGATGTCGTTCCGCTGTGCAACAACTCCTCGCTCAGCCGCATCCGTGCAATGATGCCGCTGTGCGACTCGCATGGAATTGTCCCAACTTGGCAAGAGCCTGCAGACGTCGTCGTGCAGGAGTTCTTTGACGGCTTGGTAGAAGTGCCGGTCCGCTCCGACGAACAGAAAAGCCTCACTCGCGCCACCACTGATGCTGAGATGAAACGCATCGCCACTAGGCTCGAAGAGGTGGCGATAGCCGCAGCCGCGGGCGAGTTTGGATTCATCGTGGAGGAGGCAGAGGCAGCAGAGTTGGCAAGTCGTGCCGAGCGAGAGGAGCTTGCCGGCGAGGAAGAGCTTGCCGGGCATGATGTCGGGTCGAGCAAGCCCGCCAAGGATACGAGCGGCTCGTTGGAGATCAACTCCTCTTCCTCCTCATCTTCAGACAGCTCATCGCAAGCAGAGCCCCCAGCTCCACCAAGAAGGCGTCTTCGCAAGGCCGGGGACGTAGCGGAGCGGCAGACGAGTCGACAGTCGCTGCGCCGCGCGACACGCTCCACCGCGGCAAGCACTGTTGCCGCGGGAGCACCTCACGCTGCTGCGGCAACTGGAGCGGGGTCCACCCGGACCACCGCTTCTGCTCCTGCCGCTTCTCACGCCGCGGCTGCAGCCGGAGCGGGGTCGTCTCGGACCATCGCCACTGCTCCCGCCATGTGGCCAAGGGAACCTACTCCTCCGCCTCCTCGCGCCGGAGGTGAGTCGGACTTCGACTTCTCTGCGTTCAGCTCTGACGAGGAAGAAGAAGAGTAAGATTCTTTGTTGTACTTGTAGTTCTTCAATTCTTGTTGTTTTGTCTTGTATCTCATTTGCTTTACTCCGAACTTATTCCTTTCTAGGACTCTGTCCTAGAGTGTGGCGAAGAGAGCTAAGGCCCCAGCGTGTCCAAAGGGGGTGATTATCGTCGAGGACGAACCCACCGCGACAGCAGAGGGTGCGTCCGAGACCACCTTGCCGGACCCGGCAACTATTCTCCAGAGCAGCCCCCAGCGTAAGTATATGGTTCGCTTTCCGCTGTTAGGCGCGCATGGATGCTCTTTCTTTGCTGACATCTGATTATTGGTTTGTGTAGGAGCATAGAAGCCCCACCAGGAGCGCCCGGAGGCCGCCCCCGACATGCCATCTGCTTCGACTACGCCGCCAAGGGAGAGTTCTCCGGCAAGGGACTCTGCCAAGGAGCCGGCTCGTGCAGGAGAGATGACGGCCAGCGCTGCGGCGGCAAGCGGCAGCATGAGCGGCCCTCCGGCGGTGGAGACTACGACTGCAGAACCTGGTACAGGTAATCCTCTCGCTTCAAAACTTCCCTTGGGTTCTTCTTCTTTTGATCTTCTTTTTGGATATTTGCTTGACTTTTCTCCCTTTTCCGGCCGTCAGACCCATCTGCCGCGGAGCCGATGGAGACCGAGGTTGCTGGCAAGGAAAACATCACCGAGCCCGCCGTCGATGATGTCGTCGAGGTTACCGCGGGCGGTGATACCGACGACGCCGCTGCCACCGAAGAAGCAGCCGGCATTGATGATCCCGCCGGCGAAGAGGCCGCCAAAGCTGCCGCCGCAGAAGCTGGCGAGGGGTCTGGCGATCGCACTGACGACCTTGAGACCGCAGGAGCGCCAGGCGCTACGCCGACCGCCGATCCTCCCGCCGCTGCCGCAGCGTCAGGCTCCGAAGAGCCCCAGCCAGGCGTCTACTTGAAGGCCGGCAAAAACGTCTTCATCAACCTCCCCTGGGCGTCAAGCTCCAGGGCGCCGGTCGAAGGAGGAAGCTTCGATGGAGAGGTGCTCGCCTCCACTGGGCTGACGCTGGTTGATGCGCCGAGCAGCAGCGACGGCGAGCCTGAGGAGGAGCGGCTGCTGCGGAAGCTGGTGTCGCTCTACCGTGCTCGGCAGGCCAAGCTGGAATCCCGAGAGGCGCTTGTCGCGAAGGCGGGAGCGGACATCGAGAAGTGCGCGGAGGAGCTCCGGGGTCTTAACCAGGAAGCTCTCCAGTCCCTGGCAGAGGAGCGGGCGCAACTCGCCGAGGAGCAGAAGGCCTTCCTCCTCGAGAAGGCTGAAGTCAAAGAACAACAGCGGCTTGCCGCTGAGAAGCTGTCTGCGCAGGAGGGCGAGTTGGCGCAGCGGAAGGTTAACCTTGACAGCCACGAGGAGGAGCTTACTGCGCGCGATAAAACATTTGGCGGAGCCCTCAAGCAAGCAAAGGATGCTGTTGCAGCTGCCGAGGCCGCCAAGAAGGAGCTGGAGACGAAGGTGGCGCGGCTGGAGGCCGATCTCAGGGCGAGCGGTGAAGAGCTTGCCGCGCTCAAGCGTGAGCGGGAGAAGGACGCCTACAGCTTGTCAGAGCTGCAGGTGCGTCTCGCCGAGAAGGGCAAGGAACCTGGCGCCGCCAAGGACTCCAACGCAGATCTTGAGTTGAAGCTGACCACTTTGACCAAGATGCTGGACGGCGCTAGGGAGCAGGAGGTGGCCTTGAAGGAGGAGATCAAGGCCGATAAGGCGCTGCTGGCGAGTGGTGCTGCCGCCCAGAACGCTCTTAGGGAGAATGTGGAGCACTGGACGGAGGGTCTCGTGGATGCTGCCGCAGACATTGACAGGGAGCTGGCGCAGCTGGGGATGGAGGATCTCGGGTATCCCTCCGATGAGAACCTCCAATCCAGCGCCAAGCTCACCTCGTTCTTCAGAGGCGTGGTGACGGCCCTCCAACGACTCCGGGAGAATATTCCAAAGCAGCTGGCCGACGAGTCGCGCAAGATCTGCGCGGGAGCTCTTCAAAAGGTGTTGGTGAAGGTGGCCTTCCGCAACCCGGGCCTCAACCTCACCAACGTCCTCAAGACCCTGCCGCCGGATGCTGATCTGGAAGCGCTCAAGACCCTTGTCGCACCCATTGTGGACAAGGTGAGCGGGACCAAGAGGATTGAGGGCGATCGCGTAGACTAGGCCGCCTGTTTTCTTCTTTTCTTGTCGCTGCTGGTCATGTTATGAGGACAATCTGTTAGAGCCGCGACAAGCTACCTTGTAATATAACTCTATTTTGGGTAATGATTGCAATGTTATTTCCTTTACTTGATTCCTTCCTTTGTATGTTTTTGCCCTACGCTTTTAGGGAACTTGCCGGCGCAGGCACCTTAGCCGCGAGCGCTGAGTGTGGGACGTCAGCAGCCTGCTGGCGGTGCGGTTACCGACAAGAAACCTTGCCGCAACTAGTCGCAGCACACTTAAGTTGTTGAGCGGACTCGAAACAAAGTAAGGTCGCAACTAGCTACGAGTTGGTTCCTCCGCGCACAGGTTTTCCATACAAAGCACGGTCGTTCAAGGAAGATAACTTAAAAAATTTAAAAATCCGATTGCTCAAACTTTGGCAACTTAGCTTTTTTGTTGTTTGCTTCCCGGTAAGGCGAAACTTTCTTGAACGACGCCTAGTCCATACCATTATCTTCTCCTTTCCCCCCCAGCAAACTTGTGGGCGAGGGAACCTTCCTTTCCTTGAGAAAAAGAAAGAAGACAAAATAAAGATATGGAGCCTTACGGCTCGTTATTGCTTACCCGGGGTAGGTGCTGCACAAAGTGTCAGATAACACATGCAAAAAATAGAAAGCATGAAACTGTCAAGATGTGAGGAACACATGAGCTCTATTTATGCACGGGGTCTGCGCCTGGCTTTGTACAAAGGATTACATGCAACAGCGGCAAGACTTGTACAAAAGGTGGTTGCCGGAACAGGTTCCGGCAACCGTGCCTTACGGGTAAAACTTACGAAGATGCTCAGTGTTCCAGGAGTTGCTCACCGGAATGCCATCTTCGGTCTCAAGGCGGACAGCGCCAGGCCTAGTGACTCGTTTCACCCGGTAAGGGCCTTCCCACTTCGGTGTCAACTTGTTGGAATTCTTGGCGGACTGAACGCGCCGAAGAACAAGGTCGCCTTCCTCGAGACTTCTGGCATTAACTTTGCGGCTATGGTAGCGGCGCAAAGTTTGCTGGTAGCGAGCAGCTCGTACAGCAGCCTGAAGATGCCTTCCTCAAGGAGCAGCGCGTCATCTTGTCACAGCTGCTCTTGCTCAAGCTCATCATAAGCGAGCACTCGAGGTGACCCGTATACGAGTTCCATGGGGAGAACTGCCTCTGCTCCATAGACTAGAGCGAAATGTGTCTGGCCAGTGGCTCGATTTGGCGTCGTCCTGATCGACCAAAGAACTACTGGCAGCTCCTCAATCCAGTTTCTTCCGCACTTGCGCAGCTTGTCGAAAGTCCTGGTCTTGAGCCCACGCAGCACTTCAGCATTTTCCCTCTCCGCTTGACCGTTGCTTCTCGGGTGAGCAACAGAAGCGAAGCAGACCTTGGCGCCAAGATCTTGGACGTACTGCATGAAGGTGCGGCTCGTGAATTGCGTACCATTGTCGGTGATGATCCTGTTAGGGATCCCGAAGCGGCAAACAATCGACCTGAAGAACTTGACAGCTGACTGTGATGTCACCTTCCTCACTTCTTCCACTTCCGGCCACTTTGTGAACTTGTCGATTGCAACATACAAGTACTCAAAGCCCCCGACTGCTCGGAGAAAGGGGCCGAGGATGTCGAGCCCCCAAACCGAAAATGGCCAGGATAAAGGGATCGTCTGGAGAGCTTGAGCTGGCTGGTGTATCTGCTTGGAATGGAACTGGCATGCCTCACACATGGTTACTTGTGGAGTTGCATCCTGGAGGGCTGTCGGCCAAAGGAAACCTTGCCTGAATGCTTTGCCGGCAAGTGCTCTTGCGCCAATGTGGTGACCACATATGCCTCCATGTATCTCTGCCAACAGCTTTTGTCCGCCTTCCCGGTGAATACACTTCAATTTCACACCGTTGAGTCTTTTTCTGTACAGTGTGTTGTCGACAAACTGGTACATACTTGACTGCCGGGCTACTCTTTCCGCTTCTTCTTGCTCTTCGGGAAGTTCTCCTGTCTGAAGGAAACAGACAATCTGCTGTGCCCATGCTGGAGCTTGTGGCTCGACAACAAGGACTAAAGGCACATCTGCTACTGCGGGAACATCCGCTTCTATGGCGAGAACCTGTGGCTCAGCCGGAGCTTGACGTTCCCCGGCAAGCTTGCCGGAGCAAAACTTTTCGGGAGCCTCTGCTTCAACGGAACAAACCCTAGGGCTTGCCGGAGCAGACTACTCCTCAGCCCTCTTGGTGTTGATCTTGGGGACCTTCTTGGCGGTGGCTTAGGGAAGCTCTGCCGAAAATAGTCACCAGAAATCAACTTCCTCTTCTTGCTCTGTCCAGTTGCTGGTGTTACAGTCGGTTGAGTCAGCTTGAGCACAAAGATCCCTGGTTCCACAGGTAACTTAAGTGCGGCGCACTTCGACAGGCCATCGGCAATGTCGTTCTGAGCTCTTGGAACATGCTCCATCTGTAGTCCATCAAAGTGCTCTTCTAGCTTTCTCACTTCATCAACGTAGGCTTCCATCAACGGACTCTGATAACTCTTGTTCACTTGGCGGACGACAAGCTGCGAGTCACCCCTGACAATGAGCTTCTTGATCCCAAGGTCTGCCGCGATCCTGAGACTGGCAAGCAAACCTTCGTACTATGTGGTATTGTTTGTTGCTTGCTCCTTGGGAAAGTGCATCTGGACTACGTACTTGAGGTGCTCTCCGGTGGGTGCAACAAGCAGCACGCCACCACCGGCGCCTTGTAGCGAGAAGGCACCATCAAAGTACATCAGCCACTCTTTGCTTACTTCCTTACCGGGGATGCTCGTTTCTGAAATTTCTTCATCTGGTGTTGGCGTCCACTCTGCTATGAATTCTGCCAATGCTCTGCTTTGGATAGTTGAAGTGCTTTCAAACTTGAGGCCAAAGCTTGATAGTTCCAGTGCCCACTCAACAATCCTGCATGTTGCTTCTGGATTCTGTAGTATCCTCTTCAGAGGAAAACGAGTGACAACTGTGATCTCATGTGTTTGGAAGTAATGGAGCAGCTTTCTCGAGGCCATGAGAAGGCCAAAAAGCAATTTCTACACACCAGAGTACCTTGACCTAGCCCCCTACAGAAGGGAACTGACAAAGTAAACTGGGCGCTGCACCATTCTCTTCTGTATCTCCTCGCACGCCTGCGCAGATCCATCTTTGTCAGGACCAGAGCTTGTCGGGGAAGCCCCCTGCTTGTCGCTGGATGCGCCTGCCGTTGTTGCTGGCTCATCATCTGCCTCCCTCTCCGCTACTAACGCAGCACTAACCACTTGATTGGTTGCCGCTATATACAGCAGCAACTTCTCTTGTGGCTTAGGTGCGACAAGTGTTGGAGTGGAGGACAGGTATCTCTTCAAGTCTTGCAGCGCAGCCTCCGCTTCGGAAGTCCATTTCATTGGACCTTCCTTTTTCAATATTTTGAAAAACGGCAGGGCGCGCTCAGCAGACTTAGAGATAAACCTGCTGAGAGCAGCCACGCAACCGGCAAGCCTTCGTACAGCCTTGACGCGCTTTGGTGCTTCAATCTGCTCAATGGCCTTGATCTTGTCGGGATTGGCTTCAATTCCCCGCCGAGACACGATGAACCCGAGAAGCTTGCCGGAAGGGACTCCAAACACACACTTCTCGGGGTTGAGCTTGAGGCTGATCTTGCGCAGATTTGCAAAGGTCTCGTCTAAATCTTGAATCAGAGTTGCCTTGTCCTTGCTCTTGACCACTATGTCATCCATGTAGGCTTCCAAATTTCTGTGTATTTGTGGCTCAAAAGCGACATGGACTACCCTTGCAAATGTTGAACCAGCATTCTTTAAACCGAAAGGCATCCATATGAAACACCATGTGCCACATGGAGAGATGAATGCGGTCTTCTCCTCATCCTCTTCTGCCATGAAGATCTGATGGTATCCTGAGTATGCGTCAAGAAATGAAAGCAAGTCACATCCGGCCGTGGAGTCAACAATCTGGTCAATGCGCGGCAAGGGAAATGGGTCTTTGGGACAAGCTTTGTTAACATCGGTAAAGTCGATACAAAGCCTCCATTTCCCATTTGCCTTGCGCATGACTACAGGATTGGCCAACCACGTAGGATGGAGCACTCCTCTGACAAGGCCTGCTGCTTCCAACTTCTTGATCTCTTCTGCGATGAATTCTTGGCGCTCCACTGCTTGCTTCCTGACCTTCTGCTTGACGGGCCGCGCATGAGGACAGACGGCAAGATGGTGCTCGATTACTTTCCTGGGAACACCGGGGATGTCAGACGGTTGCCACGCAAACACGTCGACATTCGCCCGCATGAAAGCAATGAGCGTGCTTTCCTATTTAGGGTCAAGAGTGGCACTGATGGTGAAGGTACCACCAGTGCCGTCCTCCTTGGCGGACACCTTCTTGGTCTCTAGCGGAGCTGCCATTGTCTTCTTACACTTGCCGGTGGAGCTCGATGGTGCGTCCTCGACGGTAGCGCAGCACTCCGAAGAGGTGCGCTTGCCGGAGTGGGCATCAGAACTCTTGCCGGACTTGGCCTTCTTCTTCCCCCCGGGAGCTTCAACGGCAGGTGACTTGTGATCTGTTGCGGCTACCGCTTCCCGGTAGATCTTGTCGGCGCAGATAAGAGCATCCTTCTTGTCGCCAGGGACAGAGATGACACTTATCGGGCCTGGCATCTTCAGCATGTTGTATGCGTAGTGAGAGGCTGCCATGAACTTGGCGAGTGCTGGACGGCCGAGTATCCCATTGTAAGGCAATGGAAAATCGGCAACGTCAAAAGTGACCCTCTCAGTCCTGAAGTTCAACTCGCTGCCAAATGTCACCGGCAACGTGATCTTCCCCTTCGGCTTGCTCCTTCCTGGGTTGATTCCTTGGAATGTGCCGGTCTCTTCGAGCTCGCTGTCAGGGATCTGGAGTTTCTGGAGTACAGCGGAGGAGATCAGGTTCAAGCCGGCCCCGCCGTCAACTAGCATCTTAGTGACCTTGAGGTTGCGGATAGTTGGTGAAACCAACATCGGCAAGCACCCGACCGAAATTGTGCGATCAGGGTGGTCCTCAATATCAAAGATGATAGGCGTGCTGGACCATTTCAGAAGCTTGCGTGACTCGACAGGTGGTTCTGCCGCATTGACTTCCCGTACCCACTGCTTGAGTTGGCGGTGTGAAGTATGCAGAGAAGCACCGCCGTCAACGCACAAGACATCTGTGGCTTTCTGGAACTCCTGCTCACTGGTCTCGACATCATCCATGTCTTCATCATCGTCGTCATCTTCATCCTTGTCGCGGCCACGGGGAGGTCTGTCTCCTTGCCGCTGCTTGGCCTTGCCGCGGCATCCTCCCCGGCCGGTGCGCTTCTTGCCGGATCCTCCAGCACCTCCTTGGGCCTTCTCCTTGTTGCGTCGCTCGTATTCAGCCTTTTGCTGCTCGACCTTCTTGCAGCTCTGGAAGTCATGGCCCTTGGTGCGGTGGATCTTGCAGTACTGCTTGTTGGTGCCGTCCTGCTTGTCGGCGACCGCCACAGCCTGGCAGTTGGTGCATGCGGCAATCTCCTTGCCAGAGCTACCAGCTTTGGCTTTCTTGGCACCACCTTCGTTGCCGGACTGCTCAATGACTAGCACATCTTTGTATTTCTTCTTCCTGTTGTTCCGCCGCCGGTTTTTCTTTGCCGGGGCAGCATCCTCGCTGTCAGATCCTCCTGCTCCTGTATTCTCTCCGGGAAGTTTCCTCCCTTCCTCAGCACGTGCACACTTGTCGGCCAGGGCATACAACTCACTGACGTCTCTGATCTTGCACATCGCCATATCCTCCCGCATCCTGCGGTTACGCACGTTCTGATGGAACGCGTTGATGACCGCGGCAGGGTCGACATCTGGGATGTTGTGCTATACACGGCTAAATCTCTGAATGTACTTGCGCAGGGGCTCTCCTTCCTTCTGGGCGAGCAGATGAAGGTCACTCTCTTGGCCATGAGGTTTGTGGCCGCCTGTAAAGGCGCCGACAAACTGATGGCATAGGTCTGCCCAGGAGGATATGGAGTTGTCCGGCAAGTGCATGAGCCAGGACCTGACGTTGGGCTTGAGCACCAGCGGGAAGTAGTTGGCAAGGATCTTGTCGTCCCGCCCCCCGGCAGCTTGCACCGCGATGGTGTAGATGCTGAGGAACTCCGACGGATGCGACTTGGCGTCGTACATCTCTGGTACGTCTGGCTTGAAATTCTTCTTGCTGGGCCACTGGACTTGCCGTAGCTCACGAGTAAACGCAAGGCAACCTACCGCGTACGGCAAGTCGCCTGGTTCCCTTGGCGCATGCATGTCGACAGAGGGCCCAGCGCGCTGGTCCGATTGACGCCGCGCTTCTCTTCGGCGCTCGATGCGAGTAGGAGCGTCTTCTTGTGTGGGGACCCCGACTTAGAAGCCGAGATCACCGAATGCACGTGTACAGTGATCCCAGAGATCAATGCTCACTGAACACACAGAAGCTGAAATAACAAGAGTCTTACATCCATACAAATAGTCTTACACGAATTAAGGCCATTATGGCCAAGTCTTACATAGATAGAGCCTCGCGGGCTGAATAGCAAATAACTCGAGTAGCGGAAGTCTTCGATAAACAGGTAGAACCCATGCCATCTGCCTTAACCCTACAGGCATTCTGACTGGGATAGCGTCCTAGTTCGCATGTTCGTCTCCAAAGAACTCTTCCTCATAATCCTGTTTTTCCATGCCTGGCCAATTAAATAACCAGTGGCAAGCCAATGAGTACTTTGAATGTACTCGCAAGCAACCCATGATGTGGTTCAAAGTAACAGTGCATTTGAATAACAATGATCAATCTAGCAAGGCTAGAACAAATATTCTACCATCAAGATAATGCATCAATAGACTCGCGTAACCTCGAAGACAGGTTACCGATATCAACATGAATATGAATCAACTCATCGAGTCAAGTCACCACCTTGACTCACATACACACGCATGGTTTCACAAACATTTGGACGTAGCCCAAGAGCGGTTACCCAACTGTCCATGACCGTGAACATGGCTATTCGAATAGTTTGACTCTCTGCAGAGGTTGTACACTTTACCCACAAGATCCGGGGAACTTCCGTGTCATCCACGACCCGCGGTACCTCAAGTACCCGGGGTAAGCACCCGGTCATTACCTTTCCTTAGACGACACTAACATAGAGTCCACTCGTTGGTACACGGCCCTCGGGTACAAACAATAGATCACGGGACTTGCCCTAATTTCAATGTCACGCGTACCCGAAGGGACCAATGGTGTGTCCGGTGCCCTGTGAAAACAGTCATGGCCGCCTATCCAAGCACGACCCCGTCCCGGGAAAGACCTCAAGTCTTCCCGTCACTAGTAATGCGGGCACCATGCTAGTATCGACCTAAGTAATCAATAAAGCCCCGTCCCATAAGGGGTAGTGTGGTTGCACATGTATGGTTGGAATAACGGTCGCAACTCAAACCAATCCGTTTGAAAAACACACAAACTTGCCGCACACCACTTCGTCATCAAGTGGTCACCCAACTCATCATCATCATCTCCCTCGGGCATAAATGGCACCCGATGGGGTTTTATGCAAAGACTTCAACCATGAAGGTTCATGTCACACATGCATCACTAATCATAACCACTAACCATATGCAAGTCATCTAGCACATAGCAAGATCAAGATCATGTCATGCATCGTATGGTGGAATCAACTAGGTTACTATCGTAACCCTAATCAACATGCATCGGAAACAAACGGGTTCCGAAGAACAAGTGTATCATGGTCAAAGGGCTGCTTGCCTGGATTGGCTTGGTCTTCAAAGTCTTCAAATCCTTCTCCTTCTTCTTCCACAGCAACTTCGTCAAATACGGGATCTATACGTCGCATAATAACCACGGGAAAATAAGAATACAAATAAAACAGAAAAATCAAAGTGCTCAGAAAAATGTCAACTCATTTTTGTAAAATACTAGGGGGATTTCTAAGATGGGGAAAAATCTTAGTTGGAGTTTTGGAGTTACAGAATAGATTATATTGATTTTTGAACAGGAGTTATACTGCTCAAATTTGAATTTAAATTTGAACAGTACAGAAAAGTTTCATGGATTTGAGTGAAAGTGGTACCATTAAATAGGTTGGAATATTACAAGATTTTTGGAGTTGGAAATATTTAATTTGGATCAATATTCTTTTCTGTAGAAATGTTTAAAGCATTTACAGAAAAGAAAAAGAAAAAGGGGTCCTGTGCACTGGGCCAGAGAAGGCCACAGTGCACGGCCCAGATGGATCGGCCCGGCCGCACGGGAGCCTGCGCGCGCACGTCAGGTTTTCAAACCTGACGGGCGGGGCCCGTGGGTCAGCGGCACAGAGGAGGGGGAGAGAGGTGGGGGGATGACAGGCGGGGCCCGCCTGTCATCTCTAATCCCACGGCCACGGCGACGGCGAGCTCACCGGCGAGGATTCCGGCCACGACGGCGGCAACGGAGGCCAGGGACGTGACCAGCGTCGTGTTGTGGTTGCTGTGGTGGTGGTGCGGCACGGCGGGGAGTCCTGGTTCACCGGCGGCGAGGTGGGATGGCAGAAGCTCGTCGGAGGGTGGTGGCTGCGGCTGTTTCCGGCTGCCACAGAGAGGGGAAACAGGGGGAAATGATCAGTGAGGCGAGGGGGTTCCGAAACGGGTGGAAGGAGAGGCAGGGGAGGCCCGTACCTCGAGATCGCCGGCGGCCCGACGCGGCGGAGCTCCGGTCGATCCCGAGCACTGGGACGTCCTGGGGAGGAGTGGAGGGTGCTGGGGGTCTCAGTGGAGTGGGGTGAGGTCGCTGGTGGTGCTGGAGAGGCTCGGGAGGGGCTTATATAGCCGCGCCCGTGGTCCACCGTCGACCCGTGCGCCGGCGAGGTTGCAGGCGAGGCTAGGAGAGGTTCTGGAGCCTGGGAACACGCCGGGGAGGTCCGTGGACTAGCTCCACGTCCAGCTGAGAGGAAAAGAGGAGCGGGGGAGCGTCAGAGGAGAGTGCGCGTGTGAGGCAGAAGAGTGGCCGCCGCGGGCGGCCAGCGCGCGTGCGACGACGGCCACTGGAGGGCGCAGGAGGAGGGGGGACATCGCCGGGGAGCTCGCGGACGTCGAGGGGCCTCGACTGGCGCGAGGGGGAGGCCCGAGGCTGTCGGGGGAGGCTGATTGGCCCGAGCTACAGTGCTGGTCTGCACTGTTACGCGCTCCAGAGCGCGCGTATGGCTGGCATCGCCGCGCTCTCGCCGTTCTGGTCAAACCCAACATGTCCAGTAGTGTCTAGCATGTTGTGGGAGGAGTAAAGAAAGGGCCTGAGGCCTTGGATGCCCTGGAGATGCAGAGAGAGGGAGAGGGCTGGTGAAATGGTGAAAGCTGGCTGTACAGCAAGGTAAATCAGGGGTTTCACCCTTCAATCATGGAGCTGGGGTGCTGGGGGAGTTACTGGAGGTAGCTGGTAACTCAATGAGCCTGTGGTAAGAAGTTGAGGCCATGGAGAAAAGTAAAAGTGATCACGTTGGAGGTTTTAGAATTTCTGCAGAAGGTGTTTGATCAGTGTTTGGTCAAGTAAATGAACTCCACTTGATATGGCACTTGACAGGGTTGAATGACATGAGAAAATAGGGTGCTTCACCAAATTTGGGCTCTTTTGGAGAAACTAGCCAATGTAACTTTGGTGAACCCTAGAAATCAACAGAAACAGTTTCATCTTGATTGAGTCAAGCTAATCATCTCCCCTTAATGCACCACTTGGTGTAGCATCATCATTTGGGGTATTGATCATGCCCACAAAGTTTGAAGCTCCAGATAAAAAGTTGGTAATGTAAAGTTGTTCAAATTTGCATTTGAACAGAAAGGGTTTTGAGGTGATCTGATCAAGTTGCTCTATTCCAAATCTTGTGCCATTTGGTCTAGATGCCTTATTAGGTCATTCTAGCATGTGCACCAAGTTTGAGAGCATTTGGACAAGTTTGGCAATGTAAAGTTGCTCAAACTTCAATTATGGACAGAATGGTTATGAAGGGGTTTGAGGATGTTTTCTTGCTTCCCAAGGCATGGGACTTGGCAAGATCATCAAATATGTCATATATGACATGATAGAATTTCCCTGGAATTTTTGGAGAAAAATTCCTTTGTAAATATTTCAAAAGCTTGAAATATCCAGAAAGGGTTTTAGAGGGTTTAGCCCATTATTTTGAACATGACCAAGTGTTGAAACTCTTATATATGGACAATATATGTCCTATGAGTCTCTCTGAATTTTGGCAAATATTTTTGAAATAGTTAAATAATTTTCCCCTATTAAAGACCATTTCTGGCCTTAAGAAAAAGCTTTTAAATAAAATAGGAAAATAACTTTTAAAATTATACCTTTGTGGTTTCTGGGAGTCCTATGACTACTAGGTCTCAAATAAACCTTTTGGAATAATTTTCTCACCCTAAATCAAGTACTTGCAGTGCAAATCTCAATTCAGGGGTTTTTGGAAAACTAAATTTATAAAAATACTTTTTGGCCAAAATTATTTTGTAAGAAAATACTATACTGTCATATAACACTTGGCATGATCATTGGGCAGAAGTTTTAGGTATGGAGATGAAATCTAAAAGAGGTCATAGTTGACTTTAATGAGCACATGAAAAAGCAAATGAAGAAAACTCAATTCCAAATAAAAGCCAAATGATGCTAAAAAATTTTGCTGGTCCAAATTTTCATGCTCCAAAGTTACAAATAACATGTTACAAAATGCAGGGTGTGACAGACCTACCCCCCTTACAAGAATCTCGTCCCCGAGATTCCTAAACTAGGGCTTAAAAGAGATCGGGAAACTCGGATCTAAGATAGTCTTCTCGCTCCCAGGTTGCTTCTGCTTCGGTGTGGTTGCTCCACTGGACCTTGAAATACTTGATGGTACGGCTCCGCGTACGTCGTTCTGCTTCGTCCAGAATACGAATGGGCTTCTCGCGGTAGGTCAAATCAGGCTGCAGATCAATGGCTTGGTGATCCACATCCTTGTAGAGATTGGGCTTGTTTGGAACTTGGAGACATTTTCGGAGTTGTGACACATGGAATACGTTGTGCACATCGGATAGCTCAGGTGGTAGTTCCAACTGATAAGCCACTTCTCCTCGTCGGTCGGTGATCTTGAAAGGGCCAATGAACCTTGGCGCGAGCTTCCCCTTGACGTGGAAACGCTTGGTTCCCTTCAGAGGAGTTACCCGCAGGTACACATGATCTCCGACACGGAAACTCATGTCTCGGCGTCGAGTGTCAGCATAACTCTTCTGCCTTGACTTGGCTGCCTTTAATCGCTCTCTGACTAGTTGGACTTGCTCTTCTACTGCGCGGAGAATATCCGGTCCAAAGACTAGTCCTTCTCCAGTCTCTGACCAATTGAGGGGTGTGCGGCATCTGCGCCCGTACAACACCTCAAATGGTGCCATCTGAAGGCTTGACTGGTAACTGTTGTTATAGGAGAACTCGGCAAAAGGGAGACAGTCTTCCCACTTGGCTCCATATGCCAGGACACAGGCTCGGAGCATGTCTTCGAGAATCTGATTGACTCGCTCAGTCTGTCCTCCGGTCTGTGGGTGGAAAGCTGTGCTGAAAGACAATTTGGTTCCCAAGGCTTCTTGGAATCTCTTCCAGAACCTTGAAGTGAACTGGGTGCCTCGATCGGACACAATCTCCTTGGGAACACCGTGAAGACTTACGATTCGGTTGATATAGAGAGTTGCCAGCTGGTTGCCTGAGTAGGTAGTCTTGACAGGAATGAAATGAGCCACCGTGGTCAAATGATCGACTATGACCCAGATAGAGTCATGTCCTCTATTCGACCTTGGTAATCCAGTGATGAAGTCCATTCCGACTTTATCCCACTTCCACTCAGGAACCTTGAGTGGTTGAAGCAATCCAGCAGGTCGCTGATATTCAGCCTTGACCCTTTGGCACACATCACACTTTGCAACATAGGTTGCAATCTCTCTCTTCATACCGTGCCACCAGAATCGTGCCTTCAAGTCTTGGTACATCTTGGTTCCTCCGGGGTGGATGGAATACGGAGTGTCGTGGGCTTCTTGCAGAATCAGCGTCTTCAGCTCGGTGTTGTTTGGTACGCAGAGGCGACCTTTGTACCAAACAATCCCATGCTCGTCTTCGGAGAATCCTAGGGCCTTGCCCAGCTTCATCTTCTTCTTGATGCCTTCAATGCTTGCGTGTCCATCTTGAGCCTTCTTGACGTCGTCCATCAGGGTCGGTCTGACTTCCAAATGATCCAGAAATCCGGGGGTGACCAATTCCAAACTGAATTGTTCGATCTCCTTAAACAAGGTTGGCTGCCTTCCTTGAATAATGGCATTCAAAGAGCAAGCCTTCCTGCTTAAGGCATCGGCCACCACGTTGGCCTTCCCAGGGTGATACTGAACACTGAGGTCATAGTCTTTGATGAGTTCCAACCATCTCCGCTGCCTCATGTTCAATTCCTTTAGGGTGAAAATATACTTCGGACTCTTGTGGTCTGTGTAAATCTCACACCGTTTCCCTAGGAGGTAATGCCGCCATGTCTTCAAGTCATGAACTACAGCCGCTAGCTCAAGATCGTGAGTAGCGTAGTTCTCCTCATGGGGTCGTAGCTGCCTGGAGAGGTATGCTATGACGCGGCCTTCTTGCATCAGAACGCTTCCCAATCCGGTTCGAGAGGCATCACAATATATCACGAACTCCTTGTGAATATCAGGTGTTGCCAGAACTGGGGCGGTGGTCAATCTCTTCTTGAGCTCTTGGAAGCTCTCTTCGCATTTTGGCGTCCACTCGAACTTCTTGTCCTTCTTGTGGAGCTGAGTCATTGGTCGAGCAATGCTAGAGAATCCTTCCACGAACTTGCGGTAATAACCCGCTAGTCCGAGGAAGCTTCTGACTTCCTTGACGGTCGTTGGAGATTGCCATTGGGTCACAGCTTCGATTTTTGCAGGATCAACAGATAATCCTTCCTCGGTCAAGACATGACCTAAGAATCCAACTTTATGCAGCCAAAACTCACACTTGCTGAATTTGGCATACAGTTGGTGCTCACGAAGCTTGTCTAGGACCATCCTCAGGTGCTGCTCGTGTTCTTCCTCCGACTTCGAGAACACAAGAATGTCATCAATGAAGACAACAACGAACTTGTCCAAATATTCCATGAAGACTTTATTCATGAGGTACATGAAGTAAGCTGGGGCATTGGTTAACCCAAAAGACATGACCGTGCACTCGTACATGCCATATCTGGTTACGAATGCCGTCTTCGGAATATCTTGGGGTCTGATCTTCAGCTGGTAATACCCAGATCTAAGGTCGATCTTGGAGAATACCTTGGCTCCGCTGAGTTGATCAAACAGATCTTTGATCTTGGGAAGTGGGTACTTGTTCTTGATTGTAACTTCATTGAGGGAACGATAGTCAATGCATAAGCGGATGGTACCGTCCCTCTTGGCCACAAACAGAACAGGAGATCCCCAAGGGGAGGCACTCGGGCGGATAAATCCCTTCCTTAGCTGCCCTTCTAGCTGCTTCTTCAACTCGGCTAATTCTTCCGTCCCATTCTATAAGGCTTCTTATAGATGGGTCCTGCTCCGGGCACGAGCTCGATGATGAACTCAATGTCACGGTCAGGGGGCATTCCCGGTAGTTCATCCGGAAAGACATCAGGATACTCACATACCACCGGTACTTGATCTAGCCCAACTTCAGACAGACAGTTGGCTTTAGCGGCTTGAGCGGAAGAGGAGTTGGGGGCAAACTTGACTTTGACTCCTTGGTCATTGGTCACAGTGACTGTCCGATTGGCACAGTCTAACAAGCCTTGGTGCTTACTGAGCCAATCCATCCCTAAGATCACATCCAAGCCCTGCGATCTCAGGATGATAAGGTATGCTAGGAAGTCTACACCGTTAATGGTAATACTGACTCCTTTACAACCTATCTTGGCTCTCATCTCGGCTCCGGGGGTTTGTACCACCATAGGGTTATTCAGGGGTGTAGGGGTCATGCCACTTTTTAATGCAAATCTTTGAGTGACAAATGAATGCGTTGCTCCAGAATCAAACAAGACAGTTGCAGGTGCTGAGTTGACAAGGAACGTACCGAGCACGACGTCCGGGTCTTCCTGGGCTTCTTCAGCAGTGACGTGATTCACACGCCCCTTCCCATAGTTCGGTGGATTGCAAGGGGCTGGGTTCCTTGGTGGCATACCACGGCCTTGTACCTGGTTCTGCGCATTGGGGTGCGGGGCATCAGGCTTCTTGTTGGGGCACACCCTTGAGATGTGTCCGGGCTAACCACATCCAAAGCAAGTGACTTGGTTTGGAGTGTTGATCTTGTTGCCACCACTGGTATTGGGGTTGAAAGCTGGCCTGGGGTTGGCATACTGCTGAGGCTGAGGATTGGCACGAGGTGCAGGAGCTCTTGGCTGCTGATAGGTTGGCTTGGCCGGGGCTGACTGCCACGGACGAGGCTTCTGGTTGCTGGAACTTCCCTTACTGACCAACTTGCGCTTGCGAGTGTCTTCCAAAGCACGCCGCTTGTCTTCAAGCATAAGTGCCTTGTTCACCAGGTCAGGGAAAGATGGGCAGTCGCACACGACAAGCGAGTATTGCAGAGTCTGATTAAGGCCTTCCATGAAGCGCTCCCTTTTGGCAGCATCAGTGCTGACATCCTCAGGGGCATACCTTGACAGAACACTGAACTTCTGCATGTACTCCTTGACAGTGCCACTTCCTTGCTTCAGGGCTCGGAACTCACGCTTTTTGATAGCCATGATTCCGGAAGGAATGTGGGCCTTGCGGAATTCTGCCTTGAAGTTCACCCAAGTGATGTCTTGTTCAGCATGCATGACCTTGAATCCATCCCACCAAGCTCTAGCAGTTCCCCCAAGGCAGTGGGCTGCATAAGCCACCTTCTCGCGATCTTCGGTGCATCCGACTAGTTCCAGAATCTCCTCAATGGAACGGACCCAGTCATCTGCATCCAGGGGTTCAGCAGTCTCAATGAAGGTTGGCGGTGCATGCTTCTTGAACTCTGCCAACGTGGAACGTCCATTGCCATTCCCCGCCGGCTGGCGGTTGTTGGTGACAGCTTGAGCAATCAGCTGGAGAGCTGCAGTGTTGGCTTGGCGTTCCTCTCGGAAAGCTTGGAGAAGCTGAGCCATGTCCATGCTTGGAGGAGGTGGTGGTGGAGCTTGGTCGTTGGTTTGGTCGTGGCCTACCTCTGGCTGAGAGGATGCTCCGGCTTCGGGCTGCTGGGTAGAGGTACCAGTACGAGTTACAACAGGCATCCTGTTGGAGCGGTAAAAGGTCTCATGACTCGAAAGAGGGAAAGCAAGATAGATGGGTGCCTAGTAAGGGGGTGGGTGTGACACTAAATCAAATCATGCAAGGGCCGAGAGGCCAAAACACATTCATTAAAATCCAAATGGGTGATGTAGTCGTTTACACCTTCCCGAAGGAAGAATACGACATACATCCAGACACAACAAAAGCAAACACTAGATGGTTTCATATGAACCATACAAGGACTCGTCTGCGCATAGGGGTTACACGACCTATCCTACCGTAGGGGTTATAACTGGCATATCCGAGTAGCGAATAATGCCTAAGCGGCAGAATGCTCGGTCGCGTATTCCGGCTCTTCTGGGTCTTCCTCCTTGTCTTCATCTGTCTGGGCTCCCTTGTCGCTTGAGGGAGTGGGGGAGTGGAGGAGTTGGATACGACGGTGCTTCGACGGGGGTGCAGGGAAAAGCTTGCGATATTCCCTCGCCGTCATCCGGCGTCGCCGAGGTGGTTCTTCACCCTTGGAAGATACATCCTCGGAGGGCCTTCCGCCTCGATATGCGATAGCGGGTTGTCCAGAAGGTGCTCCTTCCTTCTTGATCCTGTTTGCCTTCTCTTGAGCTCGACGAAGAAGTGCCTTGGTCTTGTGAAGTTCTTCTCGAAGCTTCATCGATTCCGAGGCCAAGTCTTGTGCCTGGCTGTCGGCACATAGACTAAAGTAGGTCTGGAACCGAAGCGAGAGTCCTTCCTTCAGTGGAGGGGCTAGTGCGCTGCTTTCTTCGTCACCTTCCTTCCGGTAAGGTAAGAAGCGAGTTGCCATCTTGGCTGCCATCTCCGGAAGAAGCTCGCGGAGACGGGTTAACGCCTTGAGTGCAGCAGCCTCGGCAGCGAGTGGTAGTGTTGCCATCTGGGGTCCCTCGAAGAACCAACTTGTGGGAGGATCGTTTGCCTTCACGATCACTTCCACATGGTACTCCACCTCAGTATCGCTCACCCAATGCTCAAGGTAGGTAAGGATGGGTGCTCGGTGGAACTGACACTCTTGGAGGCTATCCTCGAGAAGTAAGGGAAACCCAGTGGTCAGGTGCTCTTCGGGAACAGCGGCCATCTACAAAGGTGGAATAGGAGGGGTTAATAAGCTGATGAAATCTCAGGTTTAGAAAAGAAGAGAGGTTCAGAAGGTTTTTGAAAAGGGGTCTCAACTAACTAACGCCCATGCTAACTAAGGCTTCCTACAGTCAGGATGGCTCTGATACCAGCTCTGTGGGGACCCCGACTTAGAAGCCGAGATCACCGAATGCACGTGTACAGTGATCCCAGAGATCAATGCTCACTGAACACACAGAAGCTGAAATAACAAGAGTCTTACATCCATACAAATAGTCTTACACGAATTAAGGCCATTATGGCCAAGTCTTACATAGATAGAGCCTCACGGGCTGAATAGCAAATAACTCGAGTAGCGGAAGTCTTCGATAAACGGGTAGAACCCATGCCATCTGCCTTAACCCTACAGGCATTCTGACTGGGATAGCGTCCTAGTTCACATGTTCGTCTCCAAAGAACTCTTCCTCATAATCCTGTTCTTCCATGCCTGGCCAATTAAATAACCAGTGGCAAGCCAATGAGTACTTTGAATGTACTCGCAAGAAACCCATGATGTGGTTCAAAGTAACAGTGCATTTGAATAACAATGATCAATCTAGCAAGGCTAGAACAAATATTCTACCATCAAGATAATGCATCAATAGACTCGCGTAACCTCGAAGACAGGTTACCGATATCAACATGAATATGAATCAACTCATCGAATCAAGTCACCACCTTGACTCACATACACACGCATGGTTTCACAAACATTTGGACGTAGCCCAAGAGCGGTTACCCAACTGTCCATGACCGTGGACACGGCTATTCGAATAGTTTGACTCTCTGCAGAGGTTGTACACTTTACCCACAAGATCCGGGGAACTTCCGTGTCATCCACGACCCGCTGTACCTCAAGTACTCGGGATAAGCACCCGGTCATTACCTTTCCTTAGACGACACTAACATAGAGTCCACTCGTTGGTACACGGCCCTCGGGTACAAACAATAGATCACGGGACTTGCCCTAATTTCAATGTCACGCGTACCCGAAGGGACCAACGGTGTGTCCGGTGCCCTGTGAAAACAGTCATGGCCGCCTATCCAAGCACGACCCCGTCCCGGGAAAGACCTCAAGTCTTCCCGTCACTAGTAATGCGGGCACCATGCTAGTATCGACCTAAGTAATCAATAAAGCCCCGTCCCATAAGGGGTAGTGTGGTTGCACATGTATGGTTGGAATAACGGTCGCAACTCAAACCAATCCGTTTGAAAAACACACACACTTGCCTTGGCACACCACTTCGTCATCAAGTGGTCACCCAACTCATCATCATCATCTCCCTCGGGCATAAATGGCACCCGACGGGGTTTTATGCAAAGACTTCAACCATGAAGGTTCATGTCACACATGCATCACTAATCATAACCACTAACCATATGCAAGTCATCTAGCACATAGCAAGATCAAGATCATGTCATGCATCGTATGGTGGAATCAAATAGGTTACTATCGTAACCCTAATCAACATGCATCGAAAACAAATGGGTTCCGAAGAACAAGTGTATCATGGTCAAAGGGCTGCTTGCCTGGATTGGCTTGGTCTTCAAAGTCTTCAAATCCTTCTCCTTCTTCTTCCACAGCAACTTCGTCAAATACGGGATCTATACGTCGCATAATAACCACGGGAAAATAAGAATACAAATAAAACAGAAAAATCAAAGTGCTCAGAAAAATGTCAACTCATTTTTGTAAAATACTAGGGGGATTTCTAAGATGGGGAAAAATCTTAGTTGGAGTTTTGGAGTTACAGAATAGATTATATTGATTTTTGAACAGGAGTTATATTGCTCAAATTTGAATTTAAATTTGAACAGTATAGAAAAGTTTCATGGATTTGAATGAAAGTGGTACCATTAAATAGGTTGGAATATTACAAGATTTTTGGAGTTGGAAATATTTAATTTGGATCAATATTCTTTTCTATAGAAATGTTTAAAGCATTTACAGAAAAGAAAAAGAAAAAGGGGTCCTGTGCACTGGGCCAGAGAAGGCCACAGTGCACGGCCCAGATGGATCGGCCCGGCCGCACGGGAGCCTGCGCGCGCACGTCAGGTTTTCAAACCTGACGGGCGGGGCCCGTGGGTCAGCGGCACAGAGGAGGGGGAGAGAGGTGGGGGGATGACAGGCGGGGCCCGCCTGTCATCTCTAACCCCACGGCCACGGCCACGGCAAGCTCACCGACGAGGATTCCGGCCACGACGGCGGCAACGGAGGCCAGGGACGTGACCAGCGTCGTGTTGCGGTTGCTGTGGTGGTGGTGCGGCACGGCGGGGAGTCCTGGTTCACCGGCGGCGAGGTGGGACGGCGGAAGCTCGTCGGAGGGTGGTGGCTGCGGCTGTTTCTGGCTGCCACAGAGAGGGGAAACAGGGGGGAAATGATCAGTGAGGCGAGGGGGTTCCGAAACGGGTGGAAGGAGAGGCAGGGGAGGCCCGTACCTCGAGATCGCCGGCGGCCCGACGCAGCGGAGCTCCGGTCGATCCCGAGCACTGGGACGTCCTGGGGAGGAGTGGAGGGTGCTGGGGGTCTCAGTGGAGTGGGGTGAGGTCGCTGGTGGTGCTGGAGAGGCTCGGTAGGGGCTTATATAGCCGCGCCCGTGGTCCACCGTGGACCCGTGCGCCGGCGAGGTTGCAGGCGAGGCTAGGAGAGGTTCTGGAGCCTGGGAACACGCCGGGGAGGTCCGTGGACTAGCTCCACGTCCAGCTGAGGGGAAAAGAGGAGCGGGGGAGCGTCAGAGGAGGGTGCGCGTGTGAGGCAGAAGAGTGGCCGCCGCGGGCGGCCAGCGCGCGTGCGACGACGGCCACTAGAGGGCGCAGGAGGAGGGGGGACAGCGCCGGGGAGCTCGCGGACGTCGAGGGGCCTCGACTAGCGTGAGGGGGAGGCCCGAGGCTGTCGGGGGAGGCTGATTGGCCCGAGCTACAGTGCTGGTCTGCACTGTTACGCGCTCCAGAGCGCGCGTATGGCTGGCATCGCCACGCTCTCGCCGTTCTGGTCAAACCCAACATGTCCAGTAGTGTCTAGCATGTTGTGGGAGGAGTAAAGAAAGGGCCTGAGGCCTTGGATGCCCTGGAGATGTAGAGAGAGAGGGAGAGGGCTGGTGAAATGGTGAAAGCTGGCTGTACAGCAAGGTAAATCAGGGGTTTCACCCTTCAATCATGGAGCTGGGGTGCTGGGGGAGTTACTGGAGGTAGCTGGTAACTCAATGAGCCTGTGGTAAGAAGTTGAGGCCATGGAGAAAAGTAAAAGTGATCAAGTTGGAGGTTTTAGAATTTCTGCAGAAGGTGTTTGATCAGTGTTTGGTCAAGTAAATGAACTCCACTTGATATGGCACTTGACAGGGTTGAATGACATGAGAAAATAGGGTGCTTCACCAAATTTGGGCTCTTTTGGAGAAACTAGCCAATGTAACTTTGGTGAACCCTAGAAATCAACAGAAACAGTTTCATATTGATTGAGTCAAGCTAATCATCTCCCCTTGATGCACCACTTGGTGTAGCATCATCATTTGGGGTATTGATCATGCCCACAAAGTTTGAAGCTCCAGATAAAAAGTTGGTAATGTAAAGTTGTTCAAATTTGCATTTGAACAGAAAGGGTTTTGAGGTGATCTGATCAAGTTGCTCTATTCCAAATCTTGTGCCATTTGGTCTAGATGCCTTATTAGGTCATTCTAACACGTGCACCAAGTTTGAGAGCATTTGAACAAGTTTGGCAATGTAAAGTTGCTCAAACTTCAAATATGGACAGAATGGTTATGAAGGGGTTTGAGGATGTTTTCTTGCTTCCCAAGGCATGGGACTTGGCAAGATCATCAAATATGTCATATATGACATGATAGAATTCCCCTGGAATTTTTGGAGAAAAATTCCTTTGTAAATATTTCAAAAGCTTGAAATATCCAGAAAGGGTTTTAGAGGGTTTAGCCCATTATTTTGAACATGACCAAGTGTTGAAACTCTTATATATGGACAATATATGTCCTATGAGTCTCTCTGAATTTTGGCAAATATTTTTGAAATAGTTAAATAATTTTCCCCTATTAAAGACCATTTCTGGCCTTAAGAAAAAGCTTTTAAATAAAATAGGAAAATAACTTTTAAAATTATACCTTTGTGGTTTCTGGGAGTCCTATGACTACTAGGTCTCAAATAAACCTTTTGGAATAATTTTCTCACCCTAAATCAAGTACTTGCAGTGCAAATCTCAATTCAAGGGTTTTTGGAAAACTAAATTTATAAAATACTTTTTGGCCAAAATTATTTTGTAAGAAAATACTATAGTGTCATATAACACTTGGCATGATAATTGGGCAGAAGTTTTAGGTATGGAGATGAAATCTTAAAGAGGTCATAGTTGACTTTAATGAGCACATGAAAAAGCAAATGAAGAAAACTCAATTCCAAATAAAAGCCAAATGATGCCAAAAAAATTTGCTGGTCCAAATTTTCATGCTCCAAAGATACAAATAACATGTTACAAAACGCAGGGTGTGACATCTTGCTATCGTTCGTGAAGAACTTGGTGCTGATCGCGACGAGCTCGTGGATCTGATGACGCAGTGGAGTCGCTGTCGAGGTGGATCCGGCGAGTCGGCGATCTTGGTCTTCGGGGCGGAGAGTGCATGGTGGTTGCACCCACACCGGTCTTGTCGCCACCGGCTCGTGCCTGGCTGACTTGCCGCGGCAGCGATGTACTCGGCTGTCGTGGAGTGTCGCCGTTGGCGAAGCCGATGAGACTTTGAATGGTGGCCCTCCAGTCGTCGATCTTGTCTGCTGTTGGAGGGTAGTCCAGGAGCAGTTGACCTCGCGCCAAAGCTTCTGCTGAAGTGGTGGGTGGCGGTGGCGAATGGTGTGAGGAGCGGGATATGCTCGGACTTCTAACTATGTTAGAAGGAGAAGTATCCCGTCCAGGCGACCGTGCCTCGCTCGTGCCAGCATGTTGGCGTGCATGCTGGTCTTGAGCACCCCGAGATCCACCAGCTCGATCTTGGTCCAGCAAACATATGGTACCGTGAGTACCATGACGCTGTCGGTCCCGCGCCTCCTGAGATGGGCGCGGTGCATGTACGAACGCCGAAGTCTTGGAGTGCGCCCAGTCGTTGTGGGAGCCGACTACGCCGCCGATGGGCAGCGCAGCCTTGTCCTTCTACCTGGCAGCACCATGAGCTCCCTCGTCGACGCCTGTTCTTCCGCCGGCGTCTACCCCACCAGCCGTTTGCTCCAGCGGTGGTGGGTTCGACACGGACGGAGCAGCCGCCTCCGAAGCCTTCTTCTTCGGCGGCATGTCGATGAAGACGATGAAGATCTAGCTCTTGTGAACGCCGGATCAGGTTCACACAACCTCGACTCCCCCTACATGGCGCGCCAAAGATGTCGGGGAACGAATCCACGAGCACCTATGGGACCGGCGGACCGAGCCCCTTTCGGTTCGGCGGGGGCGAAGATCGCACGAAGAGCGGATCGAGGCGAAACACACGAGCAGTTTACCCAGGTTCGGGCCGCACGGATGCGTAAAACCCTACTCCTGCTTTGTGGTTTGTATTGAGTTCTTGCTCGGGAGCGCTGAGTGCTACAGTACACACCAGCAACTAACGAGACCGAGCGTGAGTGTTCTCCTCCCCCCTCTACGTTGCGCATGGGCCTCCTTTTATATGCTCAAGGGGTCACCGACAGGTGGCAACGTAGACAAAAGTAAAAATGGAAAGGTGTTACGGTTGGTACAACTACCTGTTACAGTGTATCATACCTAACTCTGATGGCAGGGGACAAGGGCATTGAATGCCCATCTGTGTCACCCAAATAGTGCAAAAGGGACCGTCAGGGATGCCACCGCTCGCCACGATGGCAATCTTGTCAGCACCGCTTGCCACCGCGCACCGCTGGCTGCACAGCCTCCCGCCACGTACGCCTGGAAGGGTCCTAGAGCGACACGTTGGTGGATGTGATGGAGCGCGGGTACAGAGTGGTAGCTTGCCGCGGCAAGCGCCTTGCTGCGGTCGTTGTCTTGTCACGTCCGGGAGCTCGTCGCTCACCGGGCCTTGCCGGGATGCGTGGCGCCTCGTGGCAAGTTCCTTGAGATGCCTTGGTTGGCCTTCCCGGCAAGCTCCTCTTGCCGGGGTTTTGTGCCTTGAGTGGCCTTCCCGGCAAGCTCCTCTTGCCGGGGCCTTGTCTCCTTGGCTTGAATACTTTGTTCTTGAATGGCTCCAAAGGAACCACGGAGGACCTTGGCGGTCACCCGGCAAGCCTTGCCGCGGGATGCTGCGACTGCCCGTGCACAAGTTCGGGATACTAGGGTACCCCTACTCTAGTACACCGACAGGAGCCCCCGGGCCTGGGCCATACACGGTGCCGAGCGCTGTTGGGCCAGGCCCAAAACAGGGCACAGGCACGCGCGGCCTGGGTTACGCCGTATCTCTCTCCGTATCCACCGCGCCCTCCCCGAACGACACGCGTTGAATGCGGCGTCGTGGGAGAGATCGTGGGTGGTTTCTTTATTCGGAAAGAGGGAACGTCCGCCCCCTCCCTCCTTATAAGCAGGGGAAACAGGGGCAGTTCGCCCACTCGCCGGTTGCTATTCCAATCTCGGAAACCTCCGCCGCTCCCCCTTCTTCCCAAAGCTGAAAGAGAGCAGCGCTCTGGCCCCCATCGCCACCAGCACCACCAACGCCGTCGACCTCGCCCACCACTTCCGCCATGGCTCCGAAAGCCGACAAGGGGAAGGTCGTGAAGTCGACCGAGGCGCAGCGGCTCGTGGCGCTGCGAAAGGAGCGGGCAATCTCTCCCCCCAAGCTCACCGCGAAGGAGCTGAGGGAGAGTTTCTACCTCTTCTGGTCGACGGAGATGCGGGCGCATCCGCGCACGAAGGTACTTCCTGCCGTCGCTTCGAGAATGGCTCCAAATGGATATCCCTTCTTCGCCTTGTTCTTCTACTGTGGGCTCTGCCCGCTTTTCTCTGAGTTTTTCTGCGATCTTATGAACACCTACGGGTTCCGCCTCCTTGACTTCACCCCCAATGATGTTCTGACCATGGCAGTTTTCGCACATCTCTGCGAAAACTTTGCCGGAGTCTATCCAAACGTAGCCCTTTTTCTCCACTTCTTTATGCCCCGAGTTGAGAGAGGAGAGCCTTTATCCGGCGGATTCGCCGGGATCTCGAGAGCCGGCAAGAAGGATGCTTATCTGGAGGGAGAGTTCTGCGGCAAGTTGGAGGAATGGAGACCAAACTGGTGCTGGATTGTCAAGGAGAACCCGTAGCCGTTTACCGCCCAGCGCCAAACCCCAGTAGCTCGTGGCAGCGATTGGAGCAACGTGGCCCCGGAAGACGATAGGCTGAAGATTGCCGTCACCCGGATCCAACACGTTAGGCTTGTCGGGCTCACTGTAGGCGCGGTTGGCGCAGATTTTCTTCGCCGCCGCATCGCCCCCCCCCCTGCAGGAAAGGAGGAGACCCGCCTGGGACTTCCAGAATGCGGCGGACATCATGAGGCTGCGCCCGGGCCTTAACTTCAACTTCACTGTTATGGAACTTGACGCAATGCTCCGGGAGCTGTTCAAGTACGACTCTCAACATCCCGTAGTGTTCAGGTTGCCGAAGGATGTCGTTCCGCTGTGCAACAACTCCTCGCTCAGCCGCATCCGTGCAATGATGCCGCTGTGCGACTCACATGGAATTGTCCCAACTTGGCAAGAGCCTGCAGACGTCGTCGTGCAGGAGTTCTTTGATGGCTTGGTAGAAGTGTCGGTCCGCTCCGACGAACAGAAAAGCCTCACTCGCGCCACCACCGATGCGGAGATGAAACGCATCGCCACTAGGCTGGAAGAGGTGGCGATAGCCGCAGCCGCGGGCGAGTTTGGATTCACCGTGGAGGAGGCAGAGGCAGCAGAGTTGGCAAGTCGTGCCGAGCGAGAGGAGCTTGCCGGCGAGGAAGAGCTTGCCGGGCATGATGTCGGGTCGAGCGAGCCCGCCAAGGATACGAGCGGCTCGTTGGAGATCAACTCCTCTTCCTCCTCATCTTCAGACAGCTCGTCGCAAGCAGAGCCCCCAGCTCCACCAAGAAGGCGTCTCCGCAAGGCCGGGGACGTAGCAGAGCAGCAGACGAGTCGACAGTCGCTGCGCTGCGCGACACGCTCCACCGCGGCAAGCACTGTTGCCGCGGGAGCACCTCACGCTGCTGCGGCAACTGGAGCGGGGTCCACCCGGACCACCGCTTCTGCTCCTGCCGCTTCTCACGCCGCGGCGGCAGCCGGAGCGGGGTCGTCTCGGACCACCGCCACTGCTCCCGCCAAGCGGCCCAGGGAACCTACTCCTCCGCCTCCTCGCGCCGGAGGTGAGTCAGACTTCGACTTCTCCGCGTTCAGCTCCGACGAGGAAGAAGAAGAGTAAGATTCTTTGTTGTACTTGTAGTTCTTCAATTCTTGCTGTTTTGTCTTGTATCTCATTTACTTTACTCCGAACTTATTCCTGTTTAGGACTCTGGCCTAGAGAGCGGTGAAGAGAGCCAAGGCCCCAGCGTGTCCAAAGGGGGTGATTATCGTCGAGGACGAACCCACCGCGACAGCAGAGGGTGCGTCCGAGACCACCTTGCCGGACCCGGCAACTATTCTCCAAAGCAGCCCCCAGCGTAAGTATATGGTTCTCTTTCCGCTGTTAGGCGTGCATGGATGCTCTTTCTTTGCTGACATCTGATTGTTGGTTTTTGTAGGAGCAGAGCAGCCCCACCAGGAGCGCCCGGAGGCCGCCCCCGACATGCCACATGCTTCGACTACGCCGCCAAGGGAGAGTTCTCCGGCAAGGGACTCTGTCGAGGAGCCGGCTCGCGCAGGAAAGATGCCGGCCAGCGCTGCGGCGGCAAGCGGTAGCACCAGCGGCCCTCGGGCGGCGGAGACTACGACTGCAGAACCCGGTACAGGTAATCCTCTCGCTTCAAAACTTCCCTAGGGTTCTTCTTCTTTTGATCTTCTTTTTGGATATTTGCTTGACTTTTCTCCCTTTTCCGGCCGTCAGACCCATCTACCGCGGAGCCGATGGAGACCGAGGTTGCTGGGGAGAAGAACATCACCGAGGCCGCCGTCAATGATGTCGTCGAGGTTGCCGCGGGCGGTGATACCGACGACGCCGCTGCCACCGGAGAAGCAGCCGGCGCTGATGATCCCGCCGGCGAAGAGGCCGCCAAAGCTGCCGCCGCAGAAGCTGGCGAGGGGTCTGGCAATCGCACTGACGGCCCTGAGGCCGCAGGAGCGCGAGGCGCTACGCCGACTGCCAATCCTCCCGCCGCTGCCGACGCGTCAGGCTCCGAAGAGCCCCAGCCAGGCGTCTACTTGAAGGCCGGCGAAAACGTCTTCATCAACCTCCCCTGGGCGTCAAGCTCCAGGGCGCCGGTCGAAGGAGAAAGCTTCGATGGAGAGGTGCTCGCCTCCGCTGGGCTGACGCTGGTTGATGCGTCGAGCAGGAGCAGCGGCTGCTGCGGAAGCTGGTGTCGCTCTACCGTGCTCGGCAGGCCAAGCTGGAATCCCGAGAGGCGCTTGTCGCGAAGGCGGGAGCGGACATCGAGAAGCGCGCGGAGGAGCTCCGGGGTCTTAACCAGGAAGCTCTCCAGTCCCTTGCAGAGGAGCGGGCGCAAGTCGCCGAGGAGCAGAAGGCCTTCCTCCTCGAGAAGGCTGAAGTCGAAGAACAACAGCGGCTTGCCGCTGAGAAGCTGTCTGCGCAGGAGGGCGTGTTGGCGCAGCGGAAGGTTAACCTTGACAGCCACGAGGAGGAGCTTACTGCGCGGGAGCAAACATTCGGCGGAGCCCTCAAGCAAGCAGAGGATGCTGCCGCAGCTGCCGAGGCCGCCAAGAAGGAGCTGGAGACGAAGGTGGCGCGACTGGAGGCCGATCTCAAGGCGAGCGGTGAAGAGCTTGTCGTGCTCAAGCGTGAGCGGGAGAAGGACGCCTACAGCTTGTCAGAGCTGCAGGTTCGTCTCGTCGAGAAGGGCAAGGAACTTGGCGTCGCCAAGGACTCCAACGCAGATCTTGAGTTGAATCTGACCACTTTGACCAAGACGCTGGACGGCGCCAGGGAGCAGGAGGTGGCCTTGAAGGAGGAGATCAAGGCCGATAAGGCGCTGCTGGCGAGTGCTGCTGCCGCCCAGAACGCTCTTAGGGAGAATGTGGAGCACTGGACGGAGGGTCTCGTGGATGCTGCCGCAGACATTGACAGGGAGCTGGCGCAGCTGGGGATGGAGGATCTCGGGTATCTCTCCGATGAGAACCTCCAATCTAGCGCCAAGCTCACCTTGTTCTTTAGAGGCGTGGTGACGGCCCTCCAGCGACTCCGGGAGAAGATTCCAAAGCAGCTGGCCGACGAGTCGCGCAAGATCTGCGCGGGATCTCTTCAAAAGGTGTTGGTGAAGGTGGCCTTCCGCAATCCGGGCCTCAACCTCACCAACGTCCTCAAGACCCTGCCGCCGGATGCTGATCTGGAAGCGCTCAAGACCCTTGTCGCACCCATTGTGGACAAGGTGAGCGGGATCAAGAGGATTGAGGGCGATCGCATAGACTAGGCCGCCCGTTTTCTTCTTTTCTTGTCGCTGCTGGTCATGTTATGAGGACAATCTATTAGAGCCGCAACAAGCTACCTTGTAATATAACTCTATTTTGGGTAATGATTGCAATGTTATTTCCTTTAATTGATTCCTTCCTTTGTATGTTTTGGCCCTACGCTTATAGGGAACTTGCCGGTGCAGGCACCTTAGCCGCGAGCGCTGAGTGCGGGACGTCAGCAGCCTGCTGGCGGTGCCGTTACCGATAAGAAACCTTGTCGCAACTAGTCGCAGCACACTTAAGTTGTTGAGCGGACTCGAAACAAAGTAAGGGCGCAACTAACTACGAGTTGGTTCCTCCGCGCATAGGTTTTCCATACAAAGCACGGTCGTTCAAGGAAGATAACTTAAAAAATTTAAAAATCTGATTGCTCAAACTTTGGCAACTTAGCTTTTCTGTTGTTTGCTTCCCGGTAAGGCGAAACTTTCTTGAACGACGCCTGGTCCATACCATTATCTTCTCCTTCCCCCCCGGCAAACTTGTGGGCGAGGGAACCTTCCTTTCCTTGAGAAAAAGAAAGAAGGGAAAATATAGATATGGAGCCTTACGGCTCGTTATTGCTTACCGGGGGTAGGTGCTGCACAAAGTGTCAGATAACACATGCAAAAAATAGAAAGCATGAAATTGTCAAGATGTGCGGAACACATGAGCTCTATTTATTCACGGGGTCTGCGCCTTGCTTTGTACAAAGGATTACATGCAACAGCGGCAAGACTTATACAAAAGGTGGTTGCGAGAACAGGTTCTGGCAACCGCGCCTTACGGGTAAAACTTACGAAGATGCTCAATGTTCCAGGAGTTGCTCACCGGAATGCCATCTTCGGTCTCAAGGCGGACAGCGCCAGGCCTAGTGACTCGTTTCACCCGCTAAGGGCCTTCCCACTTTGGCGTCAACTTGTTGGAATTCTTGGCGGACTGAACGCGCCGAAGAACAAGGTCGCCTTCCTCGAGACTTCTGGCATTAACTTTGCGGCTATGGTAGCGGCGCAAAGCTTGCTGGTAGCGAGCAGCTCGTACAGCAGCCTGAAGACGGTCTTCCTCAAGGAGCAGTGCGTCATCTTGTCGCAGCTGCTCTTGCTCAAGCTCATCATAAGCGAGCACTCGAGGTGACCCGTATACGATTTCCGTGGGGAGAACTGCCTCTGCTCCATAGACTAGAGCGAAAGGTGTCTGGCCAGTGGCTCGATTTGGCGTCGTCCTGATCGACCAAAGAACTACTGGCAGCTCCTCAATCCAGTTTCTTCCGCACTTGCGCAGCTTGTCGAAAGTCCTGGTCTTGAGCCCACGCAGCACTTCAGCATTTGCCCTCTCCGCTTGACCGTTGCTTCTCAGGTGAGCAACAGAAGCGAAGCAGACCTTGGCGCCAAGATCTTGGACGTACTGCATGAAGGTGCGGTTCGTGAATTGTGTACCGTTGTCGGTGATGATCCTGTTAGGGATCCCGAAGCGGCAAACAATCGACCTGAAGAACTTGACTGCTGACTGTGCTGTCACCTTCCTCACTGCTTCCACTTCTGGCCACTTTGTGAACTTGTCGATTGCAACGTACAAGTACTCAAAGCCCCCGACTGCTCAGGGAAAGGGGCCGAGGATGTCGAGCCCCCAGACCGAAAATGGCCATGATAAAGGGATCGTCTGGAGAGCTTGAGCTGGCTGGTGTATCTGCTTGGAATGGAACTGGCACGCTTCACACTTGGTTACTTGTGCAGTTGCATCCTGGAGGGCTGTCGGCCAAAAGAAACCTTGCCTGAATGCTTTGCCGGCAAGTGCTCTTGCGCCAATGTGGTGACCACATATGCCTCCATGTATCTCTGCCAACAGCTTTTGTCCGCCTTCCCAGTGAATACACTTCAATTTCACACTGTTGAGTCTTCTTCTGTATAGTGTGTTGTAGACAAACTGGTACATACTTGACTGCCGGGCTACTCTTTCCGCTTCTTCTTGCTCTTCGGGAAGTTCTACTGTCTGAAGGAAACGGACAATCTGTTGTGCCCATGCTGGAGCTTGTGGCTCGACAACAAGGACTAAAGGCACATCTGCTGCTGCGGGAACATCCGCTTCTATGGCGAGAACCTGCGGCTCAGCCGGAGCTTGACATTCCCCGGCAAGCTTGCCGGAGCAAAACTTGTCGGGAGCCTCTGCTTCAACGGAACAAACCCTAGGGCTTGCCGGAGCAGACTGCTCCTCAGCACTCTTGGTGTTGATCTTGGGGACCTTCTTGGCGGCGGCTTCGGGAAGCTCTGCCGGAAAATAGTCACAAGAAATCAACTTCCTCTTCTTGCTCTGTCCAGTTGATGGTGTTACAGTCGGTTGGGTCAGCTTGAGCACAAAGATTCCTGGTTCCACAGGTAACTTAAGTGCGGCGCGCTTCGACAGGCCATCGGCAATGTCGTTCTGAGCTCTTGGAACATGCTCCATCTGTAGGCCATCAAAGTGCTCTTCTAGCTTTCTCACTTCATCAACATAGGCTTCCATCAACGGACTCTGATAACTCTTGTTCACTTGGCGGACGACAAGCTGCGAGTCACCCCTGACAATGAGCTTCTTGATCCCAAGGTCTGCCGCGATCCTGAGACCGGCAAGCAAACCTTCATACTCTGCGGTTTGTTTGTTGCTTGCTCCTTGGGAAAGTACATCTGGACTACGTACTTGAGGTGCTCTCCGGTGGGGGCAACAAGCAGCACGCCAGCACCGGCGCCTTGCAGCGAGAAGGCACCATCAAAGTACATCAGCCACTCTTTGCTTGCTTCCTTGACGGGGATGCTCGCTTCTGGAATTTCTTCATCTGGTGTTGGCGTCCACTCTGCTATGAATTCTGCCAATGCTCTGCTTTGGATAGTTGAAGTGCTTTCAAACTTGAGGCCAAAGCTTGACAGTTCCAGTGCCCCCTCAACAATCATGCCTGTTGCTTATGGATTCTGCAGTATCCTCTTCAGCGGAAAACGAGTGACAACTGTGATCTCATGTGCTTTGAAGTAATGGCGCAGCTTTCTTGAGGCCATGAGAAGGCCAAAAAGCAATTTCTGCACACCAGAGTACCTTGACCTAGCCCCCTGCAAAAGGGAACCGACAAAGTAAACTGGGCGCTACACCATTCTCTTCTGTATCTCCTAGCGCGCCTGCGCAGATCCATCTTTGTCGGGACTAGAGCTTGTCGGGGAAGCCCCCTGCTTGTCGCTGGATGCACCTGCCGTAGTTGCCAGCTCATCATCTGCCTCCCTCTCCGCTACTAACGCAGCACTAACCACTTGATTGGTTGCCGCTATATACAGCAGCAACTTCTCTTGTGGCTTAGGTGCGACAAGTGTTGGAGTGGAGGACAGGTATCTCTTCAAGTCTTGCAGCGCAGCCTCCGCTTCCGGAGTCCATTTCATTGGACCTGCCTTTTTCAATATTTTGAAAAACGGCAGGGCATGCTCAGCAGACTTAGAGATAAACCTGCTGAGAACAACCACGCAACCGGCAAGCCTTCGTACATCCTTGACGCGCTTTGGTGCTTCAATGTGCTCAATGGCCTTAATCTTGTCGGGATTGGCTTCAATTCTCCGCTGAGACACGAAGAACCCGAGAAGCTTGCTGGAAGGGACTCCAAACACACACTTCTCGGGGTTGAGCTTGAGGCTGATCTTGCGCAGATTTGCAAAGGTCTCGTCTAAATCTTGAATCAGAGTTGCCTTGTCCTTGCTCTTGACCACTATGTCATCCATGTAGGCTTCCACATTTCTGTGTATTTGTGGCTCAAAAGCGACATGGAGTACCCTTGCAAATGTTGAACCAGCATTCTTTAAACCGAAAGGCATCCGTATGAAACACCACGTGCCACATGGAGTGATGAATGCGGTCTTCTCCTCATCCTCTTCTGCCATGAAGATCTGATGGTATCCTGAGTATGCGTCAAGAAATGAAAGCAAGTCACATCCGGCCGTGGAGTCAACAATCTGGTCAATGCGCGGCAAGGGAAATGGGTCTTTGGGACAAGCTTTGTTAACATCGGTAAAGTCGATACAAAGCCTCCATTTCCCGTTTGCCTTGCGCACGACTACAGGATTGGCCAACCACGTAGGATGGAGCACTCCTCTGACAAGGCCTGCTGCTTCCAACTTCTTGATCTCTTCTGCGATGAATTCTTGGCGCTCCACTACTTGCTTCCTGACCTTCTGCTTGATGGGCCGCGCATGAGGACAGACGGCAAGATGGTGCTCAATTACTTTCCTGGGAACACCGGGGATGTCAGACGGTTGCCACGCAAACACGTCGACGTTCGCCCGCAGGAAAGCAATGAGCGCGCTTTCCTATTTAGGGTCAAGAGTAGCACTGATGGTGAAGGTACCACCAGTGCCGTCCTCCTTGGCGGACACCTTCTTGGTCTCTGGCAGAGCTGCCATTGTCTTCTTACACTTGCCGGTGGAGCTCGATGGTGCGTCCTCGATGGTAGGGCAGCACTCCGAAGAGGTGCACTTGCCGGAGTGGGCATCAGAACTCTTGCCGGACTTGGTCTTCTTCTTCCCCCCGGGAGCTTCAACGGCAGGTGACTTGTGATCTGTTGCGGCTGCCGCTTCCCGGTAGATCTTGTCGGCGCAGATAAGAGCATCCTTCTTGTTGCCAGGGACAGAGATGACACTTATCGGGCCTGGCATCTTCAGCATGTTGTATGCGTAGTGAGAGGCTGCCATGAACTTGGCGAGTGCTGGACGGCCGAGTATCCCATTGTAAGGCAATGGAAAATCGGCAACGTCAAAAGTGACCCTCTCAGTCCTGAAGTTCAACTCGCTGCCAAATGTCACTGGCAACGTGATCTTCCCCTTCGGCTTGCTCCTTCCCGGGTTGATTCCTTGGAATGTGTCGGTCTCTTCGAGCTCGCTGTGAGGAATCTGGAGTTTCTGGAGTACACCGGAGGAGATCAGGTTCAAGCCGGCCTCGCCGTCAACTAGCATCTTAGTGACCTTGAGGTTGCGGATAGTTGGTGAAACCAACATCGGCAAGCACCCGACCGCAGTTGTGCGATCAGGGTGGTCCTCAATATCAAAGATGATAGGCGTGCTGGACCATTTCAGAAGCTTGCGTGACTCGACAGGTGGTTCTTCTGCATTGACTTCCCGCACCCACTGCTTGAGTTGGCGGTGTGAAGTATGCAGAGAAGGACTGCCATCAACGCACAAGACCTCTGTGGCTTTCTGGAACTCCTGCTCACTGGTCTCGACATCATCCATGTCTTCATCGTCGTCGTCATCTTCATCCTTGTCGCGGCCGCGGGGAGGTCTGTCTCCTTGCCGCTGCTTGGCCTTGCCGCGGCGTCCTCCCCGGCCTGTGCGCTTTTTGCCGGATCCTCCAACACCTCCTTGGGCCTTCTCCTTGTCGCGTCGCTCGTATTCAGCCTTTTGCTGCTCGACAAGCTGCTCGACCTTTGTCGTGGAAATAACACGTCAGATGTCCGGTTTAGTGGACTTTAGTGGTGAGGCCGCGCATCTATGTAGTAGCTTGAGAGGGGTTGAGCGGAATCGAGAGACGCGATGCAAGACACGGATTTAGACAGCTTCGGGCCCCGGGAAACATCATCCGGTAATAACCCTACGTGCTGTTTGAGGCTAGGTCTCATTATGATGGTGTCGCCGGTAAACCGGCTCTTGGTGTCTAACCCTAGAAACTTGTCTAAACTTCTCCTCTAACTTGTAACTCTAAAACTTGTTCTCTTTGGGGAGCCCTGCCCCTCCTTATATATGTTGAAGGGGCGGGTTACATGACTAGTCCTAGTAGGACTAGGATTGATCTATTACAAGGAGTCCTAGTCTTGCTTCCTTTGTAAGAGAATATTCCTTATGCTTTCTTCATAAACCGGCCCACAATTAATATGAACCGGCCTTCTGGGCCTTGGGCCTTGTCATCCATGATCCGCTTGCCGGGTCACCAGTAACTTGCCAAATATAAACCGTCTTAAGTAAAATACCAAGTCCGGCCGGGTTATAATTCCGGCCGGTTCATACCGCGGGGTAATATCCCCGACATTAGCCCCCAAGTTTAGCTTGGATGTGTCCATGGTAAACTTATGCTCCAAAATAAACACAAGAACAACTTTGATAGGTTGTGCTCCGAGTTAAGAATTCTTGTAAATCGGCACCTAATCATCTTTAAGTCCTTGTCTTTCCTTCTTCTAGAAAATCCGGGTCAACAGACCAATTGACAAAAATATTGGTCTTTGAAATATTCAACTGATATCCATCCGGCTTAAAGATGTAGAACTTGCCGGTTTATGATTGCCAAAATTGTCGGGTCACACAATTAATCTGATTTGTCAGAACTGAAATTTTGAAGATGTTCCTCCTTTATACGCATATTACCTATAGCCCCCAAGTGCCGGGTCATTATGTAATAATGAGCAGGGACTTTGTATATACTTCATTGAAAATAGCCTTGTATAATCTTGAAGAAATCCGGATCATTCATCCCAATCACTATGAAACTGAATATTCCATATTTATGTAGCCCCCAAGTGCCGGGTCATTATGTAATAATGAGCAAGGACTTTGGAAATATGATCATGTAAACTTGAACAGCAGCATGTAGCCCCCAAGTGCCGGGTTATTATGCAATAATGAGCAGGGACTTGAATTGTCGACAAGAGCGATCGGTAGCCCCCAAGTTCCGGTTTAGCTACATTTAGAAGGTGAACCGGTACTTCCAGATGAAGCAAATGATCTTTCCATTAGCCCCCAAGTGTCAAGTAGACAACTTGTTTGTGTGCTTGAGACTTGTGTATTTGATGTAATCTCAATTTGAATAATGTAGCCCCCAAGTGCCGGGTTGTAAGCCTGCAGCAACTCGGGACTATTCCTTTGTAGAATAAATCACTTCCATCGTTGAAATAATATCCATTGCGCTTTAAAGCGACTTTGAAGACCTCAATCATAATATTTATAAGCATAATAAGAATCCAGCCATGCTGGCTATTGAACAATATAATCCGGTTTGAAGACCGGTTCCAATGATGTTTGATCACAATCGGGCCAGGTTAATAAACTCCGGTCATTATTTTGTCTCATACTGGCGACTTATAGTCAAAACCAGGCCGGTTTAATAAACACCGGTCATTATAACTGATCATGTACTGCCAATATGTATTTAAAAACAAGATACTTCATACCTGCGATCAAGTATTCTTGATATTCTTAATCCGGCGAAATTTGCAATTTCCTAAGGGAGTCTTTGATAGATCCAATAATAATTTCGGGCTTGATAACAGACACCGGTTCATTTTGTTCTGAAAAACTTTGTTCAGAAATTTGTGGCTTGTTGCCTGATAGATGATCCGGGTTATAATGAACACCGGTTTATTCATGCTGGTATTCATGACCCAGACTTTTCACTGTATAGATATGTGGTCAGCTTCTGTAGCTGCTCCACTCCGGTTTAAAGGGTTATAAAACACAAACACAAAAAAGATGCAAATTTTGCAAATAAGACCATGTAGTCGAGGCTTTTTAAGAGCTGCCAGGCTCAAAGCAAGGTTCAGCCAATCAATGGGACGTGGATTGTCCAACACTCCCAGAGGGCCCATCCAATCACTGAACGTGGATTTATCCAACTTTTCAGAGGACCGAAAGAACCGCAAATAAAAACTGAGCCAATCAATGGGACGTGGATTGTCCAACACTCCCAGAGGGCCTAGCCAATCACTGAACGTGGCATTACCCAACTTTTCAGAGGGCCGATAGAATTATGAAACTGCTCCGATCACTGGGAGTGGGCGATACCACTCCCAGAGGGCCTCCAGGGTTCCTCCTGAACCGGTGGGTCAATTTAAACCAATCACTGAACGTGGATTTATCCAACTTTTCAGAGGGTCTCCAGGGTTCCTCCTGAACCGGTGGGTAAATTCAAACCAATCACTGAACGTGGATTTATCCAACTTTTCAGAGGGTCTCCAGGGTTCCTCCTGAACCGGTGGGTAAATTCAAACCAATCACTGAACGTGGAATTATCCAACTTTTCAGAGGGTCTCCAGGGTTCCTCCTGAACCGGTGGGTAAATCGTGAAGCGTCCTCTCTTCAAACCAGGTATGACCTCATGTTCTTTTTAGTGCTTCTGAGTACATATTCTCTGCACAACTAGATAGACTGATCAAAGCATCTTATTTTCTTTTTAAAAAAATAATATGTAATAAGAAAAATAATACTGTGGATGGATATCACCTGAGTGATTTTGAACCGGTATTCTGAATAGACCGGATCACAGGGTGGATAGTAAACGACCGCAGTATCAGAGGCGGCTCAGACAGTTAAACCGGTAGTGGGGTTGTAAACCGGTGGAGATGAGCAAGTTGTCCTCCGTGTTGTAAACCGGTGCGGATGCGTGAACCGGCCGTAGTTGTAAACCGGCGCTTGAATCCGTGGAATAACGACGATTACTTGTGTTGAATGATGTTGGCGGGCCTCCCTCTCCGTGGTATAATACCATTTTACAATGAATAATTTTCCTGCATATAGAATACCGCAGGGCGAGGAATTTTTGCTCGGACGAATTAATAAAAAATAAATAGGATAGATATCACCTGATTTGCCCGGAGAACAGATGATTTGGCCGAGGTATTATAAACCGGCGTGTGCAGGCGAATTAATCGTGGGCGCGGACAGCGTTGAATTAACGTGGACCGGATCGTAAAAACGGCGGCGGGCGCCTGTCCATTGGCGAGGAAGTCGGTCGTGGCGTTGGAGGCCAGCGTGCGTGGGCGCGGGCAGACGAGCCGGTCACGGCTGTGGTAGCCGGTGCCGGCACGAGAGTTGGCCATGACTTTTAAACCGGCGCGAACCTCATATTTATGATATCACCTTCACAGTGATCTTTGTCCTGTATAAAATATACTGAAAGACAGAGTAATTGTTTCCCAAAAATTAATATGTACTGATAAAATACATGGGAAAAAATAACACCTGGTTTTTTTTTGCTCGGATGAAGATGGACAGTGGAGGAGCAGTTCCCAGCCCAACTAGTACTATTGCTTCTAGCAACAGTAGCAATAGTAGTATTCCTGCAGCTCTTTCTCTTCTCCTCCTTCTTTTGATTTTTGGGTGGGTCTTGTCTCTTGAATAACGCCTTGAACTTTGAGCATCCTTGTCAACTTGACCTTTATGTAAAATAATACTTAACCAGTACTACTCCGTGACTGATTTGGCTTCGTCCAGTTAGTACCAAATGACCACTCCATGATTGATGTCTGTTCCTTGGCGATGGCTTCAGCGGAGAGGCACTGTCCATGTGTGTTCGTTGTAGCGGCAGTACAAGGCCGGGCAGAACGGGCAAGCGGCGGCGCATGGTGTGGCTCAAGGCGGCCCGACGGCGACCGGCCCTGGCAACGACGACCTGTGGTGGAACACAACCGAAGTGGCCCAAGGCCAAGACAGCGGTAGGCAGCCAGAGGTCGGGCCCGAGGCCATGAAGGCTTGCGGCGGGGGTGGCTGCTCAAGGCAGCAACGACTGGAAGCACGGCAGTGGTAAGTTGCGGCCCGGGGTACGACGGCTTGTTGTACAGCGGCGGCTCGGAGCAGATGGCAAACAGTAGTTGAGGCGGATACGCACTGATGCAGCTGCTGAGTCGTTGAAGGCCAAGTCAAAGTGATGCAGTGGTTTGAAACAGCTCGGAGGTGCCTCGACGGCCGTACACAGGCGGGTCTTCGTGATGCAGCTCTAGCTGGAGCAGTTTGCAGGTGGTAGGCCGGCGAGGTGAAGCGGTGACGTGGCGGTTAACGCCCCTGGCTGGAACGCCGATGGTCTTTTGAAGACGGCCACGGCAGAGGAGTCCCCTCGTAGGACCGCACAGGACGGCGCAGGGCGGCAGCCATGGTAGGTGCGGACGGGCGAGGCCCCTGCGGCAAAGCGCTGGCGAAGCAAGCAGGAGGCGGAGGCGCGCCGGACTCCTCCAAGTCATGGCATGATTAAGAGGCGAGGCGGATTGAGGCTGGCCATAGAAACAGCAGCGGAGGCGCTCCAGTGGCGACTCACAGGAAAAAACGCGGCGGTTCGTCACCGCGGATCTGGGTCTCGGACGTTTGACTTGCAGTTGTGATCCTCTTCGCTTCCAAGTCATAGTCAGAGGAAACAAGGCGAACTCAGCCCTGGATCTTCCGGGCCGGACAAGGCAGAGGCAAGGCCGGCTTCAAGCAGCGGCCGCGGGAAACGATTGAAGTGACGAGGCGGCTCGCGGGCAACAGTGCGAGGCAGAGGCGCTTCCACGCCGAGTCCGAACCGGCGTGTGGGTAGTTTTGGGTAAATCAGGAACACGACCACGGGCCGGCGAGGAGCCACGGGGCACGGCCGCTCAGAGCGGAGAGGAAGGTTTTTTGCAATTGCTGGTCCGTGGCGAGGCCATACCGACCGCTTGGAAGCGAGGCCAATCCGATGCCGCGGGGGCGAGGTGAAGCCGGAGACTCTGGGTCAAACCTGCTGCAGTTCGGCATCGGCGAATCCGGGCTGTATCCGTTGACTTCTCATCACAAAAATCTCCGTTCCGGGTCATGATTGTTCTCAGGCATTGTATGTCAAACTTCTGATGAACCACCATAAGATTTTATCCCTAGCGAACAACCGTTGATGCCTGATAAGTAGTTGATGTTGGTTGCGGTGAAAACACTTCTGTTGCTCTTGACGTCTTGCGGCAACAGAACAAATCGCAACCCTAATTTTTTTTTCGAACTTTGGATGAATCTTGTATATGTCACTCTGACTGCTCGCCATCGAGGTGTTGTCAACTCTTCCGTATCAGATCTTTCTTTATCTCATCAACCGCGAACTTCTCGATCCCTGAAGGGGTCCCTCTAAGAACTCATCACCACCATGCGCAAGCCCCACGGTGGGCGCCAACTGTCGTGGAAATAACACGTCAGATGTCCGGTTTAGCGGACTTTAGTGGTGAGGCCGCGCATCTATGTAGTAGCTTGAGAGGGGTTGAGCGGAATCGAGAGACGCGATGCAAGACACGGATTTAGACAGCTTCGGGCCCCGGGAAACATCATCCGGTAATAACCCTACGTGCTGTTTGAGGCTAGGTCTCATTATGATGGTGTCGCCGGTAAACCGGCTCTTGGTGTCTAACCCTAGAAACTTGTCTAAACTTCTCCTCTAACTTGTAACTCTAAAACTTGTTCTCTTTGGGGAGCCCTGCCCCTCCTTATATATGTTGAAGGGGCGGGTTACATGACTAGTCCTAGTAGGACTAGGATTGATCTATTACAAGGAGTCCTAGTCTTGCTTCCTTTGTAAGAGAATATTCCTTATGCTTTCTTCATAAACCGGCCCACAATTAATATGAACCGGCCTTCTGGGCCTTGGGCCTTGTCATCCATGATCCGCCTGCCGGGTCACCAGTAACTTGCCAAATATAAACCGTATTAAGTAAAATACCAAGTCCGGCCGGGTTATAATTCTGGCCGGTTCATACCGCGGGGTAATATCCCCGACAACCTTCTTGCAGCTCTAGAGGTCATGGCCCTTGGTGCGGTGGATCTTGCAGTACTGCTTGTTGGTGCCGTCCTGCTTGTCGGCGACCGCCACAGCCTGGCAGTTGGTGCATGCAGCAATCTCCTTGCCGGAGCTACCAGCTTTGGCTTTCTTGGCGCCACCTTCGTTGCTGGACTGCTCAATGACTAGCACATCTTTGTCTTTCTTCTTCCTGTTGTTCCGCTGCCGGTTTTTCTTTGCCGGGGCAGCATCCTCGCTGTCAGATCCTCCTGCTCCTGTATTCTCTCCGGGAAGTTTCCTCCCTTCCTCAGCACGTGCACACTTGTCGGCCAGGGCATACAGCTCACTGACGTCTCTGATCTTGCACATCGCCATCTCCTCCCGCATCCTGCGGTTACGCACGTTCTGATGGAACGCGCTGATGACCGCGGCAGGGTGGACATCTGGGTTTTTGCGCTGTACACGGCTGAATCTCTGAATGTACTTGCGCAGGGGCTCTCCTTCCTTCTGGGCGAGCAGATGAAGGCCACTCTCTTGGCCATGAGGTTTGTGGCCGCCTGTAAAGGCACCGACAAACTGATGGCATAGGTCTGCCCAGGAGGATATGGAGTTGTCCGGCAAGTGCATGAGCGAGGACCTGACGTTGGGCTTGAGCACCAGCGGGAAGTAGTTGGCAAGGATCTTGTCGTCCCGCCCCCCGGCAGCTTGCACCGCGATGGTGTAGATGCTGAGGAACTCCGAAGGATGCGACTTGCCGTCGTACTTCTCTGGTACGTCTGGCTTGAAATTCTTCTTGCTGGTCCACTGGACTTGCCGCAGCTCACGAGTAAACGCAGGGCAACCTACCGCGTACGGCAAGTCGCCTGGTTCCCCTGGCGCATGCATGTCGACAGAGGGCCCAGCGCGCTGGTCCGATTGGCGCCGCGCTTCTCTTCGGCGCTCGACGCGAGTACGAGCGTCTTCTTGCTGTCGTTCGTGAAGAACTTGGCGCTGATCGCGACGAGCTCGTGGATCTGATGACGCAGTCGAGTCGCTGTCGAGGTGGATCCGGCGAGTCGGGGATCTTGGTCTTCGGGGCGGAGAGTGCACGGTGGTTGCACCCCCACCGGTCTTGTCGCCACCGGCTCGTGCCTGGCTGACTTGCCGCGGCGGCGATGTACTCGGCTACCGTGGAGTGTCGCAGTTGGCGAAGCCGATGAGACTCTGAATGGTGGCTCTCCAGTCGTCGATCTTGTCTGCTGTTGGTGGGTAGTCCAGGAGCAGTTGAGCTCGCGCCAAAGCTTCTGCTGAAGTGCTGGGTGGCGGTGGCGAATGGTGTGAGGAGCGGGATGTCGGGGAACGAATCCACGAGCACCTATGGGACTGGCGGACCGAGCCCCTTTCGGTTCGGCGGGGGCGAAGATCGCACGAAGAGCGGATCGAGGCGAAACACACGAGCAGTTTACCCAGGTTTGGGCCGCACGGATGCGTAAAACCCTACTCCTGCTTTGTGGTTTGTATTGAGTTCTTGCTCCGGAGCGCTGAGTGCTACAGTACACACCAGCAGCTACCGAGACCGAGCGTGAGTGTTCTCCTCCCCCCTCTACGTTGCGCATGGGCCTCCTTTTATATGCTCAAGGGGTCAACGACAGGTGGCAACATAGACAAGGGTAAAAATGGAAAGGTGTTACGGTTGGTACAACTACCTGTTACAGTGTATCATACCTAACTCTGACGGCAGGGGACAAGGGCATTGAATGCCCATCTGCGTCGCCCAAATAGTGCAAAAGGGACCGTCAGGGACGCCACCGCTCACCACGATGGCAATCTTGTCAGCACCGCTTGCCACCGCGCACCGCTGGCTGCACAGCCTCTGGCCACGTACGCCTGGAAGGGTCCTAGAGCGACACGTTGGTGGATGTGCTAGAGCGCGGGTACAGAGTGGTAGCTTGCCGCGGCAAGCGCCTTGCCGCGGTCGTTGTCTTGTCGCATCTGGGAGCTCGTCGCTCACCGGGTCTTGCCGGGACGCGTGGCGCGTCGCGGCAAGTTCCTTGAGATGCCTTGGTTGGCCTTCCCGGCAAGCTCCTCTTGCCGGGGTTTTGTGCCTTGAGTGGCCTTCCCGGCAAGCTCCTCTTACCGGGGCCTTGTCTCCTTGGCTTGAATACTTTGTTCTTGAATGGCTCCAAAGGAACCACGGAGGACCTTGGCGGTCACCCGGCAAGCCTTGCCGCGGGATGCTGCGACTGCCCGTGCACAAGTTCGGGATACTAGGGTACCCCTACTCTAGTACACCGACAGCCGGATAGCGATCGTGAGATCGTGGGCATGTGTCAATGGTTTCCTGCAAAAATCTCGATAACTGAACCGAGACCTAAAAGGTTTGAGGAAGGGTAAGCGCTAAACTAGAACAAAAACTTCAAGTCTAATTTCATTCGCGAACAAGGACATCGGAGTGAAATTATCCTCAGATCAAGATGCATGCTTTGACTTCAGTAGCCACATGTGGTTGTTGAGGGATTTCTTCCTATGATCCAAAATGCTCTTCCGAACTTTTTGCCATGACCACTCCTATAAAATAAACACAAATCCAAACGCGCAAAGGTCACAAACATGCAAAGAAGAATCTTTAAGCTCAAAAATAGATAATTTCTTTTTGGAGACAACAAAGAGCTTGTAGCATGTACTTAGCAAGATATCATCGAACGAATTGTAAGGCGTAGAGTTATAACTTCTTCTAATCTTTCGAAGTATATCAATGAAACCTAGATCTAAAGAAATTGGTGCGAGAAAAATCTACAAACTGCACTAGTACAACCTAAGAGAACCCTAAAGATCTACCACTTGAGGATAAAAGAAAGATAAACGGCGCCGGTAAGAACTTGCCCTAGAATAGAAACTGTATAGGGATAGAACTGGATCTACACACCCTAACTTGGCAGTGCAGATCATCTACAACAGAGCGGAGAAGAGGAGTTACCGCTCTGAAGTGACCAACGACGACAGAGCTTTGCCGGAGTTGCACCGCGAGGCGATGCGTCGACGCTGCTGCAAGCACGAGTTCAGACGAAGAATGAGAGGAGATGTATGAGGCCAAACATGGATGAGTAAAGGAAGAACATACCTAGAGAAGGGGGAAATATATCCAGAGAGAACTATTAGTTCCAAGATCGATGGTCGAAAAATCTGGAGACGCTCCGCATTCAACGGCTGGATAGAGATCATGAGATCGTGGGCACATGTCAATGGTTTCCTGCGAAAATCTCGGTAATTGAACTGAGAGTCAAAAGGTTTGAGGTAGGGCAAGCGCTAAACTAGATAAAAAACTTTGAGTCTAATTTCATTCGCGAACAAGGACATCAGAGTGAAATTGTCCTCAGCTCAAGATGCATGCTTGTGACATGAAAGCATCGAGTAAATAGAGAAGCACTCAAGGCATACAAAAACAACCAAGTGAAAAACACAAAACACTTCAAATAAAGGTTCAGACGAGCATGCACCAACAGCACTTGATATCAGGGCTTGAGGTACACAAGAGATATCCCTGAGAGGGTTTCCTGCAAAAAGGATTAGTTTTTCTTCACAACCCACACTTGTGGGGGGATGAGCTTCTCATCTGCTTGAACTTGGTAGTTGTATTCCTTCGGCGAGGCCAGTGCAACACTTTTGCTTCCTCAGAGTAATTGTAAGTGTAGGCTAGGCACTGAAATTGTTTCCAGAGACATGAGTATAATGATATGAAGAGGTACGCATATACTCCCTTTGACTCAGGTTAGGATGATAATCATTTGACATAAATTCTGAGGAATTCTGCGAATAATATCTATTTCCGCCTCAAGACTTATCCTGCATATTCATGTTAGGAGAGATAGGTAAATTTTCAATTTTACACTTCCTCACCCATATTTGCTTCTTGGGTGAGCCTGACCTGCAGTTAGTTCCACTATAACGTGCGGAAACCCTTCCACTCTGTTGTTTGAAGAACTTATATTTTGAGTCGCCAGACTCATCATTATCAACAAGAATGGGTGAAAGATAACCAGTTAGAGTTTTAGGTTCGAGGGTTTTACTCTTTGCACGAATCCAGGTCGTTTGAGGATATTGATTGGGAGTCCAATACGATCCGTCCATGTTGAGTTTGTTTTCCAAACCCAATGGTAACAAGGGACGACGAACACAGTGTTTACCCAGGTTCGGGCCCTCTCGAAGAGGTAAAACCCTACATCTTGCTTGATTATATTGATTGTATATCGTGGTTTACATAGTAGATCTACCTCGAGATCAGTATGAGCTAACCCTAGGCTACGGGGGATGAAGATAACTCTCCCTCTTATGACTACACCCTTCGGTTTATATAGACACTGATAGGGTTAGGGTTACCGAAGATAGATTACAATAAGGAATAAAAGAGATCTGGCACTTTCTTGACTTGGAGGGCACACCATGGCTTCATAAAACTCGTGCCACAATACGACTCCACCAGTCCGACACGTCTACAAAATGGGCTTTCGCCCCGAGGACCCCTTAGTCAATGACTCCCTCAGCCAGGCCCTTGCGCTTCACTTCCTTAGCATTGACCTTCTTGTCTTTAGGGTCAGCCTCATGGTGCTTGTGTAGGGCGAGACGCCCTTCTTCAGCCCTGGCTTACTTGTCCGCCAGGTTGAACAACTCTAGAGCCATGCACAACTCGTCGTGGATGGCGAGCTCCTCGCTCATCTTGACGTCGGTGATGCCTTTGGTGAACACGGAGATGATGGCCTCGTCGGACGCCTTCGGGATCTTGAGACGGACCTGATTGAAGCGCTGCATGTACTTCTGGAGGGTCTCGCCAAGTTGCTGCTTCACACGCCGCAGGTTGTTGACGGTGAGAGCCCGGTCATGAGTCCCTTGGAAGTTGGGGATGAAGTGCTCGCAAAGCTCGTCCCATGTGGTGATGGACCCTTGGGGGAGGTTCATCAGCCAGGAACGTGCGCCATCCTTGAGTGCCATGGGAAACCAGTTTGCCATGACTTTCTCATTTCCGTTCGCCTCCTCGATGCTCAATGTGTAGAGCTGGAGAAACTTTGTTGGGTCATGAGTGCCATTGTAGCGAGCCAGCAGGTCAGGCTTGAACTTGACCGGCCAGACGACGCGACGCAACTCTTGGAAGAAGGTGTGGCAGCCCGCCATGCTCACCGGTGCAACTTGCTCGACGACGGGGCCTTCTTGAACCGCTCAGTCTTGACGCTGGCGCGGCTATGCGGGGAGTACACGACCGTCGCACTGCAGCTGTTGGACGACTTGGCAGCTGACCTCGTCTCGTGCAGGTGCTGGTGCCTCATCCCGCACATCATGCCTGGGGTTGCCCTCCACGTTGCGCCAGAGAGGGGGCGGAGGCGGGACGCGTGCCACCCCTCTTGTGTGCGACGGGGTAGGGCTAAGCGAGGCGGAGGGCGATGGGGCCTTGCCCGCGGTGTTGACAAGCTCGGTGATGCGACCCAACCAGTCGTTGTAAGCCTCTTCGGCAAGACGGTAGCGAAGTAGCTCCCGCACCATGAGGAGCGCAGCCTGCGCGCCCGTCGGCCCACACTGAACTTGAGAAGACAACGCCTCAGCCGGGGTGAAAGAAGGCATGGTGGTGCGGCCATCGCGCTTCATGGAAGGGGGGAGTGAAGAACCCTGCTGCTCCTGAACGACCGGGTCATAGGCAATGCTGACCACTGGAGAAGCGGGGCGACGAGGAGCACGGCAGCCCGCTAGGGTCGGTTGGGTGCCCTTGGTGGCTCTGCACTCCGCGCAGGCGCGGTGAGCCTCAGCCATGAGCTCGGCGGTTCATGGACGAGGGCTGAAGAAGAATGGAGCTTCGACATGCCCCTACCTGGTGTGCCAAATGTCAGATTGAAGGGCTCCACAAACCCAACAAGGTTCGGACACAGGGGCATGAATGAAGGACTCCACTTTCACTAGGAGACGAGACCCTCCATGATCAAAGCTCAAGCTCGCCAGAAAGAGGGAAGTGACACCGAGACTTACCCAGGTTCTGGCCACCTTGCGATGTAAAACCCTACTCCCGCTTTGTGGTGGATTAGCCTCTTGAGGGGCCGAATATGAACTTGCTACTGTGGGAAAATGCCCTCCACAGGACTCTTGAGGGAAGGAGGACTCGATGGATTGATCCCCCTCTATGGTGGACGTCAATCCCTATTTATAGTGGCTTTAGTCCTCTTACCGCATCATTTGGGCGGGAAGGGATCCCACAACAACCAATTTCGAAGGGGGACAAGCAGTACATCTTATTCTGACGAAAGGTGGTCTTCGCCTGCAAAGCTTCCCGCCATGACGCAACGGTGGGCTCGGCGATGACATTCGTCCTGCTGCGCCCGTGGTCTTGGCCTCGTTGCACTGGAATGAAAACCTTTGCCAAATTCCTCGGGAACGCACACCTGTCCTTGCCTCCTTAGCACCAAAGAAGAAACTGTCTCCTCTGCGCCCGATGGCGCCTTCCTGGCGCCGGTCTGCTACCTCTAGAGCTTGCGTTGTATTCCCTCGAAGAGGAAAGGGAGATGCAACACAGTAGCGTAAGTATTTCCCTCAGTTTTTGAGAACCAAGGTATCAATCCACTAGGAGACCACGCGCCAGTCCCTCGCACTTGCACAAACAAATAAGAACTTCGCAGCCAACGCGATAAGGGGTTGTCAATCCCTTTACGGTCACTTACGACAGTGAGATCTGATAGAGATGATAATTATATTTTTGGTATTCTTGGTTTAATAAAACAGCAAATAAAAGCAAGAAAAGTAAAGTAGATGTCGATTGATATGTTGAGAATAGACCCGGGGGCCATAGTTTTCTCTAGTGGCTTCTCTCATGATAGCGATATTCTACGGCGGGTAAACAAATTACTGTCGAGCAATTGATAGAAAAGCGTTTAATTATGAGACTATCTAGGCATGATCATTGTATATAGGCATCACGTCCGAGACAAGTATACCGACTCATGCCTGCATCTACTACTATTACTCCACACATCGACCGCTATCCAGCATGCATCTAGTGTATTGAGTTCATACGAACAGAGTAACGCCTTAAGCAAGATGACATGATGTAGAGGGATAAACTCAAGCAATATGATGAAAACCCCATCTTTTTGTCCTCGGGGGCAACAATACAATACGTGCCTTGCTGCCCCTACTGTCACTGGGAAAGGATACCGCAAGATTGAACCCAAAGCCAAGCACTTCTCCCATTGCAAGAACTATAGATCTAGTAGGCCAAACCAAACCAATAATTCGAAGAGACTTGCAAGGATATTATGAGCACACATAAAAAGTTCAGAGAAGAACCAAATATCTTTCATAGATAACCTTGATCATAAACTCACAATTCATCGGATCTCAACAAACAGACCGCAAAAAGAGATTACATCGAATAGATCTCCTCGAAGACCGAGGAGAACTTTGTATTGAGATACAGAGAGAGAGAAGAAGCCATCTAGATACTAGCTATGGACCCGAAGGTCTGTGGTAAGATACTCACAACTCATGGTGAGTGCGATGATGATGATGATGATGATGAAGGCCTCCATGATGGATCCCCCTCCCGGAATAGGCTCCAAGATGGGATCTCCACGGGAACAGAAGCTACGGCGGTGGAATTAGGGTTTTCTCTCTGCGTATGGAATTTCTGGGGTACGTAGGTATATATAGGTAGAAGGAGGGCACCGGGGGCCGTGTGGGCCAGCCTCGAGGCAGGGGGCGCGCCCTGAGAAGGAGGGCGCGCCCCCCACCCTCGAGGGCAGCCCAGCTATCCCCTGACTTGATCCTGACGCTTTTTGTGCGTGATTTTCTCCAAAAATATCTCTCGCGAAGGTTTCATTCCGTTTGGACTCCGTTTGATATTCCTTTTCTGCAAAACCCTGAAATAGGCAAAAAAAAACATCAATCTGGACTAGGCCTTTGGGTTAGTAGGTTAGTCCCCAAAATGATATAAAAGTGACTGATAAAGCCCATTAAACATCCAAGACTTCATAAATAACAGCATGGAACAATAAAAAAATTATAGATACGTTGGAGACGTATCAAGCATCCCCAATCTTAATTCCTGCTCGTCCTCGAGTAGGTAAATGATAAAGAAAGAATTTTTGATGTGGAATGCTAACCAATATAGTTTTTCAATGTAATTCTCTTAATTGTGGCATGAATGTTCAGATCTGAAAGATTCAAGATAAAAGTCTATATTGACATAAGAAATAACAATACTTCAAGAAATACTAACAAAGCAATCATGTCTTCTCAAAATACTATGTCTAAAGAAAGTTATCCCTACAAAATCATATAGTGTTGGCTATGCTCCCTTATTATCACACAAAATATTTATATCATGCACAACCCCGATTTCAGCCAAGCATTTGTTTTCATGCTCTATCTTTTCAAACATTTCAACTTTCACGCAATACATGAGTGTGAGCTATGGATATAGCACTATGGGTGGAATAGAGGTGGTTGTGGATAAGACAAAAAGAGGGAGATAGTCTCACATCGACTAGGCGTATCAACGGGCTATGGAGATGCCCATCAATAGATATCAATGTGAGTGAGTAGGGATTGCCATGCAATGGATGCACTAGAGCAAAATATGAATGAAAGCTCAACAAAAGAAACTAGTGGGTGTGCATCCAACTTGCTTGCTCACGAAGACCTAGGACATTTGAGGAAGCCCATCGTTGGAATATACAAGCCAAGGTCTATAACAAAAATTCCCACTAGTATATAAAAGTGACTCAACATGAGACTCTCTACAATGAAGAACATGGTGCTACTTTGAAGCACAAGTGTGGAAAAAGATAGTAGCAAGTGTCCCTTTTTTCTTTTTCTTTTTTCTTTTTCTTTTTCTTTTTTTGGGCCTTTCTTTTTTCTTTGGCCTTTCTTTTTTCTTTGGCCTTTCTTTTTTCTTTTTTTTTTGCGGAGGGGCTTTATAGATTTAGCCTTTCCTCCCATGGGACAATGCTCTAAAAATGATGATCATCACACTTTCATTACAACACAATATTACAATTGGATACTACAACAACAAAGTATGACTCTATGTGCAATGAAACAAGAGTGACATGTATGATAAATTATGCATGGTGGCCTTGCCACGAATACGATGTCAACTACACGATCATGCATGGCAATATGACAATATGATGCGTGTCATATGAACGGAACGGTGGAAAGTTGCATGGCAATACATCTCGGAATGGCTATGGAAATGCCATGATAGGTAGGTATGGTGGCTGTTTTGAGGAACAATATGGTGGCTGTTTTGAGGAAGGATATATAGTGGGTTTATGGCACCGGCGAAAGTTGCGCGGTACAAGAGAGGCTAGCAATGGTGGAAGGGTGAGAGTGCGTATAATCCATGGACTCAACATTATTCATAAGAACTCATATACTTATTGCAAAAATCTACGAGTCATCAAAACAAAGCAATCAACGCATGCCCCTAGGGGGAGGTTGGTAGGAGTTAACCATCGCGCGCCCCCGACCTCCACACAAAGGTTGGCACTCTACAAATACCTCATGCTTTAACTTAGTCACACAACGGTTCACCATACGTGCATGCTACGGGAATCACTAAACTTAACACAAGTATTTCTCAATTTCATAATAACTCCACTAGCATGACTCTAATATCACTATCCTCATGTCTCAAAACAATTATCAAGCATCCAACATCTCTTTCTATTCAATGCACTTGATGTGATTTTTTTTACTACATTGCCATTGGATGTTTATCATGTGAAGACAAGTTTCTTTAGCCTAAACACTTTACCATGCTGTTTTAATAGACTCTCAAATAGATATAAGTGAATCATGAGAGTTCAACAACTTCTACAAAATATTACCACCACCATGCTCTAAAAGATATAAGTGAAGCACTAGAGCAAAAACTATTCAACTCAAAAGATATAAGTGAAGCACATAGAGTGTTCTAATAATTTCTAGGCCATATTTAACTCTATCAAATAGGTGTGTCCATCAAGGATGATTGTGTCAAACTAACAAGCAAATACTCAAATTATACAAGATGCTCCAAGCAAAACACATAACATGTTACGAATAAAAATATAGCTCCAAGTATAGTTACCGATGGATGAAGACGAAAGAGGGGATGCCTTCCTGGGGCATCCCCAAGCTTAGGCTTTTGATTATCTTGAATTTACTTGGGGTGCCATGGGCATCCCCAAGATTAGGCCTTTGCTACTCCTTGTTCCATAGTCCATCAAAGCAATACTCAAAACTTGAAAACTTCACAACACAAAACTTAGACAAAAATTCTCGTGAGCTCCGTTAGTAAGATAAAGCAAACCACCACTCAAAGGTACACCAAGGAATTCATTATTTGTTTATATTGGTGTTAAACCTACTGTACTACAAGTTCTCTATGGTTCATATCCTCCAATATTACTCATAGATGCATCGGAATAAGCAAACAACACACGAAAATCAGAATCTGTCGAAAACAGAACAGTCTGTAGTAATCTGCTGGGTTCGCCTACTTTGGGAACTCCAAAAAATTAGAACTAAATTGTTAAATTTTCGCAATTTGTCTACCAATCAGCAGCAAAAAGAATCAACTGAAAATCACGCTCCAGTAAAATCTGAAGGCTACTTTAGCAAGCGCTAACGATTCTGTTTTTCACAGCAAGATCATATAAACTTCACACAAGTCTTACCAAAGGTTCTACTTGGCACAAACACTAAACAAAACATGAAACCACATATAATCAGAGGCTAGATGCAATATTTATTCCCTAACAGCAACAAAAACAAAAACATAAAATTGGGTTGCCTCCCAACAAGCGCTATCGTTTTATGCCCCTAGCTAGGCACTATTAATTCAATGACGCTCACATGAAAGATAAGAATTGAAGCACACAAAGAGCATCATAAAGCATGTGAAAATCACATCTAAGTCTAAAATACTTCCTATGCATAGGTATTTTATAGGAAAACCAGTTACCAATACAAGTAAGATCTAGCATATGCAAGGAAGAAGAAAGAGCCAATAGCAGTCTCAACATAACGAGAGGTAATTTAGTAACATGAAAATTCCTACAACCATATTTCCCTCTCTCAAAATAATTGCATGTAGGATCATAAGCAAATTAAACAAAATAGCTATCACATTACATATTCTCAACATGATCCACATGCATACGAAGTTGACATTCTTCCAAAATAGTGGGAGTAACATTAACTAAAGTCATGACCTCTCCAAACTCACTCTCAATATTATTGCAAACATTATTATCAATCTCATATTCATCATGGGGTTGAAATAAATTTTCAAGATCGTAAGAAGCATCACCCCAATCATGATCATTGCAACAAGTAGTGGACATAGAAATACTAGCATCCCCAAGCTTAGGGTTTTGCGTATCATTAACACAATTGACATTAATAAAATTCATGATAACATCATTGCAATCATGCTTTTCATCGAAGGAACTATCAAGTATGGATGCAATAGCAACGATCTCATGTTTAACATAGGGAACTATAGCAAATTCTTCTTCATAAATATTGGCATCATGTCCACAAGAATAGCAAGCATCATGTTCATCAAGGGATATTTCAATCAAATCATCGGAATCATAATTATCTATAGATTCATGCATATCATTATTTTCCTTCAAAGCAGCGGTCATTCCTTCAATAAATTCTTTGATATTGGCATTATGAGCATAGTTTTCATAGCAATATTTAAGTATGTCAAATTTTCAGATTCATAGAGAGTAATATCATACTTTTCAATCAAACAAGCAACTTCATAAACACCCTTAAAAGCAACGAATTCTTCAATTTATTCGATATCATAGTAACTATAAACACCCTTTGCATAAGAAGATAAGATTTCATTATCATTAAAATCACATAGGTAGGGGAGGTGTTTTTCAGGGTTCTTAGAGCAACAAGTAAAATCACAAATTTCACAAAGATTCCCAGCATAACACAGCAATCTGTTTATCTAATCCCATAAGAGTATCCCCTTTTTAGAAAAACGGTGACGCACATAACAAGCATGCTCGTCTAAAGATTTCCCATCAACTAAGCTAGTTGGGGTTTCAGCACGAGCGCATAAGGATCAAAGATGATCCAAGTATAACACTTTAAGGTGATCCATAACAATAGATTTTTAGCAAGCAAAGATGCAAGCACATAGAAGGCACATAGCACACAAGCAAACGAGAGGCAAGCGAATGGTAAACACACGGCAGAAGAAGGGCAAATAAAATGGCAAGGATGAAGTGGGGGAGAGGAAAACGAGAGGCAAATAAATGTAATGCGAAGGATAATGGTTTGTGATAGGTACTTGGTATATGACTTTTGCGTAAGCCTCCCCGGCAACGGCGCCAGAAATTCTTCTTGCTACCTCTTGAGCTTGCGTTGTGTTCCCTCGAAGAGGAAAGGGAGATGCAGCATAGTAGCATAAGTATTTCCCTCAGTTTTTGAGAACCAAGGTATCAATCCAGTAGGAGACCACGCGCCAGTCCCTTGCACCTGCACAAACAAATAAGAACTTTGCAGCCAACGAGATAAGGGGTTGTCATTCCCTTTATGGTCACTTACAAGAGTGAGATCTGATTGAGATGATAATTATATTTTTGGTATATTTGTTGAGAATAGTAAAGTAGATGTAGATTGATATGTTGAGAATAGACCCGGGGGCCATAGTTTTCTCTAGTGGCTTCTCTCATGATAGCGATATTCTACGGCGGGTAAACAAATTACTGTCGAGCAATTGATAGAAAAGTGAATAATTATGAGACTATCTAGGCATGATCATTGTATATAGGCATCACGTCCGAGGCAAGTAGACCGACTCCTGCCTGCATCAACTACTATTACTCCACACATCGACCGCTATCCAGCATGCATCTAGTGTATTGAGTTCATACGAACAGAGTAACGCCTTAAGCAAGATGACATGATGTAGAGGGATAAACTCAAGAAATATGATGAAAAACCCATATTTTTATCCTCGATGGCAACAATACAATAAGTGCCTTGATGCCCCTACTGTCACTGGGAAATGACACCACAAGATTGAACCCAAAGCCAAGCACTTCTCCCATTGCAAGAACTATAGATCTAGTAGGCCAAACCAAACCAATAATTCGAAGAGACTTGCAAGGATATTATGAGCACACATAAAAAGTTCAGAGAAGAACCAAATATCTTTCATAGATAACCTTGATCATAAACTCACAATTCATCAGATCTCGACAAACACACCGCAAAAAGAGATTACATCGAATAGATCTCCTCGAAGACCGAGGAGAACTTTGTATTGAGATTCAGAGAGAGAGAATAAGCCATCTAGATACTAGCTATGGACCCGAAGGTCTGTGGTAAACTACTCACAACTCATGGTGAGGGCGATGATGATGATGATGAAGGCCTCCGTGATGGATCCCCCTCCCGGAACAGGCTCCAAGATGGGATCTCCACGGGAACAGAAGCTACAACGGTGGAATTAGGGTTTTCTCTTTGCGTATGGAGTTTTCGGGGTACGTAGGTATATATAGGAAGAAGAAGGGAAACGGGGGTCGTGTGGGCCAGCCTCGAGGCAGGGGGGCGCGCCCTGGGAAGGGGGGCGCGCCCCCACCCTCGAGGGCAGCCCAGTTGTCCCCTGACTTGGTCCTGACGCTTTCCGTGCGTGATTTTCTCCAAAAATATCTCTCGCGAAGGTTTCGTTCCGTTTGGACTCCGTTTGATATTCCTTTTCTGCAAAACCCTGAAATAGGCAAAAAATAGCAATCTGTACTAGGCCTTTGCGTTAGTAGGTTAGTCCCAAAAATGATATAAAAGTGACTGATAAAGCCCAATGAACATCCAAGACTTCATAAATAATAGCATGGAACAATCAAAAATTATAGATACGTTGGATACGTATCACGGTCGTCATGGCTCATGTCACCGCGCCCTCATGAGGGGGTGCCTACATAGGAATCTCAGCCCCTCGGGAGGTAGCTCGTGGGGGTCGCTCCCTCTTGACGTTGCCCGCCTCGCGAGGCTTGGCCCCTCACGAGGGTCTTGTCTTGGTGGTCTTGTAGATGGGCCGCACCAGGCCGTCGAGTGAGCCACGCCGTGGGCCGCATGTACGCAAGTCTGGGTACCCTGGTTCTCAGAACGCCGACACTACTTGCTACACAATATTATTGACCGTCATATTTGGGCACAACATTATCATGCATGGATCTTGACCACGTACGTCACCATGTGTCCAGATCTGAGATGCCGCGTGTATCGGATGAACGGCGCCGAGTTCGACCCCCGTGATGCTATGTGGGTGCCGAGGAACACTCTTGGAGAGTGCTCGCTTTTCATTGGGGACAACTAACCCATTATGAAGCAGGTGCCACCTTTTGTGCACGACATCCAAGGCCTATGTTGGTGCAATATCTGCCTACCTATGTTTTGGAGATTGTTGACAGAAACAAGCATGGACTGATTTGTTTGCTAGTGCACACAAAGAGAAATAGTCCATGCAGAACCTAAGAGAATGATGTCTCCGGTGTCAAGTTCGAGGAACTTCACCGAAGAATATCTGCGTTGCAGAGAAGAACGAGCTATATCTGTTGCAGTCTTATCGACGAGAAGATTGATGTGAAGGAATTAACCCCTCGAAATTTTCCTACTGAAGCAAAGCATTCAATGTGGTACCGTCGTCCGAAGAAATTGACTGCAACGAATTGAAGTCGAAGATAAATTGAAGACGTAGTATTCTTTTCGTCTTTCATATTCAGTTCAATTAAGTCATAGGACCTCTATACTATTAAGAGGGGTATAGGTTCTCGAAGCTTAGATCCGTTGTGATGCTTAGCCCAAAACCTATGAAAGATGCGAGAGAAAACTCTTTATGCTCCGAATGATTACCTGGCAGCAGTAGACTTTGTTCTTCATGTTGTAGGAGATATATTTTGCACTGAGGAGTTAGCTTTACTAGCTCCGCAAGTATTGTTACCGTTGTGATCAAAATACGACCGCTGGACTCGTGTCATTCAGCCATTGGCTGCTCCACATGTCCAATTTGGTCATTTCCCTTCAGGGAAGGCTGCAGCTATAAATAGCCACCTTGCTCCAACGTTATTTGTTGGCTGCTCCACTTGAGATTTCTAAGAAGATTCATTTGAGAAACCCCTCTCCGAGTGATTTGAGTTTAAGATCCACGAGAGAAAAATCAAGAGTCCAAACTTATACAGTGGTGTAGCATCACAGTAGTTTTGAGTGAGAGTTCTTGTACCTATTACTCTTGAGAGCTGTGCACTCACTAGACGGATAGGTTTTGGTTCGAGTGTTGAAGAGTTCTTGTCTTCACCAAACCAAATCTTCAGCAGGCAAGAGTATTGTGGTTCGCGTTGATCGACTGAAGGTTTGGAGATCACTGACAAGGATCTACCACAAGTGAAGTCAACTCGAGTTTGATTAGCTCTCCGTTGAAGGAGAATATGGTGAAGAGAGTTTATCTTCCATGTTAAGTCACAACCCCTCCAACCAGACATAGCCCTTCGACATAAGGGTGAACTGGTCTACCAAATCTCTATGTCGCCATCGAGCATCAGTGGTTCAATTCACTTCACTACAATTCTTTCATGAGTTCTTATTCGTGATCTATGTCGATAGTTTATCTAATCATCTCTATTGTGTTGCATATCATTCACTCTAATTGCATCTGTCATATCCATCAGTTATTATTTGATGCTCTCAATATTACACCAAATTCATCCTGTTATGATATCTTAGCTATCTTCACCATTTGTGTAGTGATTCTGTTACTCACCTCAGTTGTTCACCATCGGAGTTATTTATCGCTGCTCGGTTCTAGCTCTCTATCATGATAGGTTACCTGTTGGCTTTTTGCATTACCATCATTATCATCAAGCCTATCGTATACTATGCTCGAACCATTATAGCATCTTATCTCGAAGATTTTGTTTCTTAATAGTATGCTAGATTGTGTTCTCATCTACTGAACCTTATTTCCGCTGTTGTGTTTAAGATTTGTTCAAAACTTTCGAAAGAAATTTTGAATCTCCCATTCACCCCCTCTGGTCGATATACTCTTGGTCCTAACAATTGGTATCAGAGCAGGTACTCCCTGTCTCTGTTTATTAAAGGTCTAACGTCCTTCGAGTTTTGAGTATGTTGTATGCAGGTAGATCCTCGCACTTTGAAAGGTTTCCTATCTTCGATGGAAATGGCTATCTCTACTAGAAGGAAAGAATGAGAATCAGAATTCAAGCCGTTGACATAGATCTCTGGCAGATTGTGGAAAATTGATACATCGTTCAGCAGCCTAATGCTCCAAATGTCGATGACAAAATCAATATATAGTTAGATTCCCAAGCGAAACATATCATCTATGCCAGTATCTGGAAAGACATTTTCATTCGATTCCGAGAACTTGATACTTCAAAGCAAATCTGGGATTCCATCAAAAACGCTCATGAAGAATTCATCACGAGAATAGATCCGCACACTCAAATGGTTCAGCTTATGTTTGCTGGCTTCAGAAGTTTGCATAAGGAAAGTGCAATGGAACTCACTGATCGATCGACAAACACTGTCTAAGAATTCATCAACGAGGAGTAACTGATATCGCTGATAGAGATGTGGTCAACAAGCTTGTAAGTGCTCTTGATCTAACCTACAACTCTATCATAGCAAAAATCAAGCAAAGACTAGACTTTGAAGAACTTCACTATGTTGAGGTCATGACACTGTTGTCCATTCATGAAGAAAAGATGGAGCTGGTATATGCAGATCAAGAATCTTCTTCAGAAGGTGAAGGAGAAATTCGCTCACACCATGGCACTTCACAAGAAGAAGAAGATATTGAGAATCAACACACTATCACAAGAAGACTTGAAATGCTCAATGAAAGGCTAAGTGATCCGAGAATACATAACCTGTATCTTAGCAATGATGATGACCTTGACTTGCCCGAATCATTAAGAAACTTTCCTCCGAAAGAAAACAAGTGCTTCAAGTGCAAACAATTCGGACATGTTATTGCTTACTGTCCTTGCTGGGAAGGAAAACCTAGCAACAGATGGAAATATCTTCATTGTAGTGGATTCACTTGAATGAATCGTCATACTAAGCTCCCGAAGGAAAATATGGCATCCTCATCTTCTTTGACGAGACCAATCACTGATATGAATGCAAGAGCAATCATTGAATCAAACATGAAGAAAATATCTCGGCTGAATAGAGCTTGTGCTGACTTGAACTTTGATACCGAAGATGAAGCAATATATTCAGATTATGAAGATGAAGAGCTAAACAAGCTGATTAGCAGAAGCAATGCTTACATTGCAGTTGACTCATCTCTGAAATCACTTGAATATGACATTGATGATGATACTTCAAGTGATGATGAACCTATTGCATTCTGCCTCATGGCAAAAACTTCGAAGAATCATGTATCATCAAAACATTGAAAACCTATGAATGAGTACTCCCCTGAACACATTGCATATGCTAAACTGGTCAAAATTGCTAAATCTCAACAAGATGAGCTTGAAAGGCTCGAGAGCAATCTTAGAAAGACCAAAGGATTACTGGTCAAAGAGATGGAGAAGAATCAAGAGTTGATGGAAAAGCAGGATGTTTTTTCTTCAATCTTTGATGATATTTCCTATCAATATGATTCACTTATAGTTGAACATGAGAATTTATCACATCAACTCCTTCATGGGAATCAAGAACATGAGTCACTGAAAGAGTCTCATAACGAGCAAGCGAAGGAAAAAACTTCTCTTTTCGCCGAGCAATTTGAACGTGTTCCTGTCAATTTTGTGCCTCCTTGCTTAAGATGCCTAGAACATAGCAATGTTGATTCTCATGCAAAAACTTCGAGTGCTAATGTCAAGAATATTTCAACTAGCATGAATGATATGTCTAACCCCTCTTCCGAGGAACTTGTTGCTATTACTGATGAAAATTGCAGATTGAAGAGCTTGCTTGCGATAGGAATGCTAGAGAGTCTCAAAGGACATCAAACACTTTGTGATGTGCTCAAGAAGTCCATACTGCATAAAAATCCTTGAAAGGAAGGATTGGATTTCAAAAATAAACTCAATGTTGATGGAACCTATTGAACTCCCGAGCAATATCCTCAAGTGAGTTGGGTTCGAGCTAAAATTCTTGAACCTGAATCTTTGTCTGGATATGACACTACTATTGCTGTTATTTCTGATGAGTTTGATGACTCAAAATATAAATTCTTCAAACAACAGAATGGTAAGGTTTTTGCTCGATATATTGGAACTAACTGCAGGTCTAATTGACCCAAGAAGCTAATATGGGTGAAGAAATGCATTATTGAAAATCTATCTGTTACTGCTAACCTGCACATGCAGAGTAATTTTCCTCAAGACAATGGTTATCATTCACAAAATGGTGCAGAGAAACTCTCGAATGGGTATCAATCAAACCTTCGACAGAAGGAGTACATGCGTACCTCATCATATCATTACACTCATGTCAGTGGAAATAACTTTAATGCTTATTCTTATGATTACTCTCAGAGGGCACCGATGACTTACATATCTCATCGAAAGAGTGCTCCAACTCAGCTGAAGAAAATGGGATCATCGTTGCCCACAAAAGTGTGGGTTGCAAAAAAGAACTAACCTTTTCACTTGCAGATATCATCTCAAGAATTCCCAATGTTGATCTTTAATCCTAAGACAGTTTGTTGGTGCCAGCTATTTGTGTTTGGTTAGGTCTTTTGTTTTTATTGGTTTCTGTGTTCTGTCCAAATGTGAAATCACTTAGAGTTCTTTGGTCTTGTGTTATCTCTCTCAATCCGTGTGTTTTGGTTTGGATCTTGTTTTCAGTCATAAACATGCACCTTGATCTGAAGAAGATCTCAATCCGACGTCCTTGGTCGCGAATGTAATCAACTTAGACCTTTTATCTTGATGTTTCTCCTTCTTCAAACCCTTTGATCCTTCGTTCAGTTTCCGAGAATTTCGCATGAAACGGTTGACACGTGCCCACGTTCTCTTAATCGTGATCTCGTCCGTTGTATGTGGAGCGTCCCATGTTTTCCAGTCGTAGATTTGGAGGGAGCGGTTTTGCCTACAGGCTATATAAACCCCCTCCAGACATCTTCTTCCTTTGCTCTCTCTCTCTCTCTCAGTTCGCCCTCAAACCCTCTCTCTCTCTCCACCCAAGCCCGAACTCGAAGCAGCATCGTCGTCAAGCTTCATCGTGTAACTCCGGTGAAGCCTCACCGTCGTTGGTCATACCAATGCAGTACTTCTTCTCCGCATTGTTGTGGTTGATCTATGCTGCCAAGTTAGGGCACCTAGATCTGGAGCTAGCCCTATCTTGTTCTCTGTTCTAGGGTTGTTCTTACCGACGCGGTTTTCCTTTGCTTTATTTTCTTGTGGTAGATCCTTAGGGCTCTCTAAGTTGTGGCTTGTACGGCTTGTAGCTTTTCCCTCGTACGAGTCATATGAGATCTAGGTTCATGTAATTTTACTTTCGAAAGATTAGATAAGTTTTCACTCTGTGTGGTGTGCATCAATTCTATCGATGATATCTTTCAAATATATATTATGAATTCCTTGCTGCTTCCAAAAAACTTTTTGTTTTATGTCAAAATGCATTTGTTCATGTTTATGACCCCTTCCTGTTTTCCCTCACATTGTTGTTTTTTCTCAGGAGTGGTCATGGCTCATGATTCAGAAGAGCAGTCTGGGTCTAAAGAGGAAATACCTCAGTTGCCACATGTGGCTAAAAAGGCAAAGTTGGATGGTGGAAGAAAAGCAGCTAAGCCGCCAAAGATTCCGAAAAAGAAGTCTGAGTCTGAATCAGAAGAAGAAGATGGTATTCCCTCGGCTCACAGACAGCCCAAGGATGAACAAATCACTGATTCGAAGACCTTATTCTTTGATGGAAATCCCAAGAAGGGAGGTCACCGTAGAGAAAGAAACACCGCAACTGAGATGTCTGATCCTGAGACTTACAAACCCCCACGTGGAGTTGAAACAGCTACTGAAAGAAATAACATGCTGCAAAGGATTTGGCGCAACTGGGCAAAGAAGTGGTTCAATTATGAAAATGTTCGATGGAAATATCAAATCTTGTTCGCATTCACTCCACCCTGGAATGACTGCATTGCTGAGGGTTGCCTCAGTGTAGATGACGAAAAAGTCAGGCCAACACCTCCTGAAAATGCTCATGCTGATTCTCTGAAAACAATGGCTGATTTTCCCGAAGAAGTGGAAAAGAGAGCTAAGGCCAAGGCCAAGCGTGAAGCCAAGGCCTCGAAGAAAAATCAAGTGGAACATAGAAATGTTGAGCTGACCCAACAAGATGTTCAGGAGAAAAAGGAACGGGCCTCTTCCCGAAAGGAGAGAAAGGCAAGGAAGTTTGTTTCTCCTCGAGCGTCTAGATAGGAATCCGTCGCCAAAAAATCCAAGAAGGCGGCATCTGCTTCTCAGTCATCCGATGAAGATGCTCCCAAAGAAATACCGATGTACGATCAATGAGATGTTCTTGACAAGCCGTACCAAACTCCCTCTCTAGCAAAAGTTTCCCCTCCATTGAGAGTGCCACCAAGGCTTGCATCTGCTCCAGTCTCAGATAAACCTTCGGGTTATTATGCATCCTTTGCGAAGAGAAAGTTGTTGCCTGAAGAGAACTGTGTTGTTGGTGCCAAAATGGCCAAAACAAGTGTTCCTGTTCCCACAGAGGAACAAGAGTATGACTTTGATCTCATGATTGATATCTTTGAATGTACTGCCTACGATGCAAAATCTGCTGATATGAGAAGTTTGGGCCTCCCTGATGATGTTACCAAGCTGGTTGCAAAACACTTTGGTGATCTAGGAGAGATTACCATGGAGCTGAACCAACCGGTCGAGGATAAGAAAACCCTCGAGCAGATGAGAAATGATGTGGCCACCGAATCTGAAAGAAAGGGCCTGAATAAGGAAATTGTTGAGCTCACAAAATTTCTCAGTGTCATGAGGACAATAAGATTAAATGGCACTTGAGCTGAATAAAGAAGTCTCTCAACAATGCGACGGAAGGAATGATGTGATCAAGCATCAAGCAGGTCTTGCTCGACGAAGAATTCAGGATATTGTCAGAAGGAAAAGGCAAGAGCCAGTAAACCGAAGGCTATCAAAGATCGTCATATTCAGAATGTTGTCTCTGATGCTCCAATAGACTCAAGTGCTCCTCTGCAGCAGATACCGTCATCACCTCCTCATGAGGGTGAACCAATGCAACAAGTTGAATATGCGGTGATTATCATTCCTGGCTCTGCTGCTCATGAGTTTGAAGTTTTTGAGGTTTCTTGAACAACCCTGATGAAGGAAATGTCCAGCCCGAGCAACAAGCCCCGGAAGAGAGAATTGACGAAGAAATTGAAGTTGAGGAGGCAGTTTCATCACCTTTGAAGGAAATGCAATCGGTTCCCTCTGGATCCAAGGAGGAGGATGAAAAGAATGAGGAGGAGCAAGATGCCTCCTGAGGAAATACCACCCTGATCACCTCATCTGGTGCCCCTACCTATATGGACGTTGATCCTTCTCCTGGTTCTTTGGCTTCACAGCCAAAACAGGAAGAAAAGAAGTTTGATGAGCCGATGGCTCACGAATAAGTTGTACCACCTGCTAATCCCAGGTAACCGAAGGAGAAGCAGTTGTGACCCAAGTGTCGGGAAAAACTGGTGTGCCTCCCACTACTGAAAGTTCACCAAAAGAAAAGGCCCTAGTGCCTGAAAGTCAGAATGCCGCCGAAGGAGTTCCGACGAAGGAAATTGTAAGTTAGAATGCCACCGAAGGAGTTCAGGCGAAGGAAATTGAAGGTCAGTCAAGTGATTCAATGCCATCTGCTCCGTCGATGATGAAAAGGCCCCTTGCACCACTCAAGCCCATCGATGAGAATGCGCCAGAATCTGATGATATTTAGCCCATGAAAATAAGCGATGGTGAAAATCTGAAAAATCTCCAGGGATCATTCCCTCTGTTCCCTGCTGAATATGGTCTGAATGGTGCTACTTTCAATTAGGAGCTTCATCTTTCGAAGCTAGCCTTCATTGGGACCAGCCCATATGAGTTGTCGAACATATTTTGGACCGAAGAACAAGTTGTTTATTATGCTCGGAATCTGTTTGGAAAGAATAGAATTTTCAATCACAAGATATTAAGCGTCGCCGAGATCAAAGAATTGCCATGTTTCCATCATGCCATTGAGCATATTGAGCATGCCCTTCTGAAAGGTTTCATGCGCTTCAATCATGGCTGGAATCAAGAGGTTATCTATTAGTTCTATGCTACATTGTATATCTCAGGAAAGATTGGAGATAGCTTAACTTGGGTTCTAGAGTGGATGACTGGAAGGGAAAGGATAAAATGTTCCATAAATCAATTTTTGGCAAGGCTGAATCTTCCTTGATGTGAGTTTGAAAAAGATCGAGAACATAGGCTGAATTTTTGGGATGTGACCGAAGAACAACTCCACCTGTTGATAGATCCAAATTTGATTGGAGATAATTGTATTGATGTAGATCGTAAGAAGTTGGCCTGTGACAACAAAGTAATGTTTCATATCCTATGCAATTCTCTCACGCCTATGAACAGACCAATTTCTATCAAAGACATCATGGGAAATGATCTTCTGGCCATCTCTCAAGGAATTCGATTCAATGTTCCAGATCTATTCATTCGGAATTTGGCATGCGCTGCTGACATCTTGAAATATCTGAAGCCTTATGCCCCATGGATCATGTATGCCATTGAGTAGCTCACCAATGAGAAATTCTTCTGGGCTTACGTTCCAAAATGGACTTCTGTTGGAGCGCTACGATCGAAACTGGGGTCCTCTTCATCGGGAGGGGTGTGGCGTATTGCAAAACGGGACTCCACTATCTACTGTTCACCACCGTCGACTTCCTCCAGCCTCCACCTGCTACTGTTCATCCACCGCGGCTTCCTCCTGCCTCCACCAGCTACTGTTCATCCATGGGCTATTGTTCATACAGCCTCCACCGACTACTGTTTAACCAGCCATCCACGAGGTCCTGTTCATCCACCCCCAACTTGCTCAGGTGTGGCGGCCTTCTCAGAGTCCTGTTCATCCAGCGGCAACGACCTACTAACATGGGGTCATGTTCATTTGATCCCCTCCGGGAACTGTTCATCAAACCCAAACCAACCAGCTATACTCACCATCTCTCAACTCGTTCAACCAACCCCCACGGTCACTATTCATTAAGAGGCAGCAGGTTCAATCGGCTTCAGTAAGAAGCAGCAGCAGCGATCGATCGATCGGGTTCAGTTAGCAAGAGTAGCAAAGGAATCGCTCGGGTTCAGTTAACAGCCAAGTGATCGATCACTCGGGTTTAGTAACGTAGCTAGTGCAATCGCTCGGGTTCAGTAAGCGAACACCTCGCTCTGGTTCAGTTAGAGCCCAATGTCGCGTACGTATACGAGAGAAACACACAAACCTCTGTGCATCGTTCTGCCCTGACCACCCATCATAACCGGGAATGCCCCAAAAATTTCCTCGCCCTCGCTTCTACCATGATTTTTTCCGTCATGGACGACCCAAAGAATGTCATGTTGGTGCGTCTCCGGCCCTCCCAGGACGAAAAGCCCATTTTTTGTCATGATTTTTTTCATAGAAGTAGCATCCCACCACATCTATGATGATACATGTTTTTGTCACAATTATCGTCATAAAAGTTTCATAAGCATGACCAATTTTTTTTTGTTCGGGCCAAAGTGTCACGGATGTGTCTTTTTTTGTAGTGTACTAGGCAACGGAGTTGATGGGTGACCTTGGGTAGGGGCAACCAAGGGAATTGAACCGTGCTCGGCGCGATAGGTCACGTGGGCTAGTTACTATAGCATCCCTCCATTGTTCATCGGTAGTCATTATGGACCAGGGACATGAGGGGAATTTCCTAGGGCTGGAATTCTGGCCACCAGATATTTCGACTCGAAACGTGGTGCTCGAGTGGAGGCGTGATGTTTATTATCGCGGTTCTTTTTGTTGGGGTTGGCTAATGTGCGTACCACACACGCCACCAGCAGGGCGTGAGACCGGGTCTCGCTGGTACGCCATCGGGTACTACCATTCGAGAATGCAGAAGGAATCTAATTTTAAATTGCGGAATGAATCTATATGTATTATAGTGCCCGTATTTTCCTTGCAAATGACTGGTCATTCCAAAAGGCACGGTAATTGATTTATGATGAGTTCTTGAATTAGAGTGAGTTTTTTGATATAGTGATCTCAACACGGATTTCACATTTCATGGTATCCATAATAAGTTTTTCATTGCAAATTCAAATTTTAAAGATGAGCGGCATGGTGGTCAGATTTTTTTTATGTATTCAAGCATATGACCACACACACACACACACACACACACACACACACACACACACACACACACACGAATACAATAACAGTCAAGTAAGTATAGTGCATCTATTTTTCCAGACCATGCATGTATGACACAAATTCAAAAATAAAATGTAAGCCATGCATGGTCCTCAATTCAATATTTAAAATGCACATTATAATGAAACATGAATATTAAGTCTAGTAGTATGTACATGCAAATGTTGTGTTTAGGTCTCTCCATCGACCCCCACCTCACCACACATACGGCATGTATTGATCGATCTTCATTTCTTTGTTCATAGAGCTATAGGTATCTGACACGCGCGTGCACATCATTTCTCTTCACGTTTCGATCTCCGTTTATGTCACACCCACCCTCACACTGTTAACAAATGTATTTCTCACACACAACCTCATCGTGTCCACCATGAAAAACCCTGCCTCTCTCTCTAAGACACATACGTTGCCTATGTAAAACACCTTCATCGTGCGTGCACACACAAAGTCTATCTAGGACACTTTCGCTAACTATCTCCCTCCAGCCTTCACTTCAGCTTCATCACGCGATCTCTTGGTGTATCATATTTAACATTCGAGTGTATGCTAGGCCACACTCACTCGATCTCTCCCTCTATAAATGACTCGATTGACCTCGCTTTCTCTTGTCGTCTCTCTCACACATAAACGCTCCCACTACACCTCTTGCATAGGCGGAGCTACGTAGATTGTCAGGGGGGTAACCCCTCGACCTTAGATAAAATTGTGAAGCTATTTTTAGGATTGTTCTTAGACTTGCAAAATACGTGTAACTGGTGTCGTAACTTGTTTAACCGCACAAAGTGTTTGTGCAAAAAAAACTCCTACACTAAAATATCAGAACAACACACGGGTGGCCCACTTGTCACTGATCAAATTTGGACCTAAAACTAACAAATCTGAAGGACGAGATTCAAACCGGCAACCTAGATTACAATGCGTACCTCGATAGCCTAAACCAAAAATGGTTGTAGGCTTTATTGCATAACTTGATCTTTGTACATTATTACATTGAGTAGAGTAGAGGGAGTGGCTTGTCAACACGTGCATGAACATTGACTCACATACTGGTAGGTCTCATGTCTGCGATCTCTCTCTCCCCTCCATGTACTACAACCTTTAGACGCACAGGAAAACTCGAAGAGCGGCGTGAGCTTGCCATGGTGTTATTATAACTAAAAAATGTTTGGAAAATAGATGAATCACCTAGAACAAGAGACGTTGTGGCTGGTCGAGACAGAGCTACCACACCTATCCTCCATGCCACACTAGCATGATGAAGCTATGTGGCTATTTTTTGACCGACTGGCCGGGTCCCGAGTTTGAACCATAGGTAGTATGTCTGATACAACATATTTTTACACGCACATTTTTCCTTCGTGCCGAGACGTGGCACACTCTACCGCGCGGTTTCTGGGTCCTCCCGGGTGGTGCATGCATATTTTCTTCCTTGCTGAGACGTGGGACGCCCTACCGTGTGTTTTCTGGGTCCTCCTCGGTCGTAGCGCCGAAGCAAGTAAATGAGTCGACAAATCACGAAAGCCCACCTTTCTCGTCGAGTACATTAGTGAAGCACGGTGACTAGCTAGTTGGGCTAGTGTGACCGATTAGCTAGGCCGCAGCCACATTTTTCACCCTTTTTTCTCTCCTTGCAGGTAGGTAAATTTAAATATCCACCGCTGCGTTGCTTTGGTCTTTGGGTGTGACAGGCGCGGCAGGGTTTTTATTTTTTTGACGGAGCATGCGTGACAGCAATTAGTCATGATGACTCAGCCTGTAAAACCCACTGCTCCCTGATGTGAAAAGTCATCGACTGGGGGTTTCCCATGGTGAAAACCAAAAGATTCACCCCACACCTCGGCTGGCTTCCTCCACCCTCCCATAGATTGCATTGGATTTCCGCTGTTTCGCCTCCTTTGCTTCCTCTCCCCATTGCTTCTATATGGTTCCATGGCAGCACACCAAATCACAGAGTGTGAGGTGAGGTGCCTCAAAGGAGCTCGAGGCCAAGGATGTGGAGCTCAGAGCCAAGGACGTGGAGCTTAGTGAGCTCAAGGAGGAGAGGAGTGCCCTGCTCCTCCTTTATGTGAAGGAGTTCACAGAGCTTCAAAAGTGGCAGGAGCCCACCACAAAGATGCTTGAGGCATCAGCGGCGTTATTGCACAAAGAAGGAGATACGATAGGCAGTCAGGCGAGCCGGCTGGAGTGCGAGCGGGCCGATCGTGATGAGGTCCAGGATCGCCTAACCACTTGCTGGACCATGTTGCCACACACGTGTTGTGTTTGCACGATAACATCATGCTAGCGCGACCATGCCGGCTGTCGGGCTAAGCCCATTCAACCACCCCATCGACTTCAAGGAGCTGTGGCTTCCTGTCCTAGTCTCCTTCTTGACCTATATCTCCGAGGAGCTGAGCCCTCTCTGCGAGGTGGGGCAGGTGGAGCTAGACAAGGAGGGGGTGCGGGCAGCCGTCGCCGTTACTGGGCGAATCCTGTCAGGTCTTTGTCACTGGAATCCATTCGTGCCATTGGACGTCGTCTTTGAGGAGTTGGCTCCTGTCGACCGGGAGCGGGCTTCGCGGGTGGTGGCACCCTACATCGCCACCGTCAGGCACCTCAAGAACCAGAGGGACTTCGGTGGTGTTTAGGTGTCCTCTACATGGGCATGTCTCGGTGCACCATGACCGTTGGATCAAACTCAGAGGATGCAGATCATTCACTGTACCTCAAGCGTGCGGGTGTGTATGGTTGCATTCTCATCTCAACATAGTTGTTCCCTCTTCGTGCATGCTCATCTCAGCAGTCCTCTTCATGCATGCTCCTAGTGTATTTGTGTTAACCTAGTGTGGGCTCATGCACCCTTCATGGACCCTACCAAACACCCAAAAGTGGGTCGAGAAGGGAACTTTTGCTACCATGCACCATTCGTACACCCTACCTAACACAGCTTCATGCTTCATATGGTTCATGTTCCATGGAGTACTGTAGCACCATACTCTCCGTGCACTGTAGACCTAGTTCTGTTAACATTGATTTCACCGTTCATTCTCGACCGAACAGTCAAAAAAGGGACATGTTACACTATTGTTCATAGTTAACATGCACACAACATGTCAACGGATTTCAATCCTCCGGAAACACCCTTTCGAAGCGATTTTCGCCTCCATCCATTGCTACTACTTCTCCGATTCCGATTGCCTTGTCTGCTACACCACAATACACATGTACGCCGAGGTAGCACGGGATGGGAGGCACGTACACACACGGACCCACCACGGACCGTATTCATGAATAGTAGCTGCTATGTGAACTAAAAATCTATTGAAACACTCGCAGCAATATCCCTCACCACGGATTTATTTATAATGAGTTAGAGTACTAGACATCACTTTTTATCTTCATATCTTACTACACTAGTAACAAGATTATAGTACTGATGTATATGAACCACTACACATGCCTAGTAGTAGAGTACTAGTAGTGTGAGTTCAAGTGTCTGCCGTGTTTCGCACTCCTACGTCGTAAGAGTGGAAACACTTGCTGTAATTGTTTTTATAGAAATAGTGGACACGCTCTACCACGCAGATCCTCCTCGATGGTGGTCTGGAACCTTGCTACTCACTTTCGTCGACATGTGGGACAACCATCATCGGGTGATGACCTACAAGCATAGGGAATCTATCATAGTCCTTTCAATAAGTAAGAGTGTCAAACCCAACAAGGAGCAGAAGGAAATGTCAAGCGGTTTTGAGCAAGGTTTTCTCTGCAAGCACTGAAATTATCGATAATAGATAGTTGTGTGATAGTATAATTCGTAACGGGTAACAAGTAACAAAAGTAAACAAGGTGCAGCAAGGTGACCCAACCCTTTTGGTAGCAAAGAACAAGCCTGGACATACTCTTATATAAAGCAAATCGCTCCCGAGGACACATGGGAATTGTTGTCAAGTTAGTTTTCATCATGCTCATATGATTCGCGTTCGGTACTTTGAAAATTTCATATGTGGGTGGATCGGTGCTTGGGTGTTGTCCTTCCTTGGATATGCCTCCCACTTATGATTAACCACTCTCGCAAGCATCCGCAACTACGAAAGAAGTATTAAGATAAATCTAACCATAGCATGAAACATAGGGATCCAAATCAGCCCCTTACGAAGCAACGCATAAACTAGGGTTTAAGCTTGTGTCACTGTAGCAACCCATCATCTACTTACTACTTCCCAATGCCTTCCCCTAGGCCCAAATAATGGTGAATTTTCATGTAGTCAACGTTGACATAACACCACTAGAGGAAAGACAACATACATCTAATCAAAATATCGAACAAATACCAAATTCACATGATTACTTATAACAAGACTTCTCTCATGTCCTCAGGAACAAATGTAACTACTCACAAAGCATATTCATGTTCATGATCAGAGGGGTATTGAATAGCATTGAGGATCTGAACGTATGATCTTCCACCAAAAAAACCAACTAGCATCAACTACAAGGAGTAATCAACACTACTAGCAACCCACAGGTACCAATCTGAGGTTTTGAGACAAAGATCGGATACAAGAGATGAACTAGGGTTTGAGAGGAGATGGTGCTGGTGAAGATGTTGATGGAGATTGACCCCCTCTCTATGAGAGGATCATTAGTGATGACGATGGCTTCGATTTCCCCCTCCCAGAGGGAAGTATCCTCGGCAGAACAACCATGCCGGAGCTCTAGATTGGTTTTGCCTAGGTCCCACCTCGAGACGGCGGCGCTTTGTCCCGAAAACCTCCTTATGACTTTTTTCCAGGTAAAAACACAACATATAGCAGAAGATGGACTCTAGGGGCCTGCCAAGGGGCCACAAGGTAGGGAGGCACGCCCAGGGGGTAGGGCGCGCCCTCGACCCTTGTGGATGCTGGTGGCCCCCCTCTGATGTTTCTTTCGCCCAATTTTTTTATATATTCCAAAAATATTCTTCGTGAAGTTTCATGACTTTTGGAGTTGTGCAGAATAGGTATCTCAGATTTGCTCCTTTTCCAGTCCAGAATTCCAGCTGCCGGCATTCTCCCTCTTTATGTAAACCGTGAAAACCTGGATTTTGCCTTCTCTCTTTTTCCGGACTTTCATTTGCTTTTGCTTTGGAATCAATTCAAATGGACTTGAACACTTGGTCGTGCCCTTGATTTTCACCCAAGTGGCCCCTCCACCCCTAACTCACATTTCCTTCTCTGAAAAACTCCACAAAAGCCCAAGGAATATTTTTTATGACAGAAAAACATTCATTTTCTTCCATGAAAATCATTTCAGAGAAGTATGCTCCAAAGCAACCCCTAGATTTCTTGCTCCAAAAATCCTGAATAAATTCACAAATATTCTTTGAACCCTAGGGCACCTCCCTGAGCAAAAATATTGCATAACATTTTGTAATATTTTTGCTACAAAAAATCATTTCTGTTTTGGACAGAATGATCACTTTCTACAGCAAGTACCATTTTCCTTGATCCAACGAGGCTGATTTTTCTTGAGCATCATTACCCTCCTAAGAAACTACTAGCCACCAAAAATCAGCCCTAAACCCTCTCTGGTCTGACCATAGTCAAGCTCACAAGTTTCTTTCCAGAAACTTGCCAGCAAGAGAGCCACTCCCACACTACACCTGTGACCAAGCCAACTATGCAAAACAACCAAAACCACTAAGGACTAACTACCAGACATGAATTTATGGCAAGCCGGGGCTCTATGCAAGATTTCACGCGGTGACCACGCGTGTGCACGGTGCCAACATGCTAGTCGACGCGCTCTAGATGTCGCCGAGCGCTCTGTTCATCACGTGCTCGCTTCTTCGGCTGCCGCACCTTGCCAAAACCGCGCCACCATCACCGTCTCGACGCCCTTAACTCCCTCCCGGTGCTCGCCGACGCCGGAGCTCGCTGCAGCGAGCACGGGCGCGGCACGGCCAAGGCAACAGTGCGCTCGTGCCCCTGTGCTCGTCTCATGCCGTGCTCCTGTGCTCGTCGCAGCTCGTCTACAGCTTCCGCGTGATCCCCGACGTCTCCCCCCTCTCTCACTGACGCCATTCGTCACTGGGCGACGCTCCAGAGAGCTCCGACGAGCTCTCGATCCCCGCCTCGGTCTCGCCTATATATAGCCCCTCTCCTGAGCTCATTTCTCTCCTCACTCACCACCACCACATCTCCACGACCCCGTAAGAAGTCGCAGCTCGGTCGGGCAGGCCTCTGGCCGTTGCCCCCGTCCCGAGCTCACCGGCGATCCCCGTCCTAGGACCCTCCCTTTCCAGAGCCGCTCGTGCTCCACCGACTCCTCAGGCGTGTTCGTGGTGATCCACTGGTGCGAGCTGGTGCCGTTGGAGCTACTAGACCGGCCTTGCCTCGCCGGAATCGCCAACTCCGATGAGTCCCACCCGCTGCCGCCGCTGGAGAGCTCTATTCCGACCCTGTCCGGTCACCCCTAGCCACGCTACGGGTACGAGCAGGTGCGTCTCAATCCCCTCTCTCATCCTATCCCTTTGGATCTGGCCAAGGAGCCCTCCTCGCCGGCACGCGCTCCGGCGGAGCCTTGTCGTGCTCTGTCTCTCTCCCTCTCTCCCTCCGACCTGACCAGCAGGGCCCGCCATCAGCCACTCAGGCCGAGCCCGAAGCGGTATGAGTGGTGGCGCCCGGGTGTTTTACGCCTTTTATGTCACCCCCCCGGATTTTCTTTTTAATTCAAAATTAGTTCGAATTGACCAGAACTTTGACCAGCTATAACTCTTATTCTACAAGTCCAAATGAGTTGATTCTTTTTGCATTATGTTCTTACTGGAAAATCCTAGCAGCAGACTGCTACTTCTCAAGGTTGCATTGTATTCACTCGAAGAGGAACGGTGATGCAGCACAATAGTGTAAGTATTCCCCTCGGTTTTTTAGAACCAATGTATCAATCCAGTAGGAGACCACGCGTGAGTCCCTCGCACCTGCACAAACAAATGAGAACTTCGCAGCCAACGCGATAAGGGGTTGTCAATCCCTTTATGGTCACTTACAAAAGTGAGATCTGATAGATAGGATAGTTTGATATTTTTGGTATTTTTGAATATAAGAACAGAAAGTAAAAATAGCAAAGTAAAGTAGATTGTAGATTGATATGTTTGAGAATAGACCCGGGGGCCATAGGTTTCACTAGTGGCTTCTCTCATGATAGCAGATTTCTACGGTGGGTGAACGAATTACTGTCTAGCAATTGATAGAAAAGCGAATAATTATGAGAATATCTAGGCATGATCATTATATATAGGCATCACGTCCGTGGCAAGTAGACCGAAACGATTCTGCATCTACTACTATTACTCCACACATCGACCGCTATCCAGCATGCATCTAGAGTATTAAGTTCATAAGAACAGATTAATTCTTTAAGCAAGATGACATGATGTAGAGGGATAAACTCAAGCAATATGATATAAACCCCATATTTTTATCCTTGATGGCGCAAATACTATACATACCTTGCTGCCCCTGCTGTCACTGGGAAGGGAGACTGCAAGATTGAACCCAAAGCCAAGCACTTCTCCCATTGCAAGAACTATAGATGTAGTAGGCCAAACCCCGATAATTCGAAGAGACTTGCAAGGATATTATAATCATACATAAAAGAATTCAGAAAACAACCAAATATTTCTCATAGATAATGTTGATCATAAACCCACAATTCATCGGATCTCGACTAACACACCGCAAAAAGATTACATCGAATAGATCTCCTCGAAGACCAAGGAGAACTTGGTATTGAGATCCAAAAAGAGAGAAGAAGCCATCTAGGTACTAAGTATGTACCCGAAGGTCTGTAGTAAACTACTCACAACTCATGGTGAGGCGACGATGTTGATGTAGAAGCACTCCGTGGAAGATCCCGCCTCCGGCGGAGTGCCGGAATAGGCCCCAAGATGGGATCTCACGGGAAGAGAAGGTTGCGGCGGTGGAATTAGGGTTTTCTCTATTACTTCGATGTTTTCAGGGTACATGGGTATATATAGGAGGAAGGAGAGCATCGGGGGAGCAACGTGGGGCCCACGGGGCAGGGGGCGTGCCCTCCACCCTCGTGGACGCCACGTTTCCCCTCTAACTTGGTTCTCAAGTCTCCCGTGAAGATATCGTTCCAAAAATATCTCTCCCAAAGGTTTCATTCCGTTTGGACTCCGTTTGATATTCCTTTTCTGCGAAACCATGAAATAGGCAAAAAAAAAAACAGCAATCTGTACTGGGCCTGTGGGTTAATAGGTTAGTCCCAAAAATAATATAAAAGTGTATAATAAAGCCCATTAAACATCCAAAACATCACATATAATAGCATGGAATGATAAAAAAATTATAGATACGTTGGAGACGTATCATAGACCCAAGATGGGATTTTTCCTTGCTGCCTAGAATTTCTGGTAATTTTCAGAAGTGTTCTTGATATTTTCTTTTTGTCCTTTGAATTATTTTCAGAAGGTGAAGCTTGTCTTGAAGGCATCCAGGAGGAGTGTGAAGATCCTCTGCACTAAGGCAAGCCACAACAACATTATCATGGTGTCTTTGCAATATACATGATTTTCTACTTGAATTTATATGATATTCATTGCATATAGTATTAAAATAAATAATGCTTGTGTTATTTAGTTTGTATTGATCAAAATACTTAGTTAACTGAGGTGAATGTTTGAAGTAGTGACATATAGCTTGAGTAGTTGATCAAAGAAAATTTGTCATGACTATGGTAATATGATCATTGGTCTTATTCTCACTATATACATGCTAAGATAAGTTTATTTGATTAATGTCAATTAAAGTGATGAGTATAAATAACAAGTAAGAAAGGACCAGAAATGTTGAAGGTTAAGTTTGTGCAAGTAGAACTTTGAATGAAGTTGATCTGTTCTAATTTGTGATGCATGATATATGGTTGCATAAGCATGGCATATTTTGACTCGAGCATTTTATTTCAAGTTAAACCTGATGATAACTGAACTTGAACATAAAGTTGGTCCGTTCATGGTGCCACTGAATCGGGCTGACGAGTGCAACCACATTTTCCTTTATGGGAAGGCCGGTAGTCATCCGTTGTCATGCCTTTTGTCGGTGCCTCCAACGAGGGAAGGTTATGGTCATGCGTTACCCTGGCCCGGTAAGCAGACATAACCTTGTGAACCCATTGTTGTTATGGTACCGTGTCTACGTTTGAGACAGTTTATTTGCCACGACGGTGGTAGTTTTGCCTTTGGTAGGTGGGTCACTCAGGACTAAGCCCAGTGGGGAGTTGGTCGGAGTGGCCGTAAGAGTGTCATGGGCAACAGAAGAGTTCTGTCGGAATGTCGTTGGTCCACCCGAATGGGAGTGCGAGGCCATGGATTCCTTGGTGTGGGTAAAGTGCGCTACCTCTGCAGAGTGTATTAATCTGTCGATAGCCGCGCCCGCGGATAAGGGTCCAGTTTGTAAGTAAGTCACACCATGGATCAACTGTTATTAATGAACCTTGCACACTAATCAACTTGCATTGCACTGGTTGGATGATGATGAAGTTAGTGAGGCTGACTGTTGTGGTATCATTTGTGATCCTGGAAGTGATCATGTTTTGGTTACGAGGTAACCAGTTGGATCAAGAATGGTTCCGTTCGTGCTTCGTCGTGAGCACTGTTCGGTTGCGAGGCAAACGGTTGGTAAGAGAGTCCGTGTGACTCAATGCACGAGTTTGGTTTCACTGCATGAGTAGCATGTTTTTGTTTGCATTTAACTTGATTAAATGTCATGATGTTGTTTGTCATTATGGTTCTGATTGCTGTGAGCTTGCAAGTACATTCAATGTACTGACCCGGCGTGTTATGCCAGATTTCAGGAAAGTCTAACCGGATCGGAGAGTTGCCGTGTCTAGACTGTGTCCACATCGGTGTCCCTGTGCTATGGAGTCCTGCTACGTCGATGTTCCGCTGCCATATAGATGTCATCCTCGAGGCCCCCTTTTTATCCACTAAATAATTTACATATTGTTCAGCCGCACCGAGTGTGCCGCTTGGCCTCGCAACTTGTTGTAATGTCACTCTATGCTTCCGCTAGTTTCAATAAAGCAGTGATTTCTGTACCAAGATGTTGTGTGTTGCGAGAAGACATGATCTCTGGGTTGGAAATATTGGGTAAGCCGGTCGCTCTGAGCAGGGGTGCCACAACGCTTGGTATCAGAGCCGCGCTGACTATAGGACACGCTAGACTACCAACGTGTTAGCTGGACATTAGTTAGAGTAAAAGTTGAGTGTCGGTAGTGTTTGTAGCTGATTGTTGCATCGCATGCACTCGTTCTATTTTTATTCCTAACCCACTAATGGTTGTGAGTGTAGATGGCTCCGGTGCCTTATCCGTGTCAGTTGCAGCTGATGCCATACACCTCGCTGCATCTCCTTCGTGGCGTGTGGCATCGACTGTACCCTCACGGTGATGACCCAGCATATCGGGTGTACCGGGAGCGTCTAGCCGACTCCGTGTATGATTATCATGTTGTGGTTACTCTGCGCACCAGTTCGTCAACAGGCTCTTACACTCATACCTCTCGGAGCGGTTATGAATCCACCGCCGCTCATGCCGTCCAGGATGATGCATTCGAGATTCTTGTCGAGTTGCGCTACACAGGCTCAGATGCAGAACAATCCAGGTTTTTGTTTCTACCAGTCTTTGCACGATAATGGTCGTGTTCGCTTTCATTTCATTGATCCGACATCTGATAGTGACACTAGCCACCTTTCTCGATATATCACTGCTAGTTATCTTCTGATTCACGAGTTGGCTCGAGAGCTGAATCATGCTCGTTCTGCTTTAGCCGCTGCTAGATCCTACCCTACTCCACCCTCTATGGGATTTACTCCTTATACTGTGCCCAATTCTAGCTCGCCTATTTCTCCGGTTACTCCCTCGAGTAGCTCGGGCACCTCGACAGTGAACCCACACAGTGCTCTTGCTAAGTGGGCGTCTCTTCTTGCTACCCCCGCATCTCCCATCATCACTTCTCATCCCGCGCCTACCCTTGAGGGAGAGCCGTCGAGGCAGCGTCGTCGTGTTACATTTAACCCGGAGGTCTTGGTTGGCGTCATCAGCTTAGGATCTGGGTCTGACTCAGGAGAGGATCCGGCAGCACCGACAGAGTCTTAGAGCGTCCGAGTATCCGTAGTGGTCATGTGATGTACGGATGTAGTTGTATGAGCCATGGTGTATCGTTGCATGTATGCGAGTAGTCGCACCAGTCATGATGTTTATCTTTCATGAATGAGTCTACGTATAAATATGTTGGAACTTTTTATTCGATCGTCGTGTTTCTTGGTTTATTCGTTTCTCTCTTTCGGGTTTGTCACTGTCTTTTCTTCCCACGTTTGGATGTTTCTCATCGCGGTTGCTCTTATTGGGAAAAATAAACAGTATGATGACGCGGGGAGGCAGCAGCATGCAGGCTTGTGAGGATGTCCTTGTTCGTCGCTCAGCAAGGCAGGCATGACACTCCCCCGAGCCGTATCCGCGGCCACCGCCTCCACCGCCAAATCCACCCTCCACTGAACAAATTATGCACATGTTTGGGGAAAGAAGGAGCAATGATCTGATTGAGTTGTTAAGAAGTGTGCAAGCTATGGTTGGGCAGAATGGAAATCAAAATGGCCATCACTCCAAGATGTCAGATTTTCAAAGGATTAAGCCTCCCAGTTTCAATCAAGTGGTTGACCCTTTGGAAGCAGACGATTGGTTACGCACCATTGAGAAGAAACTTGAAATCGCTCGCACTGAAGAGGCTGACAAGGTTCTATTTGCTACCCACTATCTTGAAGGAGCCGCTGCCATATGGTGGGACAATGATAAAGCTCTATGGCCCGCAGGAGAAGAAATTACGTGGACTAATTTCAAGGACCAATTTCTCAAGTATCATATTCCAGCTGGTATCATGAAGGTCAAGCAACGCGAATTTCTTGGTCTCACTCATGGCAGTCTATCAGTAAGTGAATATTTGCACAAGTTCAACCATCTGGCCCGTTATTCCCTTTATGACGTGGCCACGGAAGAAAGGAAGGTTGACAGGTTCCTTGGAGGATTAAATCAACACCTCCGGAGTGCTCTCTACATGATCAATTTTCCAGATTTTTAGTCTCTGCTAAATAAGGCCCTCATTGCAGAAAGAGAATACAAGCCTGTGCAAGACAACCGACCCGCAAACAATGACAACAAGCGCAAATTTGAGACAAAGAAGGACGGACAACCCATACAGAAGGCCCGTACCTGGCAACATACTCACATGGAGTACAAACCCAACTGGCAACAGAATGTGAACAAGACCACTACTCAAGTCAAGAATGTCGTGACTAGTCCAGTACACGAGGAGCGCTAGTGCAACAACACTTGTTTTAGTTATGGACAGACCGGACATTATGCCAGGCAGTGTCCCAAGAAGTCAAAGGCCCTGTTCCAGCCGCAAGTCAATCACATGGGGCCATATCATACCCAGCAGATCATCCAAGGGCAAGTTCATCACCTCTCCACAAACGAGGCTCGGGAAAACCACGAAGTCGTCATTGGTATGTTTCCTGTTAATAACATACCCGCAATAATTTTATTCGACTCTAGGGCTTCCCACTCTTTTGTTTCTCGAAGTTTCGTTGCCCAAAACAAATTTCCTTGCTCTCTTTTGGGGAAAAGTATGCTGGTTCAGTCCCCGCGATTTGTGCTCAAAAGCAAATTGGTCTGTCGAAATTTGGAAATTGATATCAAGGTGTCCGCTTTCCTAACGCTTTGGTAGTAATCGAGTCTGCCAAGTTGGATGTTATTTTGGGAATGAACCGGTTGACTCAATATCAAGTATGCATAAACTGTGCGACTCGAGAAGTCACCTTGAAAAATCAGGAAGAGCAGACTACAAAATTCTATGCTCGCAGGAGTATACCCAAGAAAGAAATGGTCTTCACCGCTGTGGCAAACGAGTTGGGATTAATTCCTATGGTCAGTGAGTTTCCCGATGTATTCCCAGAAGAATTGCCAGGTATGCCACCGGACCGAGAGCTTGAGTTTGCAAATGATCTTTTGCTTGGAACTTCACCGTTGTATAAAAAGTATTATCAGATGCCTTCCTCCGAACTCGTGGAATTAAAGAAGCAGTTGGATGAAATGCTACAAAAAGGATATATCCGCCCCAGTTTGTCACCATGGGGATCACCTGCAATATTTGTAGACAAGAAAGACGGTGGTCTCAGGATGTGCGTTGACTACCGTCAGTTGAACGATGTCACAATCAAGAACAAATACCCGCTACCAAGGATTGATGACTTGTTCGATCAGCTTAGTGGTGCAAACGTATTTTCCAAGGTTGATTTAAGGACCGGATATCATCAACTAAAAGTCAAGAAGGAAGATATTCCTAAGACCGCGTTCACTACCCGGTACTGTCTCTATGAATATACAGTGATGTCCTTCGGTCTCACAAATGCCCCTGACTTTTTCATGCATATGATGAATAAGGTATTCATGGAATTCTTAGATAAGTTTGTGGTGGTTTTCATCGATGATATTCTCATATACTCCAAGAGTAACGAAGAATGCGCGGAACACCTCCGAGTAGTCTTACAACGACTCCGTGACCATCAGCTATATGCAAAATTTAGCAAATGTGAGTTTTGGCTCAAACAAGTTGGATTTTTGGGGCATGTTCTTTCAGTAGAAGGTATCACAGTGGATCCTAGCAAAGTGAAAGATGTGCTTGATTGGGAAGCACCCACGACAGTACCCCAAATCTGGAGTTTCCTTGCATTAGCCAGGTACTACCGTCGGTTCATCGAACGATTTTCCAAGATTTCCAAGCCAATGACAGAACTCCTCAAGAAAGACAAGAAGTTTGAATGGACTGACGATTGCAAGCAGAGCTTTAACAAGCTAAAAATTGGATTGACATCAGTCCTGACTCCCCTAGAACTTTACTGAAGCTTTGATGTGTATTGCGACGCATCCAGACAGGGCATTGGGTGTGTACTTATGCAAGACAGCAAGGTGGTAGCTTACGCATCTCGCTAGCTACAACCTCATGAAGGAAACTATCCTACAAATGATTTGGAACTAGCCGCTATTGTGCACTCTCTAAAGATTTGGAGACATTACCTCATTGGAAAGAGATGTCAAATATTTACCGACCACAAGAGTCTCAAATATATATTCACCTAGCCAGACTTAAACCTTCGACAACGAAGATGGCTCGAGTTGGTCAAAGACTATGATTTGGAAATAAATTACCATCCGAAAAGGCCAATGTAGTTGCTGATGCCCTCAGTCGCAAGCCTACCTATTTGAATGCCATGATGGAGTCTTTGCCTTCAGAACTCCAGCAGGAGATCGCTCAGCTCAACTTGGTAATTATAAATGCCGGCCTTGCGAATATTTTGGAAGTAACTCCTACGCTAGAAGAGGAGATTCGCATAGCACAGGCTAGAGACAAGAGTCTGCAAGTATATATCAAAAATCTACAAGGAGGCAAGACTCGGGATTTCTCAAGAGATGCAATGGGTACACTCAGGTTCAGAGGAAGGATATGCGTACCTGAGCACGCAGATTTGAGGAAGAAAATTTTGGCGGAAGCCCACGAATCCTCATATTCAATACACCCAGGAGGCACTAAAATGCACGAAGACCTTCGACAGTTATTTTGGTGGGATGGAATGAAAAGGGACATCGCATATTTTGTCGCTTGTTGTGACATCTGCAACAAGGTAAGGGGAGCACAAAAAACCCGCCGGACTTCTCCAACCCCTACCCATCTCACAATGGAAATGGGACGATGTTTGCATAGACTTTATCACTGGTCTACCCCAAACTCACCGAGGCAATGATGCAATATGGGTCATAGTGGACATGCTGACTAAAGTGGCTCACTTCATTCCTATCCGCACCATCCTTCGCGGCGATCAACTTGCAAAATTATATGTATCCCGGATTGTCAGTTTGCATGGAGTGCCAAAAACAATCACTTTAGACCGAGGTTCATTGTTTACATCTGCATTCTGGTCCCGACTCCATCAAGCTTTGGGGACTGCTCTCAAATATAGCACTGCCTACCATCCACAGACAGACGGTCAGACTGAGCGAGTAAATCAAATACTTGAAAATATGCTTCGAGCATGTGCCTTAGCCCATGGACCCAAATGGGAAGATTGTTTGCCATATGCGGAATTCTCATAAAACAACAATTTTCAAACCAGCTTGAAAATGTCTCCCTTTGAAGCTTTATACGGCTGTAAGTGCCGCACTCCGTTAAATTGGTCTCAAACTAGAGACAATCGTATCTTCAGTGCTGATCTAGTACTGGAGGCAGAGAAACAAGTCAGGGAAATTCGAGATAGACTACAGCTAGATAAGTCACGACAGAAGAGTTATTATGATACCAAACACCGACAATTCAGTTTTGAAGCTGGTGAAGACGTGTATCTCCGAATAAAACCCATGAACGGAGTCAAGAGATTTCAGACCCGAGGAAAATTAGCACCAAGGTATATTGGTCTGTTCCCGGTCATGACACGAGTTGGCACAGTTGCTTATCAGTTGGAATTGCCGCCAGAATTGTCAGAAGTAGACAACGTATTCCACGTATCACAGCTGAGAAGGTGTATTTCACCACCCGAGAAGAGGACTAATATGTCAGAGATTGAGATTGCCAAAGGTTTTACTTATGCAGAGAGACCGTTTAGAATCTTGGATGATGCAGAAAGGGTCACACGCAGCAAATCGATCAAATTTTACAAGGTCCAGTGGGAGCATCACACGGAAGAAGAAGCAACTTGGGAAAGAGAGGAATTTTTAAGGACAACCTACCCAGAATTGTTTTCCCAAGCAACCGAATCTCGAGGACGATATTCATCTTAGTGAGGGAGGTTTGTGACAACCTAGATTTTGCCTTCTCTTTTTTTCGGACTTTCATTTGCTTTTGCTTTGGATTTGGAGCTTTGGAATCAATTCAAATGGACTTGAACACTTGGGCCAACCCATGATTTTCACCTAAGTGACCCCTCCACCCTTAACTCACATTTCCTTCTCTAAAAAACTCCACAAAAGCCCAAGGAATATTTTTCATGAAAGAAAAAATATTCATTTTATTCCCTGAAAATCAATTCATAGAAGTATGCTCCAAAGCAACCCCTAGATTTCTTGCTCCAAAAATCCTGAATAAATTCACTAAAATTCTTTGAACCCTAGGGAACCTTACTGAGCAAAAATATTGCATAACTTTTTGTAATATTTTTGCTACAGAAAATCATTTCTATTCTGGACAAAATGATCACTTTCTACAGCAAGTACCATTTTCCTTGATCCAATGAGGCTGATTTTTCTTGAGCATCATTAACCTCCTAAGAAACTGCTAACCACAAAAAATAGCCCTAAAACCTCTCTGGTTTGACCACGGTAAAGCTCACAAGTTTCTTTCTAGAAACTTGCCAGCAAGAGAGCCACTCCCACAGTGCACCTATGACCAAGCCAGCAATGCAAAACGACCAAAACCACTAAGGATTAACTGCCAGGCATAAATTTATGGCAAGTCGTGGCTCTATGCCAGAGTTCACGCGGTGACCACACGTGTGCACAGTGCCAACGTGCTAGTCGACGCGCTCTAGATGTCGTCGAGTACTCTATTCATTGCGTGCTCGCTTCTTCGGCTACCGCACCTTGCCAAACCACGCCAACATCACCGTCTCGACGCCCTTAAGCCACTCCCGGTGCTCGCCAACGCCGGAGCTGACCGTAGCGAGCACAGGCACGGCGTGGCCAAGGCAACAGTGCGCCCGTGCCCATGTGCTCGTCGCGTACCGCGCTCATGTGCTCGTCGCAGCTCGTCTACAGCTTCTGCGTGATCCCCGGCGTCTTCCCCCTCTCTCACTGACGCCATTTGTCATCGAGCGACGCTCCAGAGAGCTCCGACGAGCTCTCGATCCCCGCCTCGGTCTCGCCTATATATAGCCCCCTCCCGAGCTCATTTCTCTCCTCACTCACCACCACCACATCTCCACGACCCCGTAAGAAGCCGCAACCCGGCCGGGCAGGCCTCTGGCCGTCGCCCCCATCCTGAGCTCACCAACGATCCCCATCCTAGGCCCCCTCCATTTCCAGAGCCGCTCGTGCTCCATCGACTCCTCAGGCGTGTTTGTGGTGATCCACTGGTGCGAGCTGGTGCCGTTGGAGCTGCTGGACTGGCCTTGCCTCGCCGGAATCGCCAACTCCAACAAGCCCCGCCCGCCGCCGCCGCTCGAGAGCTCTGTTCCAACGCCGTTCGGCCACCCCTAGCCACGCTACGGGTACGGGCAGGTGCGTCTCGATCCCCTCTCTGATCCTATCCCTTTGGATCTGGCCAATGAGCCCTCCTCGCCGGCGTGCGCCCCGGCGGAGCCTCACGTGCTCTGTCTCTCTCCCTCTCTCCCTCCGACTTGACAAGCGGGGCCCGCTTTCAGCCACTCGGGCCACGCCCGAAGCGGTATGAGTGGTGGCGCCCGAGTGTTTTACGCCTTCGACGTCACCCCCCGGATTTTCTTTTTAATTCTAATTTAGTTCAAATTTGACCAGAACTTTGACCAGCTATAACTCTTATGCTACAAGTCCAAATGAGTGGATTCTTTTTGCATTCCGCTCTTACTGGGAAATTCTAGCATCACACCGAAGATGGGATTTTTCCTTGCTGCCTAGAATTTCTGGTAATTTTCAGAAGTGTTCTTGATATTTTCTTTTTGTCCTTTGAATTATTTTCAGAAGGTGAAGCTTGTCTTGAAGGCATCGAGGAGGAGTGTGAAGCTCCTCTGCACTAAGGCAAGCCTCAACAACCTTATCATGGTGTCTTTCCAATATCCATGATTTTCTACTAGAATTTATATGATATTCATTGCATATAGTATTAAAATAAATAATGATTGTGTTATTTAATTTGTCTTGATCAAAATGCTTAGTTAACTGAGGTGAATGTTTGAACTAGTGAGATATAGCTTGAGTAGTTGATCAAAGAAAAAATTTCATGACTATGGTAATATGGTCATCGGTCTTATTCTCACTATATACATGCTAAGATAAGTTTATTTGATTAATGTCAACTAAAGTGATGAGTATAAATAACAAGTAAGAAAGGACCAGAAATGTTGAAGGTTAAGTTTGTGCAAGTAGAACTTTGAATGAAGTTGATCTGTTCTAATTTGTGATGCATGATATATGGTTGCATAAGCATGGCATATTTTGACTCGAGCATTTCATTTCAAGTTAAACCTGATGATAACTGAATCGGGCTGACGAGTGCAACCACATTTGCCTTTATGGGGAGGCCGGTAGTCGTCCATTGTCATGGCTTTTGTCGGTGCCTCCAACGAGGGAAGGTTATGGGCATGCGTTACCCTGGCCCGATAAGCAGACATAACCTTGTGAACCCGTTGTTTTTATGGTACCGTGTCTCCATTTGAGACTGTTTATTTTCCACGACGGTGGTAGTTTTGCCTTCGGTAGGCTGCGTCACCCAGGACTAAGCCTAGTGGGGAGTTGGTCGGAGTGGCTGTAAGAGTGTCATGGCAATGGGAGAGTTCTGTAGGAATGTCGTTGGTCCACCTGAATGGGAGTGCGAGGCCATGGATTCCGTGGTGTGGGTAAAGTGCGCTACCTCTGCAGAGTGTATTAATCTATTGATAGCTGCGCCCGTAGATAAGGGCCCAGTTCGTAAGTAAGTCACACCATGGATCAACTATTATTAATGAACCTTGGACACTGACTTGCATTGCATTGGTTGGATGATGATGAAGTCAGTGAGACTGACTGTGGTGGTATCATTTGTGATCTGGGAAGTGATCACGTTTTGGTTACGAGGTAACCAGTTGGATCAAGCTTGGTTCCGTTCGTGCTTCATCATGAGCATTGTTCGGTTGCGAGGCAACCGGTTGGTAAGAGACTTTGTGTGACTCGATGCACGAGTTTCGTTTCACTGCATGAGTAGCATGTTGTTGTTGGCATTTAATTTGATTAAATGTCATGATGTTTTTTGTCATTATGGTTCTGTTTGTTGTGAGCTTGCAAGTACATTCAATGTACTGACTTGGCGTGTTATGCCAGATTTCAGGAAAGTCTAACTGGATCAGAGAGCTACCGTGTCTAGACCGTGTCCACATCGGTGTCCATGTGCTATGGAGTCCCGATACGTCGCCGTTCCGCTACCGTGTAGATGTCGTGCTCGAGGCCCCCCTTTTGTCCACTAAATAATGTACATATTTTTCAGCCGCACCGAGTGTGCCGCTTGGCCTCGCAACTTATTGTAATGTCACTCTATGCTTCCACTAGTTTCAATGAAGCGGTGATTTCTGTACCAAGATGTTGTGTGTTGCCAGAAGACATGATCCCTGGGTTGGCAATACAGGGTAAACCGGTCCCTCTGAGCTGGGGTGCCACATAAACCTTGTAAAACAAGAGAGAAAAGGCATAAGTATTGTGATACAATGTGTAATAACATCCCATAATGCAATAAATATCAATATAAAAGCATGATGCAAAATGGACGTATCAACTCCCCCAAGCTTAGACCTCGCTTGTCTTCAAGCGAAATGCCGATATCGAAAAATATGTCCACATGTTTAGAGATAGAGGTGTCGATAAAAAAATACGGACATGAGGGCATCATGATCATATTTATGACAGCAAAACAACTTGTCATATAGGTTCTTATGTTAAAGTAACAATTCATTCACAAAGTAAAGTATGAATCAGAAACTTCATTGATAGCCAATAAACTAGGATCTCAGTCATTGAAGCAATTGCAATTTATCATACATCGGAAAGAGTCAAATATAAGAGCTTTTCAGCAAGTCCACATACTCAACTATCATTTAGTCTTTCACAATTGCTAACACTCAAGCGATACTAATAAGTTCAAAGTTTCAATCGGACACAGAGAAAGATAGGGGCTTATAGTTCCGCCTCCCAATGATTTACCTCATGGGTAATGTCAATAATAATGGTTCATGGCTCTCTACATACACATGGATATATATATATATATATATATATATATATATATATATATATATATATATATATATCCAACATATTGTGCTTGCCAAAGGATAAAAAAAGGAAAGGTGATGATCACCATGACTCTTGTATGAGGATAGGAGATAAAAATAAAAGATAGGCCCTTCGCAGAGGGAAGAAGAGGTTGTCATGCACTTTTATGGTTGGATGCACAAAATCTTAATGCAAAAGAATGTCACTTTATATTGCCACTTGTGATAATGGACCTTTATTATGCAGTCTGTCGCTTTTATTTCTTCCTTATCACAAGCTCGTATAAAGCTTATTTTCTTCACACTAATTGGTCATGCATATTTAGAGAGCAATTTTTATTGCTTGCACCAATGACAACTTACTTGAAGGATCTTACTCAATCCATAGGTAGGTATGGTGGACTCTCATGGGAAAATTGGTTTAAGGGATGTTTGGAAGCACAACTAGTATCTCTACTTGGTGCAAAGAATTTTGGCTAGCATGAGAGGGAAAGCAAGCTCAACATTTTGGAGGTCCAAGACAATATAACTTCTGTTAGGATATAAGAAGACATAACCCATTATGTTGTCTTTCTTGTCCAACTTCAACTTTTAGCATGTCATATTTTAACGAGTGCTCACAATTATAAAAGATGTCCAAGATAGTATATTTATATGTGAAACCTCTCTTTCTTTATTACTTCCTATTAATTGCAACAATGACCAAAACTATGTTTGTCAACACTCAACAACTTTTATTCATCATACTCTTTATATGTGAAGTCATTACTTCTCATAAGATTAACATATGATCTTTTTTTTCTTTTTTTCTATTCTTTTCTTTATTTATTCCCTTAAGATCATAGCAACATAGCAAAGCCCTCACTCAAAACTATTCTTTATTATATATCTCATGGACTCGGTTACATAGATAGGGTCAAAGCAAAACTCAAAGCTAAATCATACTAAAAACTTTATTCTTCTAGATCAAGATGTAACCAAAAGGATCGAACTAAGAAAATTGATAAAGATAAAGGTGTGATGGTGATACGATACCGGGGCACCTCCCCCAAGCTTGGCAGTTGCCAAGGGGAGTGCCCATACCCATGTGTTTATGATTCTTTCTTCGAAGGTGGTGATGAAGGAGTTGTTGATGAAGTAGGCTTGTCATCCATCTTCCAAGGAATAGGCTCTCCATCTTAGAAGGATGAACGAGTCTCCGGAATCCTCAAATCTGCAGCCAAACTCATGCTCTTAAATATGTATTCATACTCACAATTTTGGTTTTGCAGCTCACAGATCTGGGCTTGGAGATGCTTGATCTTCTCTTGAAGCTTGAAGATGATCTCCCCAATATGCTTGGTGTCCAGCTTGTGATTACTAGTGAATTCTGCGATCATCATGTGGTTGGCGTTAAGTCCACGCTCCACCATCCCTTGACACTTGGAAAGCTTGATGTTCCATTGCTTCGAGTCTTGTCTCCACGCTTCAGGTATTATTTGGCCCCTCAACGTCGCGGATGTGCAGCACCCCCTCATGCATCTCAATGGTTTGAGGGTGTTGCAGCACCTCCGCAAGGTAGGGGTTGATGACCTTCTCACAAAACTTGCCCTTGGAGGTGCTTGGAGACCTCATGGCGATCTAGATCTGTCAGAAAAACAACTCGAAACAAAAACGGAAGATATTGTCATGGTATGGTGGTCAAAACCTTCGGGAGATTATATAATAATTTTTTTACCGACCGAAAGGAGTATCGTGCAAGAAAATGGAGTCCGGGAGGCACACGAGGTGGCCACAAGGTAGGGGTGCACCCACGGGGTAGGGTGCTCCCTCCACCCTTGTGGCTGCCTCGTGTCTCTTCCGGACTAGTTTTAATTTTCCTAACTTTTTAAATATTCAAAAATAGAGAAGAATTGTTGTTTGGAACGTTTTGGAGTCGGTTTACTTACCGTACCATGTACCTATTCCTTTTTGGACTCTAAAACATTATGGAAAGTGTCCCTTATGTACTCCTCCGGGTGTCACGGTATCAATTATATTGGTCTCAACATTTATGGGATTACCCGTGATATAGTGTTTGATTCTTTGACAGTCTACCACCCTCGGATTTGTGCCTTCGACGTTGTTGATTTTGATGGCACCGGAGCGATGGACATCCTTGATGATGTAAGGGCCTTCCCATTTAGAGATAAACTTTCCAAGAAAAATATTCAACGAGAGTTGTATAGCAAAACATGATCACCTACGTTAAACTCACGCCTTTGTATCCTTTTGTCATGCCATCTTTTAACTTTTTCTTTAAACAATTTGGCACTCTCACAGGCTTGGGTTCTCCATTCATCAAGTGAGCTAATGTCAAATAACCTCTTATCACCGGTATGTTTGAAATCATAATTGAGTTCTTTAATAGCCCAATATGCCTTATGTTCTAATTCAAGAGGTAAGTGACATGCTTTTCCATAAACCATTTTATACGGGGACATACCCATGGGTTTTTTTATAAGCAGTTCTATGAGCCCATAATGCATCATCAAGTTTCTTAGACCAATTCTTTCTAGATCTATTAACAGTCTTCTGCAAAATCAATTAAATCTCTCTATTGCTTAATTCTACTTGTCCACTAGACTGAGGGTGATATGGATATGCAATTCTATGGTTAACATCATATTTAGCAAGCATCTTACAGAAGGCACCATGAATAAAATGTGAACCACCATCAGTCATTAAATACCTAGGGACTCCAAACCTCGGAAAAATAACTTCTTTAAGCATCTTAATAGAGGTGTTATGATCAGCACTACTAGTTGGAATAGCTTCTACCCACTTAGTAACGTAATCAACAACAACTAAAATATGTGTATACCCATTAGAGGAAGGAAAAGGTCTCATATAATCAAAGACCCAAACATCAAATGGTTCAATAACAAGCAAATAGTTCATAGGCATTTCTTGGCGTCTACTAATATTACCAATTATCTGATATTCATCACAAGACAAGACAAACTTACGGGCATCTTCGAAGAGAGTAGGCCAATAAAAACCAGATTGCAATACCTTGTGTGCAGTTCTATCTCCAGCGTGGTGTCCTCCATAGGCCTCGGAGTGACACTTGCATAGGATCTGTTCCTGTTCATGCTCAGGTACACAACGTCTTATAACACCATCTACTCCTTCTTTATAAAGGTGCAGGTCATCCCAAAAGTAATGTCTTAAATAATAGAAAACATTTTCTTTTGTTGGTATGTGAAGCTCGGTGGTATAAATTTAGCAACAATGTAATTAGCATAATCAGCATACCAGGGAGCATTACGAGAAGCATTTATGACAACTAATTGCTCATGAGGAAAGCTATCATCAAAGGTAGTGGGTCATCAAGAACATTCTCTGACCTAGATAAGTTATCTGCAACAGGGTTCTCAGCTCCCTTTCTATCAATAATATGCAAATCAAATTCTTGTAGCAAGAGAACCCATCTAATAAGTCTAGGTTTAGCATTTGTCTTTTCCATAAGATATTTAATAGCAGCATGATCAGTGTGAACACTTACTTTAGAATCAACAATATAAGGCCTGAACTTGTCACAAGCAAAAAACAACTCTCAGAATTCCTTTTTAGTAGTAGCATAATTTCTCTGGGCACTGCCTAGAGTTTTACTAGCATAATGAATAATGTTCCTTTTTTATCAACTCTTTGTCCTAGAACAGCACCAACAGCATAATCACTCGCACCACACATAATTTCTAAGGGTAAATTCCAATCAGGTGGTTGAACAATAGATGCATAGATCAAGGCGTTCTTAAGTATTTCAAATGCTTCTACACAATCATCATCAAAAACAAAGGGAACATCTTTTTGCAAGAGATTAGTGAGCGGCCTAGAAATTTTAGAGAAGTGTTTAATAAACCTTCTATAGAAACCAGCATGACCAAGAAAACTTCTTATACCTTTGATATCTTAAGGACACGACATCTTTTCAATAGCATCTACTTTAGATTTATCAACTTCAATACCTCTTTCAGAAATATTATGATCCAAGACAATACCTTCATTAACCATAAAGTGGCACTTCTCCCAATTCAAGACAAGATTAGTTTATTCGCATCTCTGCAAAACTCGATCAAGGTTGCTTAAGCAATCATAAAAATAAGTTTCGTAAGCGGAGAAATCATCCATGAAAACCTCAACAATCTTTTCACAAAAGTCAGAGAATATAGCAGTCATACATCTTTGAAAGGTAGCAGGTGCATTGCATACCAAAAGGCATACGTCTATAAGCAAAAGTACCAAAAGGGCAAGTAAAAGTAGTCTTTTTTTGATCCTTTCTTGACACGGGTATTTGAGAGAAACCAGAATAACCATCTAGAAAGCAAAAATGTGTATGTTTGGATAGTCTTTCTAGCATTTGATCAATAAACGGTAGAGGGTAATGATCTTTCTTAGTAGCTTTATTTAATTTGCGAAAATCAATTACCATTCTATAACATGTAACAATTCTTTGCGGGATCAATTCATTCTTATCATTTGGAACAACAATAATGCCTCCCTTCTTAGGGACACAATGAACATGACTTACCCACTGACTATCAGCAATAGGATAAATAATACCTGCCTCCAGAAGCTTTAGTATTTCATTTCTTACCACCTCTTTAATGTTCGGATTTAATTGTCGTTGGAGATTAACAACTGATTTAGTATCTCGTTCCAGCTTAATTTTGTGTTGGAATAAAGTGGGACTAATGCCCTTAAGATCATCAAGAGTATATCCAATAGCAGCACAGTGCTTCTTGAGAGTTTTCAATAATTTCTTTTCTTCATGCTCTGAAAGGTTAGCACTAATAATAACAGGATATATCTTCTTTTCATCAAGATAAGAATATTTCAAAGTATCGGGCAATGGTTTACGCTCGAACACGGGATCACCCTTAGGTGGAGGAGGATCCCCAAGGATTTCAATAGGCAAATTGTTTTTCAGAATAGGCCTTTGTTTAAATAATATTTCATCTATTTCCCTTCTTTCATTCATAAGCATATCATTCTCATGGTCTAGCAAATGTTGTTCTAAGGGTTCAGTAGGAGGCACAACAATAGAAGCAAGACCAATAATTTCATCCTTACTAGGAAATTATTTATCACGGGGTTGTCTACGAAATTTAGAAAAATTAAAATCATGAGACATATCCCCTAGACCAACAGTAATAATATCTTTCTCGCAGTCAAGAAATGTCTACCAAATATAATGGGACAAAAGTCATCTTGTGGGGAACCAAGAACAAGAAAATCAGTAGGATATTTTATTTTCCCACACAAGAGTTCAACATCTCTAACAATCCCAATTGGTGATATCGTATCTCTATTAGCAAGCTTGATAGTAACATCAATTTCTTCTAACTCGGCAGGTGCCATTTCATTCATAATTTCTTAATATAAAGTAAAAGGAATTGCACTCACACTAGCACCCACATCACATAAGTCATGATAACAATGATCTCCTATTTTAACAGAAACAACAGGCATGCCAACAATAGGTCTATGTTTATCTTTAATATCAGGTTTGGCAATTTTAGCAGCTTCAGCACATAAATAAATACCATGCCCATCAATATCATCAGCCAAGAGATCTTTAACCATAGAAGTATTAGGTTCAACTTTAATTTGTTCAGGTGGTCTAGGTGCTCTAATATTACTTTTATTAACCACAGTTGAAGCTTTAGCATGATCCTTTATTCTAACAGCGAAAGGTGGTTTCTCAATATAAGCAATAGGAATAATAGGATCAACATTATAAGTAATGGTTTCTTCTTCAACTTTAATTGGTTCAACTACTTTAACTTCAATGGGAGGATATTTAAACCACTTCTCCTTAGGGAGATCAACATGAGTAGCAAATGTTTCACAGAAAGAAGCTACTATTTAGAGGCAAGTCCATATTTAGTGATAAATTAATGTAAAGCATCGGTGTTCATAAAAGACTTAACACAATCAAACTTAAGGCTTATACCTGACTCATTACCTTTGTCGAGATCCCAATCTTCAGAGTTGCATTTGATTCTTTCCAATAAATCCCATTTGAATTCAATAGTATTATTCATATAAGAGCCAGCACAAGAAGTATCGAGCATGGATCGACCTTTATGAGAAAGCCGAGCATAAATTTTTTTGAATAATAATTTCTTTTGAGAACTCATGATTGGGGAATGAATATAACATTGACTTAAGCCTCCCCCAAGCTGAAGCGTTACTTTCTCCTTCATGAGGCCTATATATAT
>LR738715.1:668862408-668923574 GCA_902687465.1 Secale cereale | reverse complement strand
ATATATATATATATATATATATATATATATATATATATATATATATATATATATATAATTCTGATCAGGATGAACTAGATGCATATGATAAACCTTCTGATGAAATTCCAATTTCAATCGGTTGTAGTTCCATGATCCAATATCATCACATAGCCTATACCATGTCAATGTCTTTCCCTTCAAAGATAAAGGGAATACCTTCTTCTTAACAACATCCTCAGGGATACCTGCAAGCTTAAATAATCCACACACTTCATCCACATAGATTAGGTGTAAATGAGGATGCAATGTTCCATCTCCTGCATAAGGATTAGCTAGCAGTTTATCTACCACACCCAAAGGAATTTTAAAGTAAATATTTTTAGTAGGTGTGGTAGGTTGAGGAGAAACTCTTTGTTCTTCCGGTCGGAGTGAAGATACCCCGAACAAACCCCTCAAAGGATTATTTTCCATAGTATCAAGTGACAGTAAATGTCGGTGTACTAAGATAGGGGTACCTTAGTACCCCAACTTGTGCACGGGCAGTAGCAGCTTCCCGCAGCAGGGTTTGCCACGTGCTCGCCGGAAACCTTTCTGGTCCCTATAAAGCCATTCAAGAACAAAGTATACAAGTCAGAAGATCAAGGCCCCGGCAAGAGGAGCTTGCCGGGAAGGCCGCACCAGGCTCAAGATAATCACATTAGCACAAGACCCTGGCAAGAGGAGCTTGCCAGGAAGACCAAGGAATGCACACCTCGAGAAATGCCTCGGCGCATCACGCGCCCCGGCAGGGCCCGGGAAGCGACAAGATTCCGGGCCCGGCAAGATCATGGCCCCGGCAAGGTGCTTGCCGGGGAAACCTATGCTGTGTGCCCACGCTCCAGCTCATCTGCCCACGCGTCGCCCTGGGACCCTTCCAGGGGCGCGTGGCGGATGGCTGTGCAGCCTGGGGTACACGGTGGCGAGTCACGGTGACGAGGCTACCGCCGTGTCGAACGGAGAAGCATGGACGGACACTTTTGGGGTCGACGGTGACGGGCATTTAATGCCCTTGTCCCCCACTGTCAAAGTTAGGTGAAGACCACTGCTCATCCACTGTTCACGCACTATTCCCGCACTATTACAACTACCACCAAAATTACATTTTTGCCCTCCTCTACGTTGATACCTGTCGGTGACCCCTTAGGCTATAAAAGGAGGCCCATGCACAACGTAGAGGAGGTTCGGAGCCTAAGCAACTCTCTCGCTCGGTGTAGCTAAGCACTGTAGATCTTCAAGCTCCCGAGCTCAATACAACCAAGGCAGGAGTAGGGTTTTACGCGTCCGCGCGGCCCGAACCTGGGTAAACTGCCCGCGTGCGCCCCTCGATCTGCTCTTTGTGCTCCCTTACCGCAACATAGAAGGGGCTCCGGTCCCATAGGTGCTCCTGGGAGGACAGTTTCCCCCGACATCTTTGGCGCGCCAGGTAGGGGGCGTCGAGGTTGTGCGAACCTGATCCGGCGCTCACGCGGTCGCATCCTTCATCAACCTCTCCAGCTTCATCAACTTCATCAGCAACAACATGGCACCGAAGAAGAAAGCTTCAGAGGTCGGAGGCCCGTCTGCGTCGGTTCCACCACCACCAGAACCAACGGTTGGTGGAGGAGACGCCGGCGGAAGGGTGGTCGCCGGCGAGGAAACTCACGGCGCCACCAAATCTAAGGACAAGACGGACGACCGGGCGAATTCCAAGGCCTCGGTGTCCGTAGACGCACCACATCCCTCTCAGCAGACGACAGGCCAGCAGCGCCGTGGTACAGGAGGTACCATTCGCTTGCTGGGGCAAGGACAAACCGGAGGATCGCGGGACGCTCAAGGCCATCGTCCTGGCACGAGCAAGGCGCGGTCGCCGGGGCGAGAGACTGCTCCTTCTAACCCTGTTAGAAGTCCGAGCATATCTCGCTCTTCGCACCGCTCGCCGCCGCTCCCCTCCTCTCCAGCAGAAGCTCTAGCAAGAGCACAGCTGCTCCTCGACTTCCCTCTAGCGGCAGACAAGGCTGAAGACTGGAGGGCGACGATACAGAGCCTCATTGCCTTCGCCAACAACGACACGCCGCAGCAGCCGGCGACGTCGCGGCCGCGGCAAGTCGACCAGACGAAGGCCGATGGCAACAAGACCGCCGGGGGTGCAACCACCGTGCACTCCCCACCGCGGAAGCAGAAGACGCCACCCCGCCGGATTAACGTCGACGACGACTCCACGGCGTCGTCGGATCCGCGGGCTCGTCGGGACCAGCGCCAAGTCCTCGACGACCGGCGGCAAGAAGACGCTCGGACGCGCATCGAGCGCCGACGAGAAACCCGACGACAATCGGATCAGCGCGCTGGGACCGCTGTCGACACGTACGCGCCCGGTGAACCAGGCGACTTGCCGTACGCGGCAGGTTGCCCTGCGTTCACCCGTGAGCTGCGGCGAGCCCAGTGGCCCAGCATGAAAAACTTCAAGCCCGACGTACCCGAGAAGTACGACGGCAAGACGCACCCCTCGGAGTTTCTCAGCATCTACACCATCGCGGTGCAGGCTACCGGGGGACGCGACGAGAAGATACTAGCTAACTACTTCCCGCTAGTGCTTAAGCCAAACGTCCGTTCTTGGCTTATGCACTTGCCGGACAACTCCATTTCTTCGTGGGCAGATCTGTGCCATCAATTTGTTGGCGCCTTCACGGGCGGCCACAAACCCCACGGCCAGGAGAGCGATCTCCACATCTTGGCCCAGAAGGAGGGAGAATCCCTGCGCAAGTACATCCAGAGGTTCAGCCGCGTGCAACACAACATTCCCGATGTCCACCCTGCCGCGGTTATCAGCGCGTTCCACCAGAACGTGCGCAACCGCCGCATGAGGGAAGAGATGGCCATGACCAAGATTCGGGATGTCAGCGAGCTCTACGCTCTGGCTGACAAGTGCGCGCGCGCCGAAGAGGGGAGGAGACTCCCCGGAGAGGATACTGGCGCAGGAGGAAGCGACAGTGAGGATGCCGCCCCGGCAAAGAAGAGCCGACGGCGGAACAACAGAAGAAAGAAGAGCAAGGAAGTGCTGTTCGTCGAGCAGCCCAACAAGGAGGCTCCCGCCAAGAAGGCACAGGCTGGCGGTTCCGGCAAGGAGCCTGCCCCTGTAGCGGCAGCCGATAAGCAGGACGGCTCCGACAAGCAATATTGCAAGATCCACTGCACCAAGGGCCACGATCTTTCGAACTGTAAGCGAGTCGAGTACCTCGTAGAGCAGCAGAAGGCTGAATACGAGCGTCGCGACAAGGAGAAAGCCCAAGGTGGCGGAGGAGAGCCCAGCAAGAAGCGGCCATTCAATGGCCGGGGAGGACGCCGCGGCAAGGCCAAGCAGCTGCAAGGTGATCGACCTCCCCGGGGCCGCGACAAGGACGAAGAAGACGACGACGACGACATGGAGGAAGGAGATAACAGCGAGCAGGAGTTCCAGAAGGCCACAAAAGTTCTGTGTGTCGACGGTGGCGCCTCTCTGCACACTTCCCACCGCCAACTCAAGCAGTGGGTGCGGGAAGTAAACGCAGCTGAGCCGCCCGTTGAGTCACGCAGGCTGCTGAAGTGGTCCAGCACGCCCATCATTTTTAACCTTGAGGATCACCCTGACCGCACAACGGCGGTCGGGTGCTTGCCGATGTTGGTCTCACCAACTATCCGCAACCTCAAGGTCACCAAAATGTTGGTTGACGGCGGGGCCGGCCTGAACTTGATCTCCTCAGCTGTGATCAAGAAACTCCAGATCCCAGACGGCGAGCTCGAAGAAACCGGGTCGTTCCAAGGAATAAACCCGGGAAGGAGCAAGCCGAAGGGGAAGATTACTCTGCCCGTGACCTTTGGCGGGGAGCTCAACTTCAGTACGGAGAGGATAACCTTCGACGTGGCCGATATCCCATTGCCATACAATGGGATACTTGGACGTCCTGCCCTCGCCAAGTTCATGGCAGCTTCCCATTATGCCTACAACGTACTCAAGATGCCAGGGCCGATAAGCGTCATCTCTGTCCCTGGCGACAAGAAGGACGCGCTTATCTGCGCCGACAAGATCTACCGGGATGCAGCAGCCGCAGCGGAGAACAACACACTTGCCGCTGAAGCTCCCGGGGGGAAGAACAAGACCAAGTCCGGCAAGAGCACTAGGGCCCACTCCGGCAAACGCACCTCTTCGGAGTGCTGCGCTGCCGTCCAGGACGCACCATCGAGCTCCACTGGCAAGTACAAGAAGGGGATGGCCGCTCCACCGGCAACCAAGAAGGTGTCCGCCAAGGAGGACGGCACTGGTGGTACCTTCACCATCAGTGCTACGCTCGACAACAAATAGGAAAGCGCGCTCGTTGCCTTCCTGCGGGCGAATGTCGATGTGTTTGCGTGGCAACCATCTGACATCCCCGGCGTTCCCAGGAAGGTAATTGAGCACAAGCTTGCTGTTTGTCCTCATGCGCGGCCCGTCAAGCAGAAGGTCAGGAAGCAAGCCGTGGAGCGCCAAGAATTCATCGCCGAAGAGATAAAGAAACTAGAAGCAGCAGGCCTGGTCGGAGGTGTGATCCATCCTACGTGGTTGGCCAATCCAGTTGTCGTACGCAAGGCCAATGGGAAGTGGAGACTTTGTATAGACTTCACTGATGTGAATAAAGCATGTCCCAAGGATCCATTTCCCTTGCCGCGTATTGACCAGATTGTTGACTCCACCGCTGGATGTGAGCTGCTTTCCTTCCTTGATGCATATTCAGGGTACCACCAGATTTTCATGGCCAAGGAAGACGAAGAGAAGACTGCATTCATTACTCCATGCGGCACTTACTGCTTCATACGCATGCCCTTTGGATTGAAGAATGCAGGCTCGACATTTGCAAGGGTGGTGCACACTGCTTTTGAGCCACAGATCCACAGAAATGTAGAAGCATACATGGATGACATAGTGGTCAAGAGCAAGAGCAAAGATACCCTGATCCAAGACTTAGAGGAAACCTTTGAGAATCTGCGCAAGATCCAGCTCAAGTTGAACCCCGAGAAGTGCGTCTTCGGAGTCCCCTCCGGCAAGCTTCTCGGGTTCTTCGTGTCCCAGAGGGGGATTGAAGCCAATCCCGATAAGATAAAAGCCATCGAGCAGATTGAAGCCCCGAAGCGCGTCAAGGACGTAAGGAGACTTGCTGGTTGTGTGGCTGCCCTCAGTAGGTTCATTTCAAAGTCTGCAGAACGCGCCCTGCCTTTCTTCAAGATTTTGAAGAAGGCAGGTCCTATGAAATGGACTCCGGAAGCGGAGGCAGCGCTGCAAGACTTGAAAGGATACCTGTCCTCCACTCCAATACTTGTCGCACCTAGGCCACAAGAAAAGTTGCTGCTATACCTAGCAGCAACCAATCAAGTGGTTAGTGCTGCGTTAGTAGCGGAGAGGGAGGCGGATGAGGAATCTACACCACCGGCAAGCGAATCCAGCGACAAGCAGGGGGCTTCCCCGACAAGCTCTGGCCCCGACAAGGACATGTCTGCGCAAGAACAAGGAGAAGTGCGAAGGAAGATGGTACAGCGCCCAGTGTATTTTGTGAGCTCCCTCCTGCAGGGGGCTAGATCAAGATACTCTGGGGTACAGAAGTTGCTTTTTGGCCTCCTCATGGCCTCAAGGAAGCTGCGCCATTACTTCCAAGCACACGAGATAACAGTGGTCACTCGCTTTCCGTTGAAGAGGATATTGCAGAATCCAGAAGCAACAGGAAGGATCGTCGAGTGGGCATTGGAGCTGTCAAGCTTTGGTCTCAAGTTTGAGAGTACTTCAACTATACAGAGCAGAGCTTTGGCAGAATTCATAGCTGAATGGACCCCAACGCCAGATGAAGAAGTTCCAGAGACAAGCGTCCCCGTCGAAGAAGCGAGCAGCGAATGGGTAATGTACTTTGATGGTGCCTTCTCGCTGCAAGGCGCCGGTGCTGGCGTGGTACTCATAGCGCCCACCGGAGAGCACCTCAAGTATGTTGTCCAGATGCACTTTCCCAAGGAACAAGCGGCAAACAATACTGCTGAGTATGAAGGTTTGCTTGCCGGCCTCAGAATTGCAGCCGAACTTGGGATCAAGAAGTTGATTGTGCGGGGAGATTCACAATTGGTGGTCCGACAAGTGAACAAGAGTTACCAGAGCCCTTTGATGGAAGCTTATGTTGATGAAGTGAGGAAGCTTGAAGAACACTTTGAGGGCCTGCAAATGGAGCACGTCCCGAGAGCTCAGAATGATATTGCCGATGGCCTCTCAAAGTGTGCTGCGATGAAGTTACCTGTGGAACCAGGGACCTTCTTGCTCAAGCTAACTCAACCATCCGTTACACCATCAGCTGGGCAAAGTAAGAAGAGAAAGTTGGTCTCCAGCGACTACTTGCCGGCGGATCTTCCCGAAGCCGCCGCCAAGGTCCCCAAGATCAACCGCCAAGATGCTGAGGAACAGTTTGCTCCTGCAGATCCAAGGGTCTGTACAGTTGAAGCAAGCGTTCCCGACAAGCCCTGCCCCGGCAGGCTTGCCGGGGGATCATCAGCTCCGACAGAACCGCAGGTTCTTGCCGTAGAAGCTGAGGTTCCCGCAGCAGCCCTCATGCCTTTAGTCCTTGTTGTTGAGCCTCGGGCTCCAGCGTGGGCACAGCAGATCGTCCGTTTTTTACAAACTGGAGAACTTCCCGACGAGCCAGAAGAGATAGAAAAAATAACCAGGCAGTCAAGTATGTACCAGTTCATTGACAATGAACTGTACAGAAGAAGACTCAATGGTGTCAGGTTGAAGTGCATCTCCAGAGAAAATGGACAGAAGCTGTTGGCAGAGATACATGGAGGCATATGTGGCCACCACATTGGCGCAAGGGCACTTGCCGGAAAGGCGTTCCGGCAAGGGTTCTTCTGGCCAGAAGCCCTCCAAGATGCAACTGCACAAGTAACCAAGTGTGAAGCGTGCCAGTTCCATGCCAAGCAAATTCACCAGCCAGCTCAAGCTCTCCAGACGATCCCTTTGTCCTGGCCCTTCTCGGTCTGGGGGCTCGATATCCTCGGCCCCTTTCCCCGCGCAGTCGGGGGCTTTGAGTACTTGTACGTTGCGATCGACAAGTCCACAAAGTGGCCAGAAGTGGAACCAGTGAGAAAGGTGACAGCACAGTCAGCAGTTAGGTTCTTTAGGTCAATTGTTTGCCGTTTCGGAATCCCTAACAGGATCATCACCGACAACGACACACAGTTTACAAGTCGCACCTTCATGCAGTACGTCCAAGACCTTGGCGCCAAGGTCTGCTTCGCTTCTGTTGCTCACCCAAGGAGCAATGGTCAAGCGGAGAGGGCCAATGCTGAAGTGCTGCGCGGGCTCAAGACAAGAACCTTCGACAGGCTGCGCAGGTGCGGAAGAAACTGGATAGAGGAGCTACCGGCGGCTCTTTGGTCAATCAGGACGACACCAAGTCGAGCCACCGGACAGACACCCTTTGCTCTTGTCTATGGAGCAGAGGCGGTTCTCCCCACGGAACTCGTATACGGATCTCCTCGAGTGCTCGCTTATGATGAGCTCGAGCAAGAGCAACTGCGACAAGATGATGCATTGCTCCTTGAGGAGGAACGTCTCCAGGCTTCTGTACGAGCTGCTCGATACCAGCAAGCCTTGCGTCGCTACCATAGCCGCAAGGTCAAGGCCAGGAGTCTCGAGGAAGGCGACCTTGTTCTTCGGCGTGTTCAGTCCGCCAAGAATTCCAACAAGTTGACGCCGAAGTGGGAAGGCCCTTATCGGGTGAGACAAGTCACAAGGCCCGGAGCTGTCCGCCTTGAGACCGAAGAAGGCTTACCGGTGAGCAATTCCTGGAACATAGAGCATCTTCGCAAGTTTCACCCATAAGGCGCGGTTGCCGTGATCCGCTCCGGCAACCACCTTTTGTACGAGTCTTGCCGCTGTTGCATATAAACCTTTGTACAAAGCTGGGCGCAGATCCCGTGCATCAGTAAAGTTTTTGTGCTTCGCACTAGTTGCCATTTCCATGCTTTTCTTTGTTATTTGCATGCATTGTTTGGCACCTTGTGCAACGCACATCCCCGGTAAGCACTAGCAAGCCGTGAGGCCATATACTTGTTTTGCCTCCTCTTTTTCTTTCCCTCTTAAGCAGAAGGAGTATTCCTCGCGCACAAGTTTGCCGGGGGGGAAGGAGATGGAGGTGTAAACCAAGTGCCGTTCAAGAAAGAGAAGCCTTGTCGGGGAACAAGCAATTTATGAAAGCTAAGTTACCAAAGTTTGAGTAATTCAAATTTTTAAATTTTTAGTTGTCTTCCTTGAACAACCACACTTTGTATGGAAAACCTGTGCGCGGAGGAACCTACCCGTGGCTAGCCGCACCCTTACTTTGTTTTCGAGCATGCTCAACGACTTAAGTGAGCTGCGACAAGTGTCGCGCCCTTACTTCGTTTTCGAGTTCGCTCAGCAAGCTAAGTGCGCTGCGACTAGCTGCGGCAAGGTTACTTGTCGACGAGGTCCTTTGCCAGCAGGCTGCTAAGAGTCCAGCACCCAGCGCTCGCGGCGAGGGCCCCTTGCCGGCAAGTCCCCTAAAAGCGTAGGGTAGAAAAGCATACAAAGTGGAGGACCAAAAGCAAGGGAGATAACACCGCATTGATTGATCAAAATAAGATAGTATATTACAGAGATAACTTGGCACAATAGCTAATTGGTTCATGTTCATAACACACTTTGCAGCGGCAAAGGAAACAGAAAGAAAGAAGCCTAATCTACGCGGTCGCCTTCACGCCTTGAGATCTTGTTCACCTTGGCGACGATATGGGCAACCTGCGCCTTCAACGCCTCCTGATCAGCGTCGTCCGGCAAGGAGCGGAGGACGTTGACAAGGTTGATGCCAGGGTTGCGGTAGACGATCTTCGTCAAGACGCGCTCCAAGGTGCCCGCGCAGAGCTGACGCGACTCATCGGCCAGCTACGCGGGGAGCTTCTCCCGCAGCCGTGCAAGCGCCGGCGCGATTCCCCTGAAGAAGAGACTTAACTTGGCGCTGTGGGGGAGGTCCTCGTCGGGAGAGTACACTAGGTGCTCCGCCCTCAGTGCCATCATCTCCTTGTCAATGCTGGCAGCGGAGGTGACCAGATCGTCAGTCCATTGCTCCACCGCCTGGCTGAAGTTGTTCGCTGAGACGGCGGCACTCTCCACCAAGTTCCGCTCCTTGCGGAGCTCGTCCTTCAGCTTCGTCTCGCGGTCCCGGGCGGTGTCGAGCGAATTAGTCAAAGTGGAGACCTTCAACTCCAAGTCAGCAATTGAATCCTTGGCGGCAGTGAGCTCGTCGCCTTTCTTGGAGAGACGTACCTGCAAGTTAGAGTTGGTGTGGGCATCTTTCTCCCGCTCCACATTGAGTGCGGTGACTCTGTCCTCGCTTGCCTTCAGGTACCGCTCCAGCTGATCCACCTTGAGCTCCAGGTCCCTCTTGGCGGTTTCCGCGGCGGCTACGGCATCCTTCGCCTCCTTCAGGGCCCCGCCAATGGCCTGCTCCCAGGCGGTGAGTTCGTCGTCATGGCCGTCGAGCTCGACCTTCCGCTGGTTGAGCGCCCCCTCCCGCCGAGACAACTCCTCGGCGGCCAGCCGCTGCCGCTCTTCTGCCTCAGCCTTCTCCAGGAGGAAGGCTTGCTGCTCCCCGGCAAGCTCTTCCCGCTCCACCGCCAAGTTGCGGAGGGCTGCCTGGTTGGCGGCGCGGAGCTCCGCGGCGCGCTTCTCCAAATCGGCTCCAGCCTTGGCGGTGAGAGCTTCCCGGGACTCCAGCTTCGCCTGCCTGGCCCGGTACAGGGCCAGGAGCTGGCGAAGAAGCTTCTCCTCTTCGGGCTCGTCACTCCCGCCAAGCGCTTCGACAACCTTCAACCCCGCGGAGGCGAGGACCTCTCCATCGTAGGTCTCTCCCTCCTCGGGGGCTCGCGACGAGGACGCCCACGGGACTTGTATGAAAACCCCGTTGGGAGCCTCAAGATAGACGCCCGACCGCTCCATGGAGGCGGAGGGGTCGGTGGCTGGTGCAGCGCTTGACGCTCCTGCTGCCTCCGGGCCAGCAGTGTGGCCGCCGGTCCCCTCTCCAGCCGCAGCGTCTGCGGTCGGGGCAGTCTCCTCAGCGGCGGGCTCGTCGGCTCCAGTCATGCCCTCTGCGGCAGTGGCATCGCCGCCGTCGCCGTGCACGCCCTCCTCACCGGCGGTCTCCGTCTCCATCCACTCCGGTGCAGGAGGATCTAGCAGAAGAAAAAGAAAAGAAAAAGTCAAGCAAATATCCAAAAAAAGAAGAGTCCAAGAAGAAGAAACTACAAAACTCACCTTCACGGACTTCTTCAACAACAGGCTCCCGCGCCGGGGAGTTCTCCCTTGGCACCGGAGTGGTGGCCCCTGCTGGTGGAGGGCCGCCTGCGCCCTCCCTTGGCGGAGTGCTCACCCTCGTCGGGCTGCTCACCCTTGGCGGGGAGCCCGCCCTTGGCGGGGTGCCCGTCCTTGGCGGAGCATTCTCCCTCGCCGGGGAGCTCACCCTTGGCGGGGAGAGTGGGGCAAGTAGCTCGTCGGGGGCAGTCTCCGGGCGCTCCTGCGGCTGCGGCTCCACTTCTGCACAAGACAAACAAGACAGCAAAATATCAGTACAGACGACAACCTCAAACGCGCCCGTCAACCAAAATGACAAAGACCAGACTTACGCTGGGGGCTGCGCTGGGGGCTGCTCCCCGGAGCAGCAGGTTGATCCGGCAAGCTTGCCGCTGGCGTGTCTCCGGTCGCCGCGGCGGGCGAGTCATCTTCAACCTCGACCACAGGGATCTTGGCCCTCTTCGCCATCCGATGTGCCAGGGTCCTGAAAGCAAAACAAAAACAAGATCAGAATCATCAAGGAAGATCAAGACAAAATCGAAGAAGTTACAAGTTGCAAGTGCTTACTCCTCCTCCTCGTCGTCGTCGGAGCTAAGGGCGAAGAAGTCGAACTCCACCTGAGATGCTCCCGCGCGAGGAGCAGGGGGAGAAGGCTCCCTCGGGCGCTTGGCAGTCTCCGGGGTTGTGGGCTGCGAAGACCCAGCCTCCGTTGACGCCGAGGCCTGAGGAGCAGGAGGAGCGGCCGTTCCGCTCCGGGAGGATCCCCCTCCGCTTGGCGCCGGTGCGCGGGGCGCCTCCGTCGCGGCTTGGCTCGCCCTGGTGGCGCGCGTCGCCCGGCGCGCAGGCTGCTGTCGAGGCGCCTGCGGCCTTGTCGCCGTAGCCGCCTTGCAGAGGCGCTTCCTCGGTGGTTGCGTAGGACTTGCCGGAGGCGGGGAGTTCTCTGAGGACGAGGAGGCGTCGTCGTCAAGTCCCAGAGATCCACCGGTGTCTTCATCAGCCTCGACGTCCTCCTCCTCCTCCCCGGCAGGCCCGCTGGGTCCAGCATCATGCCCTGCGGTCCCGCTCCCTCCGGCGGCCCCGCTCCCTCCGGCGGCCCCGCTCCCTCCGGCAACCTCGCTCCCTGCGGCGGCCTCGCTCACCCCGGCAACCCCGGGTATCCCGGAAAGCCTCAGGGAAGGCACCCCGGCAAACTCATCGGGCGGAAGCTTGAGCAGCCTGAGGATTTCCGCCTCCTCTGCGCGGTTCGCCTCGTCCGCGGCCTGCGCCTCATCCACGGTGTATCCAAAATCTCCCGCCGCTGCAGCTGCGGCGGCCTCCTCCATCCTGGAAGCGATGTAGGCTATATCCCGAGCCGTAGTAGCCCGGGTGAGGCCCCTATTCTCCTCGGTGTTCTTGGGCGTCTCGACAAGGTTGTCGAAAAAGCTCAGCACAGTAGCCGGCGAAGGCTCGATCCAGGTGGGGATGACGCCGTGGGAGTCGCACGCTGGCATCATCGCGCGCAAGGAATCCCGGGCGGTGCTATTGCACAGTGGCACCACTCCCCGGGAAGGTTTAAACCACTCCGGATGGGCCAGGTCATGCTTAAAGAGCTCTCGGACCATCCCCTTCAACTCCAAAGCAGTGAAATTGAAGTTCAATCCAGGGCGCAGCCTCATGATATCCGCCGCATTGCCAAATTCCCATGCGGCCCTCTTCCTCTCTTGTAGAGGGGCGATGCGGCGGCGGAGGAAATCTGCCCCAACCTCTCCGATGGTCAGATTGGCTACCCGGAGACGAATAATCCTAATAAGGGCAATGTTGAGCTTGCTGTCCTCCGGGGCCAATTCGCTCCAATCTCTGCCGCGCACTATGGCAGTTGTGCGCGGCGCGGTGAAGGGCTCCGGCTGGTCCTCCACTACCCAGCACCAATCTGCACGCCTTTCTTCCCACTTGCCGCGGAGTTCTCCCTTCAGGTATGAATCCTTCTTGTTCAACCGGAAGATCCAGGAGATGCCGCCGGAGAGGGGAGCGCCAGCCTCTACTCTAGGCATAAAGAAATGGCGAAAAAGGGCTACGTTCGGATGGATCCCAACATAGTTTTCGCACAAATGGACGAAAACCGCCATCGTAAGGATGGCGTTGGGAGTAAAGTCTAGAAGGTGGAGGCCATATGTGTTCACAATATCACAAAAGAACTCCGAAAACGGAGGGCACAATCCACAATGGAAGAAAGCAGCAAAGAAGAAGTACCCGCCGGGGAACATATCTTTAGCGACGGCGGGGAAGGCTCTGGTGCGGGGATGAGCTTTGGTCTCCCCCGACCAGAACAGATAATACTTGTTCCGCAGCTCCTTCGCGCCAAGCCTCGGCGCGAAGACCACATTCCTCTTCCACAGGGCGGCCAGCTTCGCCGCCTGCTCAGACTTCTCCTTCTTGGCCTTGTCCGCTTTCGCCTTGTCGCTCTTCGGAGCCATGGCGGAGGCGGCGAGGGGAGAGGCGAGGAGCTCGACGGCGCCGCGGATGCGGAAGACGGCGGAGGAGGGGTGGAGGCAAGGAGCGGCGGGGGTTTCTGGAGAGTTAAGACGCAATGAAGACGATGGAGGGAACTGCCCCTGCTTCCTCTGCTTTTAAGGGGGAAGTGGGGGACGCTCCGCATTTCCCATTAAAGAACAGGCCACGATCTCTCCCACGACGCCGCAATCGACGCGTGCCGTTAGGGAGGGATACGGCGGATACGGAAGGGGATACGGCTTGCCGTGGGCCGTGCGTGCCCGTGCACTGTTTTGGGCCTGGCCCAACAGCGTTCGGCACCGTGTGTGGCCCAGGCCCGGGGGCTCCTGTCGGTGTACTAAGATAGGGGTACCTTAGTACCCCAACTTGTGCACGGGCAGTAGCAGCTTCCCGTGGCAGGGTTTGCCACGTGCTCGCCGGAAACCTTTCTGGTCCCTATAAAGCCATTCAAGAACAAAGTATACAAGTCAGAAGATCAAGGCCCCGACAAGAGGAGCTTGCCGGGAAGGCCGCACCAGGCTCAAGATAATCACATTAGCACAAGACCCTGGCAAGAGGAGCTTGCCAGGAAGACCAAGAAATGCACACCTCGAGGAATGCCTCGGCGCATCACGCGCCCCGGCAGGGCCCGGGAAGCGACAAGCTTCCGGGCCCGGCAAGATCATGGCCCCGGCAAGGTGCTTGCCGGGGAAACCTATGCTGTGTGCCCACGCTCCAGTTCATCTGCCCACGCGTCGCCCTGGGACCCTTCCAGGGGCGCGTGGCGGATGGCTGTGCAGCCTGGGGTACACGGTGGCGAGTCACGGTGACGAGGCTACCGCCGTGTCGAACGGAGAAGCATGGACGGACACTTTTGGGGTCGACGGTGACGGGCATTTAATGCCCTTGTCCCCCACTGTCAAAGTTAGGTGAAGACCACTGCTCATCCACTGTTCACGTACTATTCCCGCACTATTACAACTACCACCAAAATTACATTTTTGCCCTCCTCCACGTTGACACCTGTCGGTGACCCCTTGGGCTATAAAAGGAGGCCCATGCACAACGTAGAGGAGGTTCGGAACCTAAGCAACTCTCTCGCTCGGTGTAGCTAAGCACTGTAGATCTTCAAGCTCCCGAGCTCAATACAACCAAGGCAGGAGTAGGGTATTACGCGTCCGCGCGGCCCGAACCTGGGTAAACTGCCCGCGTGCGCCCCTCGATCTGCTCTTCGTGCTCCCTCCGCTCCCTTACCGCAACGTAGAAGGGGCTCCGGTCCCATATGTGCTCGTGGGAGGACAGTTTCCCCCGATAGTAAATTTCAGCACACTATATAAATGTTTCCTTACAAAATTCCACTTACCAAAGGTGCTTCACTCCCCGGCAACGGTGCCAGAAACGAGTCTTGATGTCCCACAAGTATAGGGAATATATCATAGTCCTTTCAATAAGTAAGAGTGTCGAACCCAATGAGGAGCAGAAGGAAATGTCAAGTGGTTTTCAGTAATGTTTTCTCTGCAAGCACTGAAATTATCGGTAACAGATAGTTGTGTGATAGTATAATTTGTAACATGTAACAAGTAACAAAAGTAAACAAGGTGCAGCAAGGTGGCCCAATCCTTTTTGTAGCAAAGGACAAGCCTGGACGTACTCTTATACAAAGCAAAGCGCTCCCGAGGACACATGGGAATTGTTGTCAAGTTAGTTTTCATCATGCTCATATGATTCGCGTTCAGTACTTTGAAAATTTGATATGTGGGTGGACCGGTGCTTGGGCGCTGTGCTTCCTTGGACAAGCCTCCCACTTATGATTAACCACTCTCGCAAGCATCCGCAACTACAAAAGAAGTATTAAGGTAAACCTAACCATAGCATGAAACATAGGGATCCAAATCAGCCCCTTACGAAGCAACGCATAAACTAGGGTTTAAGCTTGTGTCACTCTAGCAACCCATCATCTACTTATTACTTCCCAATGCCTTCCCCTAGGCCCAAATAATGGTGAAGTGTCATGTAGTCAACATTCAAATAACACCACTAGAGGAAAGACAACATGCATCTCATCAAAATATCAAACAAATACCAAATTCACATAATTACTTATAACAAGACTTCTCCCATGTCCTCAGGAACAAACGTACCTACTCACAAAGCATATTCATGTTCATGATCAGAGGGGTATTGAATAGCATTAAGGATCTAAACATATGATCTTCCACCAAATAAAGCAACTAGCGTCAACTACAAGGAGCAATCAACACTACTAGCAACCTACAGGTACCAATCTAAGGTTTTGAGATAAAGATCGGATACAAGATATGAACTAGGGTTTGAGAGGAGATGGTGCCGGTGAATATGTTGATGGAGATTGACCCCCTCTCGATGAGAGGATCGTTGGTGATGACGATTGGTTCGATTTCCCCCTCCTGGAGGGAGTATCCTCGGCAGAACGGCCCTGCCAAAGCTCTAGATTGGTTTCGCTCGGGTTCGCCTCGAGATGGCGGTGCTTCGTCCCGAAAACCTGCTTATAATTTTTTTCCAGGTCAAAACACATCATATAGCAGAAGATGGACTCCGGGGGCCTGCCAGGGGGCCCACAAGGTAGGAGGGCACGCCGAGGGGGTAGGGTCGCCCCCACCCTTATGGATGGCTAGTGGCCCCCATCTGGTGCTTCTTTCGCCCAATATTTTTTATATATTCCAAAAATAATCTCCATGAAGTTTCAGGACTTTTGGAGTTGTGCAAAATAGGTATCTCAGATTTGCTCCTTTTCCAGTCCAGAATTCCAGCTGTCGACATTCTGCCTGTTCGTGTAAACCTTGTAAAATAAGAGAGATAAAGCATAAGTACTGTGATATAATGTGTAATAATAGCCCATAATGCAATAAATATCACTATAAAAGCATGATGCAAATGGAAGTATCATCGGCCATGCACTAAATGACTCCGTACTAGAGTGCACAACTGCACGGTAGACTACCCCAGTCGAAGCGCCGCAATAATGCCCAATGAGCCATCAAATCACAAAACCAACGATAAGTTGAATGGACGAAGAAACCATCATTTCACTCTTCTCCCTCACCGTCCTCTCTTGAAGAAAACCCCAACTCGCTTCTCCCTCATCTTGTTCCTCATTTCTTCAAGGAAACTCCAACACGCTTTTGCCATTGTTCTTCTCTCCCAAAGAAGGAAAGGTGAGCGAATCAACGGTGTTGCTTCTGGCCAAGGCCCGATCTTGCAACCCCACGACCGATTCTAACCCCCTCTCTGTTCTTATTTTGGGTTTGTCATTATGGTTTCTTTCCTTTTATTTCTATTTGATAGTTTCTTGATGGACCCTGGAGCACCGACTGAAGTGATGTCTATGGCTCTGGCCAAAGCTGTCAAGGCTCAGGGTACGAAGAAGCGCAAGCATCCCTCCAAGACTACCATAGACAAGATCAAAGCCATCACCCTGTCCAAGCCCCCCTCTCCAGGATCCCTCGTTAAGACGGTCTAGGTAATATCTCTTATTGACGATCTTTTTGGCAATCTTGATCGTGTTTTTTCATCTAACTTGCAACGTGCTTGCTAATATACGAGGTTTGTGTAATGTACACGCAGTACTAGTAGTACAACTTTTTGGCGATCTTGCATATGATTTTTGTGTGCCAAATGATGGTTCTAAATGGCTCTTTTGACCAAAACATGCGAGAGGTTGACATACATATGATTTTTGCACATAACACTATTGATTTCTTATAGATTACTTTCAACTACTATATGAACATCAATGCTAGCTGTAGGAAATGCAAGATTTTCGCTCTCATGGGTTGGAAGTGAGTATAGTATCCTTAGTAACTTGTGTTATGGATATTGCAATTAATCCCTTTGTTCAAAAATATAAGATGTTTTAACCTTTTTGTGTATCTCATGTAGACATGTTTTAGTGTCTTCGTTCACTCATTTATGTGCTCATATGTAGTCATATATGGAGTAAAATATAGGAACTCATCTTATATTTTTGAACGGTGGTAGTAATAAAATATTTGGTTTCTGTTTGAATTAGAACCAGGTCCGTCATGGATACGAAGTTCTCAAAGTCATGTCGTGTGAATTGGAAGACCTGAGGATGTGTTCTACTACTAAACTATCCACCTGGTGTGTCCTTGTAGCCACATGTCGTGAGCAAGTGTTTTCATGTAGCATTGTTGTCACGTGTGGTCTCGAGGGTGTACTTTACCACAACAATTTCCTAGTTGTGCCTTCGATTACGAATGGTGTGGTTCTTGTGAAGCTTCCCGGCAAATCTGATGCCGACTGTCTTCATCGTCATGTTTATGAGTGGAAAGACCACTCTGTTAGGTTCTCCAAGGTTGATGAGATGGCGAAGGTGCCTGTAGACATCTCTCACGAAGTCCATGGCCTGGTAAGTTATGTGGGGTACATCCCATAGGTCGATGGCAAGAAATAGTCCGCAGAGTTTAATTAGTGCAACTTTGCTTGTCTGTAGTAAGTAATATTGTTCAGTACTTGATTTGTGTGTGTGAACCCTATATGGTTTAGTACTGCCGCTTTTGTTATGTGGTGAGTCATGAGAACAGTCTATGTTAATGTTTGTCCACTCAATTCAGTATGTATATTTTGAAGTATCCAGATCATCTTTTTTGTGAGGACGGTTTATCAATTATGGTTACACTCCAATATATGTATGCATTGCAGGGTTTATCGCACCCACCGGGATTTCCAGTCCCACGGATGTTCGCTCCATACGAGTTGTCCCGACCTTTGGACTATCCTGCTTGTGGGAGTAAGAGGGGGCCCTACATGCCACCCATAATTGGACGATCAACCTTCAATAGAACTTGAACATAGTGATATCTTGGTAAGGATTCACTCGTGTCACATCAAGTAAATCTTATTGATCTACTGCCATGGTTTCTTACTTTTTCTACAATTTTACGTCACAGGTTTTGCCATGTCACATTCGTTACAGAATAAACCGTTTGGTTTGCTCTGTGATGGTTATTTTAGCAGGTTTCACTTCTTATGATGTGCCAGTAATGAAGGCACTGTCCATCACTTATATTACTAGACAAAATTGGATCAGTCTGTTGTCTGAGTACAATATGAAGCCCTCTAATCAACTGCAGTTTGTTTTAACAAACATGCCACAATTAGTCCTTCTTGCGTTTAAAAGAGGGACATAAAAAGATCGAATTCAAGCCGCGGAGCCTAGCGAAGTTAGAAAGCTGAAGTATGAAACCATAGCAGACCAGAGATGATTGATGATGTCTCGCACATCGGTACCACCTTCAGCATCGGATCAAGTACCGGCACCTGCTTTGACGACACTGGCTCTAGCACTGACAGCGGCATCAGCTTAGTCTGATCCACCAGAGGATTGGGCACCGAGCACGTCAGCGGATTAGGCTGGTCTACTAGAGGATCGGGCATCGACACGGGCACCTGCTCCGACACCGGCAGCACCATCTCCGGCATCAGCAGCGGCACTATCAGTCGCACTGCCATGGTCACCAGCAATGACTTTGGTACCTACAGCAACACTTGAACTTGCACTTGCATCTACTTCGACCCGTGCAGCGGCAACGGAACCGGCAATAGACTGGGCTATAGTTCACACTGCATATACCAAAGTCCTTACAAAAACCGAAATCTTTACCTTCTTGGTAAGCATTGGCATCCCAAGTGCTTTGTTCTTTTTTCTTTCCATGTTATTTCACATGATTCACTTTGTTGATCTAACTGTTTGTGTATGTCTTCTTGTTTGTAAACAGAGAATTCTTAGAGCAACTAGGGAGTTGTCCAATAATCCGGGTGACCGTGGCCAAGTTTCTCTTACCATGCGCAGCCTTGGTGTGATTGAACCTGCTCAATATATCGTAAGTAGAAAGTATGGCCGCATGATGATTGATGCTAAATGATGGTCAAGGTTCAAAACTCAATCAAATCTTGCGGTTGGGGATTATGTGAAAATCGAACTTTCTCGGCAAGGAGAGCTGGTCCTAATCAACATTGAAATTCTTCAGTAGCAGCACGCAACTGCCGAACTGATCTATCCTCTAAGAGTTTTTGATTTAGTAATAATATGGCATGGTGAAGCAAGTGTACTGTGTATATAAGTAGTACTACAGTATTATTTATCACGTAGGGTATCATGAAAGAACTGCAATTCTGATTGCTAGTTATGAAATGTCGGTCGAGTTCATTCTAACAGACGTCGTGCTTTATTTAATTTTCTGTATTCGCCTTGCGGCAACTTCTAAAACTAGCGTTGTACTGCTCGATTGCAATATTTACTGGCTGAAATGCGCTGAGTTAGAACACATGGGCCCCCAAACATGCAGGCCCACCGGCCTGTGGCCCAAATCCAGACCCGTCAGCCTATCTAAGTATTTTATTCTCATCTGAACCCCATATTATGTTATATATATTCCCCTTCATTTTTCTTATGCATAAAGTTGTGATATAAAATATTTTTATATTTATTTAAAGAGGGAGTATCTCTCTATCAAAAATATATTTATGTGTAACTAGTTACTCCTACCATTATACTTCCTTTTGCTGATATGCGGGGCATCCGGCAACGGGGTCGACATGACATGCACCATATTAAAGTTCATAACTGCACGGTAGACTCACCCCGGTCGTAGCACCGCGGTAATACCCAATGAGGTGTCAAATCACAAAAAACACCTTTCCAGCAGTAAGCTGGTCGGACGAAGCAGCAATATTTCACTAGGATTGAATACCCTTCTCCCTCATCTGCTTGTTCACAGAAAACCTCCTCTCTGTGATTGCTTAGGATTTCTCATGGAGAACCATGTATGAATTCTTCATCCATCCCCGATAAATCCTAGCCCCTTGGTCGTCGATAATCGTAGGATGGCAGCCGCCGCCGTTGATGCATTTTTCTTCCTACCGAATCTAGTGTGTTTCATTTGCGTGCCCAAAGTGCGAGGACCCTACAGGTTTCTGCACCCTTGGCGAGATGCCAAACTTGTTCCTTCTCATCCTAACACATGATTTTAAAACATGCACAATATGTTCCTAGAATCACCTATTCTGTCCGGGGGGTTGGGGTTTTTGAACATGCTGTCGACTAATTTGGAAATTTGGATTGCTATATTTGGATAAAAGTTACTAGTACCATGGTCAACACTTACGTGAAAGAGGAAATTATTTCTAGATTTGGATAGCGAATAAATTGTGTTCTCATATTATATTTCATGCAGTGCATCCCTTGCTCTGCCAGAACATATGTACTCAAAATGGTCGGCCTTTCCATAACTGAATACAATATTTTAATGATCACATTTAAGACATGCCATGGATATAAGTTCCTAGTTGGGTTCATGAACCAAGAATATTGCTCCTTTTTTATGACCGAACTTGGATAAACTTTCTCAAGTGTTACAGACTGAAAATTGGCAGACAAATGTTGATGCAAATTGCAGAACCTGGTCTAATCTTCACTATGACCTTCCATCCTGACGTCAATCCAGTAGTTCATCCATGTTAGTTTTGTATGTGGTTCTTGCATGTTACCTCAATTACTTCTTAATCCATCTATTCTGTCCAACTAATCACAATTTAACTTTAGAAGTAGCAACAATTTGTGATTCCCTTCTCTCACGAAGATGCTACTTCTAACTAATATTTCTTATAATTGGTGGAACGTGTGGGTTATTACAAAGTTCAGGACACTACTAGTTTGTTATTTGATAAGAACTCAACTATTACTGATGGCACTGAAGTTTATTGGGACGACATCCACCAGTTTCTACACTTTAATGATCGTCTTGAGGTCCTTGTGGGGCATTTCAATGGTGGAAGGCCACGTGGGATATGTGTGCCACTGGTGCACACATTGAACAGGTCCAACTATGTTAAGAAACTGATGGTACGAGTTGTTTTCTGTTATATATTTTGTTCATAAATTCTTGCTTATACACAGTTTTACAACTATGATCTTTTGAAATAGAAACTTCACTGTTTTATTTTTCTTATACAGTTGTCTGACCATGGTCGGGTCAGACTTGCGCTTGGTCACAACATGATGTTTATGTCGACCTACTCCATTTCCGTTAGAGGTGAAAAGATACTTATTCATGGGTGGTCTCAAATAATGAAGGCCCGTCGGTCTTGGAGAATAGGACAAAAGGTTATGTTCATGGTTTTCCATGGCTCTGAAGTGAATATCCTATTTATTGACTGCATTGCAAGATGAAGCCGCTTTCAGAAGGTTGTGGATGCGCGGGGTGGCCCTGGGCCTTGTCCTGGGGCTTGGTGGCCTCACCCTTGCTTAACTGTAGGCAAAGTATCACTATTTGAGGCGTGCTTTGTACGGTTGAACCTGTATAAGTACTGATACTGCTTTCAACTATGGTTGTTAAGTGCCCGCGCTGGTTCTAGTTAAGGTTATTAAGTACCCCTGCTGCTTTTACAGTTTGTTGTGTTTCTTTAGTCTCGTCTTCCTCCAGCCACCAAAGTCAAACCAGCGTCGGCGGGGCGCCTGCTTCTGCCTCCCATAGCTAGCTGCGCCTCAGCGCACGCATCACCGGCCCACCGTCTCCTAAATTGTTAATGCCGACGTCAGGCCCACCCCGCACCCGAACCAGTCAACCCATGTACTCCCCTTCGCCCGTGACTTCACCGCCGCATTTTTCCCGGCTCTTGTTTGTTCCCGTCTGAGGCCTTGTCGTCGTCCTCCGCACGCTTTCATGCGCTGCCGCGGCGCCGCCCTCACGCGTTGTCAACATGCTCAACAAACAAGAGGAATCGGGAGAGGACTGTACGTGGAGAGGATGATAGTAGGGACCCACCATGTCCATGGCCGTACGCAAGCAAGTTCCTCATTTTTTGTTATATAATCAATTGTCAGTGTATAAAAAAAGAAAATACTTCCTCTTAGTGCTTTGCTGACATCTGGGACCCACGAGTTTTCAGCGTATAGTCAATAAACAAGAAAACTACACAAGAGCGGCTGACACCTCGGACGTAGTTGCTCGAGCAGTATTTTTTTGTTATTGTTGAGACGAAGCAGGGTTTCAAATGGGTTGTGTCCCATCTAGCCCAGGCTTCTATTTTACGTTCACTAGCTTTTTTGTGAAAATGGCTAGCCCAGTTTATTTTTTCTGAAGAATACCCAATCCAGGCATACCCAACCCAAGTGTACTTATTTTTCTCCGCCCTACTGGGCTACAACTCTTTTAAGAAGACTACAAATCTTTAAAGTAATATGAAATGGGATGTGAATAGAAAACACATGACAAATTGCCAATTACTTCCAACCTTTAGTTGTTGTTTTTTCACATTTTCATATTCCAATTTCATTAGGTTTGAACCTAATTAAAATATATCATGAAAGTACTAAATCTGGCTCGACATTTTGGTATTAACAATAGTTTGTACCCCACCGGAATATGCAAAATTTTGTTTAAATTTTTTACCCTGGCCCTGGCCAACAAAAAGAAAATGGACTGCAATAAATTGCATAAGAAGTTGCAAATGAGCTATAAATTATTAACAAAAATAGGAAATGGGATGACTTGTGGGCCTATTAAGTTGACATGTATGCAAGATTTTTACACTTATTATATATTAGTCAACAAACGATTCTAGCACAAGTGACCACTGGATGTCAATCCAACGGCCGTCGTGCTTCCTCAATCTCTGATCTTCTTGCTCCAGCCACCAAATCCAGCACCGGCGGGACCGCCTGCTCCCGCCTCCCGTGGCCGGCTGTGCTGTCGTGCATGCCTCACCGCCCCCTACTACTGAAGGAAATATGCCCTAGAGGCAATAATAAACTTGTTATTCATATTTCCTTATATCATAATAAATGTCTATTATTCATGCTAGAATTGTATTAACTGGATGCATGTGTGGATACATCGACAAAACACAGTGTCCCTAGTAAGCCTCTACTAGACTAGCTCGTTAATCAAAGATGGTTGAGTTTCCTAACCATATACATGTGTTGTCATTTGATTAATGGGATCACATCATTATGAGAATGATGTGATGGACATGAAACATTCATTAGCTTAGCATATTGATCGTTCAGTTTTATTGCTACTGCTTTCTTCGTGTCAAATACATATTACTCCGACTATGAGATTATGCAACTCACGAATACCGAAGGAATGCCTTGTGTGTTATGAAACATCACAACGTAACTGGGTGATTATAAAGATGCTCTATAGGTATTTCCGAAGGTGTTTGTTGGCTTGGCATAGATCGAGATTAGAATTTGTCACTCCAAGTATTGGAGAGGTATCTCTGGGCCCTCTTGGTAATGCACATCATAAAGAAACCTTGCAAGCAATGTGACTAATGAGTTAGTTGCGAGATGCATTACAGAACGAGTAAAGAGACATGCCGGTGACCAGATTGAACTAGGTATGAAGATACCGACGATCGAATCTCGGGCAAGTAACATACCGATGACAAAGGGTATAACGTATGTTCTCATTACGGTTTGACCAATAAAGATCTTCGCAGAATATGTAGGAACCAATATGAGCATCCATGTTCCGCTGTTGGTTATGGACCAGATATGTGTCTCGGTCATGTCTACATAGTTCTCGAACCCAAAGGGCCCGCACGCTTAACGTTCGATGACGATTTGTAGTATGATTTATGTGTTTTGGTGACCTAAGATTGTTCGGAGTCCCGAATAAGATCACAGACATGACGAGGAGTCTCGAAATGGTTGAGAGGTAAAGATTGATATATTGGATGATGGTATTCGGACACCGGAAGTGTTCTGTGTGGTACCGGGTACATATCGGAGTACCGGGGGGGTTACCGGAACCCCCAGGGGGAAATATATGGGCCACTTGGGCCATAGGAGGACGGCAAGGTAGCCCACAAGGGGTGGCTTTCCCCCCACATGGGGAGTCCGAATTAGACTAGGGGAATGGGGCGGCGCCCCCCTTTCCTTCTCCTACTCCCTCTCCTTCCCTCTTTGTCCCCCAATGGAAGGAATAAGGGGGGGTGAATCCTACTTGGACTAGGAGTCCAAGTAGGACTTCCCCCACTTGGGGTGCGCCTAGGGCTAGCTCCCTTCCCCTCCCTCCTTTATATACATGGGGAGGGGCGCCTAGAACACACATCAATTGTTCCTTGCCATGTGCGGCGCTCCCTCCCCAGTTTGCTCCTCCGGTCATAGTGTCGTAGTGCTGAGGCGAAGCCCTGGGTGGATTACTTCAGCATCACCGTCACCACACCGTCGTGCTGACGAAACTCTCCCTCGACACTTTGCTGGATCAAGAGTTCGAGGGATGCCATCGAGCTGAACGTGTGCTGAACTCGTAGGTGTCATACATTTGGTGCTTGATCGGTTGAATCGTGAAGACGTTCGACTACATCAACCACGTTGAATTAACGCTTCCGCTTTCGGTCTATGAGGGTACGTGGAAACACTCTCCCCCTCTCGTTGTTATGCATCCCCTTGATATATCTTGCGTGAGCGTAGGCATTTTTTTGAAATAGCATGCTACGTTCCCAACAGTGGCATCATGAACCAGGTCTATACGTAGACGATATGCACGAGTAGAACACAAAGGAGTTGTGGACGGTGATGTTCATACTGCTTACCACCAACGTCTTATTTTGATTCGGCGGTATTGTAAGAAGAAGCGGCCCGGACCAACATTACATGACCACGTTCATGAGACCGGTTCCACCATTACGTGCAACATGTTTGCATAAAGGTGGTTGGCGGGTGTCTGTTTCCCCTACTTTAGTTGAATAAATTTGACTACGGCCGGTCCTTGTTGAAGGTTAAAACAATAAACTTGATAAATCACCGTTGTGGTTTTGTGCCGTAGGTAAGAACGGTACTTGCTAGAAACCCGTAGCAGCCACGTAAAACTTGCAACAACAAAGTAGAGGACGTCTAACTTGTTTTTACAGGGCATGTGTGATATGATATGGTCAAGACGTGATGAGTTATACGTTATTGTATGAGATGATCATGTTTTGTAAATTATCGACAGCCGACAGGAGCATTATGGTTGTCTCCTTGTTGTATGAAATACGAATGCCATGTAATTGCTTTACTTTATCACTATGAGTTAGTGATAGTAGTAGAAGCAATAGTTGGCGAGACGACCAGGACGCTACGATGAGATCAAGGTGTCAAGCCGGTGACGATGGAGATCATGATGATACTTTGGAGATGGAGATCAAAAGCACAAGACGATGATGGCCATATCATGTCACATATTTTGATTGCATGCGATGTTTATCTTTTTGTGCATCTTATTTTTCTTAGAACGGCGGTAGCATTATAAGATGATCCTTTACTAAAATTTCAAGGTACAAGCGTTCTCCTTGAGTATGCACCGTTGCGACAGTTCGTTGTGCTGAGACGCCACATGATGATCGGGTGTGATAAGCTCTACGCTCACATACAATGGGTGAAAGACAGTTTTGCACATGCAGAATACTGAGTTAACTTGACGAGCCTAGCATGTACAGACATGGCCTCGGAACACTGGAGATCGAAAGGTCAAGCGTGAATCATATAGTAGATATGATCAACATAAGATGTTCACCATTGAAAACTAATCCATCTCACGTGATGATCGGGCATGGTTTAGTTGATTTGGATCACGTGATCATTTAGATGACTTGAGGGATGTTTATCTAACTGGGAGTTCTTAATTAATACTCCCTCCGTCCCAAAATAAGTGACTCAAAAGTGACTCAACTTTGTACTAACTTCAGTACAAAGTTGAGTTAGTTTTGAGTCACTTATTTTCGGACGGAGGGAGTATGATTAATTGAACTTAATTTATCATGAATGTAGTCCTGGTAGTTTTTGTATATTTATGTTGTAGATCAATGACCCGTGCTACCGTTCCCTTGAATTTTAATGCTTTCCTAGAGAAAGCTAAGTTGAAAGATGATGGTAGCAACTACACGAACTGGGTTCGTAACTTGAGGATTATCCTCGTTGCTTCACAGAAGAATTATGTCCATGATGCTAGGTGACAAGCCCCCTCTCGCTAATGTGGACGCTTTGAACGTCTCGCAGACACGGTCTAATGACTACTCTATAGTTCTATGTGCCATGTTTTATGGCTTAGAATCGGGACTTCAAAGATGTTTTGAACATCATGGAGCATATGAGATGTTCCAAGAGTTGAAGTTAATATTTCAAGCAAATGCCCGAGTTGAGAGATATGAAGTCTCCAACAAGTTCTATAGCTACAAGATGGAGGAGAACAATTCTGTCAATGAACACATACTCAGAATGTCTGCGTACCATAACCACTTGACTTAGCTGGGAGTTAATCTTCTAGATGATAGTGTTATTGACAGAGTTCTTCAGTCACTTCCACCAAGCTATAAAGGCTCCGTGATGAACTATAATATGTAAGGGATGGAGAAGACAATTCCCGAGCTCTTCGCAATGCTAAAAGCTGCGGAGGTAGAAATCAAAAAGGAGCATCATGTGTTGATGGTTAACAAGACCACTAGTTTCAAGAAAAAAGGCAAGGGAAAGAAGGGGAACTTCAAGAAGAATAGCAAGAAAGTTGCTACTCCCAGGAAGAAACCCAAGTCTGGAGCCAAGCCTGAAATGGAGTGATTCTACTGCAAAGGGACTGGTCACTGGAAGCGGAACTACCCCAAGTATTTGGCGGATAAGAAGGATGGCAAAGTGAACAAAGGTATATTTGATATACATGTTATTGATGTGTACCTTACTAATGCTCGTAGTAGTGCCTGGGTATTTGATACTGGTTCGGTTGCTCATTTTTGTAACTCGAAACAGGGGCTACGGATTAAACGAAGATTGGCTAAGGACGAGGTGACGATGCGCGTCGGGAATGGTTCCAAGGTCGATGTGATCGCCGTCGGCACGCTACCTCTACATCTACCTTCGGGATTAGATTTAGACCTGAATAATTGTTATTTGGTGCCAGCCTTGAGCATGAACATTATATCTGGATCTTGTTTGATGCGAGACGGTTATTCATTTAAATAAGAGAATAGTGGTTGTTCTATTTATATGAGTAATATCTTTTATGGTCATGCACCCTTGAAGAGTGGTCTATTTTTTGTTGAATCTCAATCATGGTGATACAGATGTTCATATTATTGATGCCAAAAGATGCAAAGTTGATAATGATAGTGCAACATATTTGTGGCACTGCCGTTTAGGTCATATTGGTGTAAAGCGCATGAAGAAACTCCATGCGAATGGACTTTTGGAATCACTTGATTATGAATCATTTGATGCTTGCGAACCATGCCTCATGGGCAATATGACTAAAACTCAATTCTCCAGAACAATGGAGCAAGCCACTGACTTATTGGAAATAATACATACCGATGTATGCGGTCTGATGGGTGTTGAGGCTCGCGGCGGGTATCGTTATTTTCTAACCTTCACTGATGATTCAAGCGGGTATATCTACTTGATGAAACACAAGTCTGAAACATTTGAAAATTTCAAAGAATTTCAGAGTGAAGTAGAGAATCATCGTAACAAGAAAATAAAGTTTCTACGATCTCATCGCGGAGGCAAAAATTTGAGTTATGAGTTTGGTCTTGATTTAAAACAATGTGGAATAGTTTCGCAACTCATGCCACCTGGAACACCACAGCGTAATGGTGTGTCCAAATGTCGTAACCATACTTTATTAGATATGGTGCGATCTATGATGTCTCTTACCGATTTACCACTATTGTTTTGGGGTTATGCATTAGAGACAATTGCATTCACGTTAAATAGGGCGCCGTCTAAATCCGTTGAGACGACATCGTATGAACTATGGTTTGGCAAGAAATCTAAACTGTCGTTTCTTAAAGCTTGGGGTTGCGATGCTTATGTGAAAAAGCTTCAGCCTGATAAGCTCGAATCCAAATCGGAGAAGTGTGTCTTCATAGGATACCCAAAAGAAACTGTTGGGTACACCTTCTATCACAGATCGGAAGGCAAGATCTTTGTTGCTAAGAATGGAACCTTTCTAGAGAAGGAGTTTCTCTTGAAAGAAGTGAGTGGGAGGAAAGTAGAACTTTATGAGGTAATTGCACCTTCTCTCAAATTGGAAAGTAGCTCATCACAGAAAACCGTTCCCGTGATGCCTACATCAACTAACGAGGAAGCTAATGATGATGATCATGAAACTTCAGATCAAGTTACTACTGAACCTCGTAGGTCAACCAGAGTGTGTTCCGCGCCAGAGTGGTACGGTAACCCGGTTCTTGAGGTCATGTTACTAGACCATGATGAACCTACAAACTATGAGGAAGCGATGATGAGCCCAGATTCCGCAAAATGGCTTGAGGCCATGAAATCTGAGATGGGATCCATTTATGAGAACAAAGTGTGGACTTTGGTTGACTTGCCCGATGATCGGCAAGCCATTGAAAATAAATGGATCTTTAAGAGGAAGACTGACGCTAATGGTAATGTTACTGTCTACAAAGCTCGACTTGTTGCGAAAGGTTTTCGACAAGTTCAAGGAGTTGACTATGATGAGACTTTCTCACCCATAGCGATGCTTAAGTCTGTCTAAATCATGTTAGCAATTGCCGCATTTTATGATTATAAAATCTGGCAAATGGATGTAAAAATTGCATTCCTTAATGGATATCTCAAAGAGGAGTTGTATATGATGCAACCAGAAGGTTTTGTCAATCCTAAAGGTGCTAACAAAGTGTGCAAGCTCCAGCGATCCATCTATGGACTAGTGCAAGCATCTCGGAGTTGGAATATACGCTTTGATGAGGTAATTAAAGCATATGGTTTTATACAAACTTCTGGAGAAGCATGTATTTACAAGAAAGTGAGTGGGAGCTTTGTAGCATTTTTGATATTATATGTAGATGACATATTATTGATTGGAAATGATATAGAATTTTTGGATAGCATAAAGGATACTTGAAAAAGAATTTTTTTAATGAAAGACCTTGGTGAAGCTGCTTATATATTGGACATCCAGATCTATAGAGATAGATCAAGACACTTGATAGGACTTTCACAAAGCACATACCTTGATAAAGTTTTAAAGAAGTTCAAAATGAATCAATCAAAGAAGGGGTTCTTGCCTGTGTTACAAGGTGTGAAGTTGAGTCAGACTCAATGCCGACCACTATGGAAGATAGAGAGAAAATGAAAGTCATTCCCTATGCCTCGGCCATAGGTTCTATGATGTATGCAATGCCGTGTACCAGACCTATTGTGTGCCTTGCTATAAGTCTAGCAAGGAGGTACCAAAGTAATCCAGGAGTGGATCACTGGACAATGGTCGAGAACATCCTGAAGTACCTGAAAAGGACCAAGGATATGTTTCTCGTTTATAGAGGTGACAAAGAGCTCATTGTAAATGGTTACATTGATGCTAGCTCTGACACTGATCCGGATGACTCTAAGTCACAAACCGGATACGTATTTTTGTTGAATGGTGGAGCTGTCAGTTGGTGCGGTTCCAAGCAGAGCATCGTGGCAGGATCTACGTGTGAAGCGGAGTACATAGTTGCTTCGAAAGCAGCAAATGAAGGAGTCTGGATGAAGGAGTCCATGTTTCATGAGAGAACCAAACACATCAAGAGACGCTTCAACTCCATCCGCAATCAAGTCAAGGAGGGAGACCCGTTGACTAAGCCTCTTCCATGAGCAAAACATGATCAGCACCAAGACTCCATGGGTGTTAGAGTCATTACAATGTAATCTAGATTATTGACTCTAGTGCAAGTGGGAGATTGAAGGAAATATGCCCTAGATGCAATAATAAAGTTGTTGTTTATATTTCCTTATATCATCATAAATGTCTATTATTCATGCTAGAATTGCATTAACTGGATGCATGTGTGGATACATAGACAAAACAAAGTGTCCCTAGTAAGCCTCTACTAGACTAGCTTGTTAATCAAAGATGGTTGAGTTTCCTAACCATAGACATGTGTTGTCATCTAATTAACGGGATCACATCATTAGGAGGAGGATGTTATGGAGATGACCCATCCGTTAGCTTAGCATATTGATCGTTCAGATTTATTTCTACTACTTTCTTCATGTCAAATACATATTCCTCCGACTATGAGATTATGCAACTCCTGAATACAGGAGGAATGCCTTGTGTGCTATCAAACATCACAATGTAATTGGGTGATTATAAACATGATCTACAGGTATCTCTGAAGGTGTTTGTTGGGTAGGCATAGATCGAGGATAGGATTTGTCACTCCAAGTATCGGAGAGGTATCTTTGGCCCCTCTCGATAATGCACATTAATACGTCCATTTTGCATCATGCTTATATGTTGATATTTATTGCATTATGGGCTGTTACTATATGTTTTGTCACAATACTTATGCCTTTTCTCTCTTATTTTACAAGGTTTACATGAAGAGGGAGAATGCCGGCAGCTGGAATTCTGGGCTGGAAAAGGAGCAAACTCTGGACATCTATTCCGCACAACTCCAAAAGCCTCGAAACTCAACAAAACTTCGTTTCAGAAAATATAAAAAATATCTGGCGAAAGAAGTCCACGAGGGGGGCCACCGGCTGTCCACGAGGGTGGGGGGCGCGCCCCCCTTCCCAGGGCGCGCCCCCCCTGCCTCGTGGGCCAGCCGGAAGGCCCCCGATGCCCATCTTCTCCTATATGAGGTGTTTTGACCGGGAAAAAATCAGGAGGAGGAGGCTTTCTGGACCAGACGCCGCCGTCTCGAGGCGGAACCGAGGCGGAAACCAATCTCGGGCTCCGGCAGAGCTGTTCTGCCGGGGATACTTCCCTCCGGGAGGGGGAAATCGTCACCGCCGTCATCACCAACAACTCTCCCATCTTGGGGAGAGCTATCTTCATCAACATCTTCACCAGCACCATCTCCTCTCAAACCCTAGTTCATCTCTTGTATCCAATCTTTGTACCCAAACCTCAGATTGGTACATGTGGGTTGCTAGTAGTGTTGATTACCCCTTGTAGTTGATGCTAGTTGGTTTATTTGGTGGAAGATCATATGTTCATATCCATTATGCATATCAATACCCCTCTGATCATGAACAATATTATGTCTTGTGAGTAGTTACTTTTGTTCCTGAGGACATGGGAGAAGTCTTGCTATTAGTAGTCATGTGAATTTTGTCGTCGTTCGATATTTTGATGAGATGTATGTTGTCTCTCCTCTAGTGGTGTCATGTGAACATCGACTACATGACACTTCACCATTATTTGGGCCTAGAGGAAGGCATTGGGAAGTAATAAGTAGATGATGGGTTGCTAGAGTGACAGAAGCTTAAACCCTAGTTTATGCGTTGCTTCGTAAGGAGCTGATTTGGATCCATATGTTTCAGGCTATGGTTAGGTTTACCTTAATACTTCTTTTGTAGTTGTGGATGCTTGCATTAGAGGTTAATCATAAGTGTGAGGCTTGTCCAAGTAAGGACAGCACCCAAGCACTGGTCCACCCACATACCAAATTATCAAAGTACCAAACGCGAATCAGATGATCGTGATGAAAACTAGCTTGACGATAATTCCCATGTGTCCTCGAGAGCGCTTTCCTATATATAAGAGTTTGTCTAGGTTTGTCCTTTGCTACAAAAAGGATTGGGCCACCTTGCTGCACCTTACTTAATTTTACCTTTTGTCACTTGCTACCAGTTATCTTATCACAAAACTATCTGTTACCTATAATTTCAGTGCTTGCAGGAAATACCTTACTGAAAACTGCCTATCATTTCCTTCTGCTCCTCGTTGGGTTCGACACTCTTACTTATCGAAAGGACTACGATAAATCCCCTACACTTGTGGGTCATCAAGACTCTTTTCTGGCGCCGTTGCCGGGGAGTGAAGCGCCTTTGGTAAGTGGAATTTGGTAAGGAAAATTTTATATAGTGTGCTGAAATTTATTGTCAGTTGTTACTATGGCTCAAAATCCTTTGAGAGGCTTGTTCGGGGTATCTTCACCCCGATTAGAAGAGCAAAGAGTTGCTCCTCAACCTAATGCACCTATTGAAAATGTTTGCTTTGAGATTCCTTCGGGTATGATAGAGAAACAGCTTGAAAATCCTTTTACAGGAGACGGAACACTGCACCCCGATTTACATCTAATCTATGTGGATGAAGTTTCTGGATTATTTAAGCTTGCAGGTATGCCTGAGGATGTTATCAAGAAGAAGGTCTTCCCTTTATCTTTGAAGGGAGATGCATTGACATGGTTTAGGCTATGCAATGATATGGGATCATGGAACTATAATCGTCTGAAGTTGGAATTTCATCAGAAGTTCTACCCTATGCACCAGGTTCATCGTGATCATAATTGTATTTATAATTTCTGGCCTCGTGAAGGAGAAAGCATCGCTCAAGCTTGGGGGAGGCTTAAGTCAATGTTATATTCATGCCCCAATCATGAGCTCTCAAGAAAAATGATCATTCAAAATTTTTATGCTCGGCTTTTGATGGGCCTCGAACCCCTCGTTGGTTACCCCAAGTGGAAGGTGTAAGATGCAGTAAGTAGAAGTGTTTTCCCCTAGCAAAGATGCCAAGGATCGAATCCCCAGAGACTCCTAGGTTCAACAAGTAGGTGTCAATTGCTAACGGCACAATTAGCAATCAACGTGGACCTGCACACAGATACAAATAACTTTGCTCCCAACGAGTACAGAGAGGTTGTCAATCCCTCCGGCCTTGTAGTTCACAAAGGGTTAAAAGCAATGATAGTAGTGATAGATAGTTTTTGCAATAGTAAGTAAATAGCGAAAAGTAAATAGTGGATGTGATCAATGATGGTAATATGGGCCGGAGTCTCATGATGTTCACTAGTGATGTCTCTCTCCCAAAAGACGATAAAACGGCTATGTGAGGTAACAAATTACAGCTGGGCAATTGATAGGACCATGAACGCAAACCAATGCTGACTACATTGCAAGAAAGGTTGAGGTTCAAAGCATGGGCGGTACGCCAAAGTAAGTAGACCAAAATCCATGAATATCTACTACTAATCATCCACCTTGAGATATCTATCCAGAACATCTCGCTCGTATTAAGTTGCGAGTCCCACCCATAGTGTAAACTCAATGCAACAGACAACTGCATTAAAAGAACTTTGCGTAAAGTAAACAATCCTTGCACCCGCGGGCACAAGCACCGTTGTTTTCCCCCTTGTGGCAACAGCACATCCCCTAGACTCATGTTTCTGTCACTCAAGCTAGTCATCGAGGGGCATGAACCCACAATCGAGCATAACGTTCCCTCTTGGAGTCACTACCTACTACTCGGCCAAAGCAATAAATAACAACGGAGAACATGCAAGAATTACTTATGAACTAAAATATAAAAGAGGTGAATCAAATATATTACTCAAGATCAATCTGAACATAATCTCATAATCCATCGGATCCCAGCAAACTCAACATAGCAACAGCATAAGGATTACATAGGTGCCTCGATCATGTAGGGCAGCTCACGAGGACTAATTAGTGAAGCACAAGAACGGGAGGAGAACATCACATAGCTGCTGGTCATGGACTCATGGTCCAAGGGAGACTACTCACGAGTCATCCGGGAGGCGTCCATGGTGGTGGAGAAGCTCCCGGTGGTGATCCTTCCCTCCGGCAGGGTGCCGGGAAGAGTTCTCCTGGTGCTCCCGATCTTGGAAGCGGCGGCGGCGGCGGAACAGAGATGGGATCGCGAAAAGAGTTCATGTTTTGAGGGTTTCGGAGGGTCCTTTAAATATATGCCAAAGTAGGGCACCGGGGGAGCCTCGGGGGGCCCAGGCGCCCCCCCGGCGCGGCCCAGGGGGGCTCGCCCACAGGGCGCCTGGAGCCCCTGTGCCCCCCCCCCCCAGGCTGCCCTTCGGACGCAGTGCTGTTTCCGGATCGCTGATTTTTTATATAATTTTTCTGGATTTTTCTGGGCAGTTCTCTAAACGTGAAAACCTGAAATACAAAAACAGCCGAAAACAGAAACTGGCACTGGGGTGCACTGGATTAGTAAGTTAGTCCAAACATGATCAAAAGTGTATGGAAGTGTATGAATATCATAGCAATATCACCCAAAAGTGGCATGGAGCAAACAGAAATTATAGATACGTTTTGGACGTATCAACATCCCCAAGCTTAATTCCTGCTCGTCCTCGAGTAGGTAAATGATAACAAGAATAATTTCTGTGGTGACATGCTATTAACCATATAGGACTTTCTCATAGTCATATGACAAAAGCTTACTGAGACAATGATTATTAAGTTGCCTCAAGAGAAAATCACAAATGACTGAAAGTTTTACAACATGAAACTGAAACATCAAAAAGATTTGCAATGAACATGATGTGCAAATATGATAAAGTGATATCTAGCTTGCCCCCTTTAGTGATGCAAAACATAAATGCAAGGGCACCTTCAAGGTTTAAGTGATGACTAGATACAATCATTTCAGAATAAACAATATCACAATCATGCAAAAGACAATGCTACTTTGGGACAATGCACATTACACTCAGAATGACAATCATGCTCTCAGTAGTTGGTGCTTCAACATAAAGGTAAAAGAAAGGTTAAGTGCTAAAGCTTTTTATTTTGAAAACATGGAAGCAATTGTGTCAACAGTAGTAGTACTTCATATGTTTCATGCATAAAACATCCTATAAGTTGCAAGCCTCATGCATCGAATACCAATAGTGCTCGCTCCTTGTCCTAATTAGCTCGGATTCCCATGGGTTATCATTGCATTGCATATGTTTTAACCAAGTGTCACAAAGGGGTACCTCTATGCCACCTGTACAAAGGTCCAAGGAGATAGATCGCATTTGATTTCTCGTTTTTGATAATCTCAACTTGAGGACATCCATACCGGGACAACATAGAAAATAGATGATGGACTCCTCTTTAATGCATAAGCATATTCTCATAAGAGATTGAGGATTAAGGTCCAAGCTAAAACTTCCACCATGATGCATGGCTTTGGTTGGCGGCCCAATGTTCTTCTCTAACAATATGCATGGTTATTCAACCCACGGTAAATCACCCTTACTTCAGACAAGACGAACATGCATAGCAACTCATATGATATTCAACAAAAGTGTGACAGTTGATGGCGTCCCCAGAAACATGGTTACCGCTCAGCAAGCAACTTATAAGAAATAAGATACATAAGCAACATATTCTTTACCACAATAGTTTTTAGGCTACTTTCCCATGAGCTATGTATTGCATGGTTAGTTTGCTTAGTGCAGGTGGAGGTTAGCAAAAGACTGGGAGCGACCAACTAAGAGAGCAATGACGGTCATAATCATGTAGAGCAACAAAGCAATATTGAATCAGGCATGGTAGTTATATCGCTACTTAGAAATAAAAGATCATCAAGGCTTGACAGACTTTCTTTACAGTCTTAAATATGCGTGAGCATACGCCAAGTCGATCAAAATAAATTCTCGAAGGAAGATATTACAAAACCATACCACATCATAGGCAAACAAACAAAGTTGGTACTCCAATAACACATTGGGAACCCCCCAGCTATTTGAGATTAACCAAAAGAAAACCTGAACTACTAAGCACCATCATGCAAGTAGCATCTTTATCATAGACACATTAACCAATGCAACGGAAGCAAACTCTCTTAATAAGGTGAGCATGGTAGTTAAAGAGAGTTCAAGCAACCAACTAAATAAAATCTCTTGAAAAGATAAGCATGAATACTAAGAGCAGAGCACGATAGTAGCTATTAAAAGACAAAGAATACACACAGCATAGATAGACATGAAAATTCTATGTAATGTTCTAGGTAGAAGTGGAGCGTGTTTCTCTCCCACATAAAGGAATGCTGGGTTCCGACTCGTTATGAAAAACTAAAAAGAAAACTAAAAGCAAGACGCTCCAAGCATAGCACATAACACATGAAGTGATAAAAATATAGCGAAACGAAAGACGAACTGATAATGTTGATGGAGAAGGGGATGCACGGGGGCATCCCCAAGCTTAGACGCTTGAGTCTCCTTGAATATTTCTTGGGGGTGCACGGGGGCATCCCCAAGCTTGAGCGCTTGACACTCCTGAATCTTTTTATCATCTTCCCTCGCACACTTGAAAACTCCCTTCATACACAACTCATCATAATCTGATTAGCGAGGTTAGTACCCTTAATAAAATAATTATACCTTGCTGGAAATAAGGATATTCTTGAAGTTCTACTATTTCTCAAGATTGCCAAAAGGTTTTTGCAAAGAAAAAGCAAGTTCTTAATTTGCAAAGTGAAGGTAAGGCAAAACAGGACAGAATCTGTGAAAAACAGAACAGCAGGCAGTAATTGATCTGTTCGGGATACTTCTGCAACTCAAATCAAAAAACTCAGAACTGACGCACGAAAGACAATTATATAGAGAACGCTGTCGAAAAAATTCATACCAAAAAGATGATCTGGTGATTTTATACGAATTTTTCTATCCGAGGACAGAATCTGTTTCCTGGACAGCACCTCACAACTTTTGAACTTTCTAGCAATCGGAGGCTATACTTGGCACAAATATGAAAAGCAAAGATACAATGATGATTCTACAGCAGTAAACAACATCAAGACTCAACAAAAACAAAAACTTTATTCATGTGGGCTGCCTCCCAAAAGCGCTTTCTTTTATGCCTTTAAGCTAGGCATAATGCATAGAGATCAAGTTTTATCAAGAGTAAAAGAATAACTAGCCCGTACAACGGACTCAAAAGGTAACTTGATCTTATTTCGAGGGAAGTGTTCCATCCCTTTCTTGAGAGGAAACTGAAATTTTATATTACCCTCTTTCATGTCAATGACAGCACCAACGGTGCGCAAAAAGGGACGTCCCAAAATAATTGGACATGAAGGATCACATTCAATATCCATAATAGTAAAATCAACAGGCACATAATTATCATTGACAACAATAAGAACATCGTCGATCCTCCCCAAAGGTTTCTTTATGGAAGAATCAACGAGACGAACACCAAAAGAACAAGAATCATAAGGTTTCAATTTAAGCATATCATATATCCTTTTGGGCATAACAGAGGTACTAGCACCAACATCACATAATGCATAACAAGAGAAGTCATTCAAATAAATTTTTATCATAGGATCCCAACCATCTTCTAGCTTTCTAGGTATGGAGGCTTCTACTCTAAGTTTCTCCTCCCTAGCTTTGATGAGAGCATTAGTGATATGCTCTGTGAAGGCAAGGTTAAGCGTGTTAGTGTGGGGATCTCTAGACATCTTGTGAAGGAAATCAATAACTTCGGTAAGAGTGCAATTATCAAAATCAAGGTCACGAGCATCAAGTAAAGTGGTAGTGGTGTCCTTAAGGTTCTCTTGTTTGGTAGCTTCTATAGTCATAGCATCACCATTAATAGGTCCATTGGGACCAGGAGTACATTGGGTGCTAAGAGTGTGAACATCCTCAATAACTTGGATAGTAGCAACAGTGTGGTGGGTAGGAAGGCTCTTAATTCTTTCCTCTTCCTCCCTTAGGGATGCAATCACTTCGGGTTTAGCTGCCATTTGGTTTATCAAAGTGGCCTGTGTGTGGGACATATTGGAAACTTGGGTTTCAGTGATAGTGAGTCTAGTCTGGAGGTTAGAGATCTCAATATTTATGTTCTCTAATCGTCTACTAATGTCTTGCAAGATAGCAGTATGCTCATTTAATTGCCTCGAGAAGGTTTTGTTTTGTTCATATTGGGTGTGCATGTAGTTCTTAGTGGCCTCCTCTATTTCTACCAGTTTCTCATAGCCAGACAAGTCTCTATCTTTTTGGAAGGAGTTCTTGATGTTAGGATAAGCATTGTTGTTCCCATAGGAATTGGTGGGGAACGTTCTAGAATTATTACCAAAGTTACTCCTATAAGCATCGGCAATCACAGAATCCAAAGGATCATAAAGAGGATCAACAGAAGATTGCTTCGAAAGTAGAGACATGATCAAGTCAGCTTTTTCATTAAGGGAGGAAATCTCCTCGACAGAGTTTACCTTCCTACCTGTTGGAGCGCGTTCGGTGTGCCATTGGGAATAGTTGGTCATCATCTCATCGAGAAGCTTTGTGGCAGCACCAAGTGTAGTTGACATAAAAGTTCCTCCCGCGGCCGAGTCTAACAAGTTCCGCGAGGTAAAGTTCAAGCCTGCATAAAAAGTTTGGATAACCATCCAAGTAGTCAAACCGTGAGTAGGGCAGTTCTTGATAAGAGACTTCATACGTTCCCAAGCTTGGGCAACGTGTTCATTATCCAATTGTTTAAAATTCATTATGTTACTTCTAAGTTGGATAGTTTTAGCAGGTGGATAGTATTTTCCGATAAAAGCATCTTTGCACTTGTCCCATGAATCTATGCTATTTCTAGGCAAAGACTGAAACCAAATTTTAGCTCCTCCTCTCAAGGAGAAAGGAAAAAGCTTAAGCTTAACAATATTACCATCTATTTCTTGGTACTTTTGCATATCACAAAGTTCAACAAAGTTGTTCAAGTGTAAAGCAGCATCATCTCCAGCACCGGAGAATTGTTCTCTCATGACTAAGTTAAGTAAAGCAGGTTTAATTTCATATGAAGGTGCTGAAGTGGCAGGTGTAGTGATAGGTTTGCTGATAAAGTCATCGTTGTTGTGACTAGTGAAGTCACACAACTTGGTGTTCTCGGTGGAACCCATAGTAGCAAGCAAGCAAGATAACTATTTTTGTGATTTTCGATAAAAGGAACTAAAGCAAAAATGAAAGGTAAACTAACAAGACTAAAAAGCAAAGGTAAAAGATAGCATGCAACTCCCCTATCCTGAAGAGTGGAGTCCCCGGCAACGGCGCCAGAAAATACTCCTTGATGGACCTCGAACCCCTCGTTGGTTACCCCAAGTGGAAGGTGTAAGATGCAGTAAGTAGAAGTGTTTTCCCCTAGCAAAGATGCCAAGGATCGAATCCCCAGAGACTCCTAGGTTCAACAAGTAGGTGTCAATTTCTAACGGCGCAATTAGCAATCAACGTGGACCTGCACACAGATACAAATAACTTTGCTCCCAACGAGTACAGAGAGGTTGTCAATCCCTCCGGCCTTGTAGTTCACAAAGGGTTAAAAGCAATGATAGTAGTGATAGATAGTTTTTGCAATAGTAAGTAAATAGCGAAAAGTAAATAGTGGATGTGATCAATGATGGTAATATGGGCCGGAGTCTCATGATGTTCACTAGTGATGTCTCTCTCCCAAAAGACGATAAAACAGCTATGTGAGGTAACAAATTACAGCTGGGCAATTGATAGGACCACGAACGCAAACCAATGCTGACTACATTGCAAGAAAGGTTGAGGTTCAAAGCATGGGCGGTACGCCAAAGTAAGTAGACCGAAATCCATCAATATCTACTACTAATCATCCACCTTGAGATATCTATCCAGAACATCTCGCTCGTATTAAGTTGCGAGTCCCACCCATAGTGTAAACTCAATGCAACAGACAACTGCATTAAAAGAACTTTGCGTAAAGTAAACAATCCTTGCACCCGCGGGCACAAGCACCGTTGTTTTCCCCCTTGTGGCAACAGCACATCCCCTAGACTCATGTTTCTGTCACTCAAGCTAGTCATCGAGGGGCATGAACCCACAATCGAGCATAACGTTCCCTCTTGGAGTCACTACCTACTACTCGGCCAAAGCAATAAATAACAACGGAGAACATGCAAGAATTACTTATGAACTAAAATATAAAAGAGGTGAATCAAATATATTACTCAAGATCAATTTGAACATAATCTCATAATCCATCGGATCCCAACAAACTCAACATAGCAACAGCATAAGGATTACATAGGTGCCTCGATCATGTAGGGCAGCTCACGAGGACTAATTAGTGAAGCAGAAGAACGGGAGGAGAACATCACATAGCTACTGGTCATGGACTCATGGTCCAAGGGAGACTACTCACGAGTCATCCGGGAGGTGTCCATGGTGGTGGAGAAGCTCCCGGTGGTGATCCTCCCCTCCGGCAGGGTGCCGGGAAGAGTTCTCCTGGTGCTCCCGATCTTGGAAGCGGCGGCGGCGGCGGAACAGAGATGGGATCGCGAAAACAGTTCCTGTTCTGAGGGTTTCGGAGGGTCCTTTAAATATATGCCAAAGTAGGGCACCGGGGGAGCCTCGGGGGGCCCAGGCGCCCCCCGGTGCGGCCCAGGGGGGCACGCCCACAGGGCGCCTGGAGCCCCTGTGCCCCCCCCCCCAGGCTGCCCTTCGGACGCAGTGTTGTTTCCGGATCGCTGATTTTTTATATAATTTTTCTGTATTTTTCTGGGCAGTTCTCGAAACGTGAAAACCTGAAATACAAAAACAGCCGAAAACAGAAACTGGCACTGGGGTGCACTGGATTAGTAAGTTAGTCCAAATATGATCAAAAGTGTATGGAAGTGTATGAATATCATAGCAATATCACCCAAAAGTGGCATGGAGCAAACAGAAATTATAGATACGTTTTGGACGTATCAGCTTTCTCTCAATAATCGCACCATGCTCGATAATTCATGTTCTGGCTCTTTTATGATGAAGACTGTTGAATTCAAATGGGATTTATTGAAAGAATTAAATGCAACTCTGAAGATTGGGATCTCGACGAAGGTAAGGAGTCAGGTATGAGCCCTAAGTTTGATTGTGTTAAAGCTTTTATGGATACCGATGCTTTCTGTGAGTTTAGCACTAAATATGGACTTGACTCTGAGATAGTAGCTTCTTTCTGTGAATCTTTTGCTACTCATGTTGATCTTCCCAAGGAGAAGTGGTTTAAATACCATCCCCCTATTGAAGTAAAAGTAGTTGAACCTGTTAAAGTTGAAGATAAGACTATCACTTATAATGTTGATCCTGTTATTCCTACTTCTTATATTGATAAACCACCTTTCCCTGTTAGGATAAAGGATCATACTCAAGCTTCAACTGTAGTTCGCAAAAGTAATACTAGAACACCTACACCCTCTGAGCAAATTAAAGTTGAACCTAGTGTTGCTATGGTTAAAGATCTCTTGGTAGAAGATTTAGATGGACATGTCATTTACCTCCAAGAAGAGTCTGCTAGAATAGCCAAACCCAATGTTAGGAACAAACATAGACCTATTGTGGGCTTGCCTGTTATCTCTGTTAAGATAGGAGATCATTGCTATCATGGTTTATGTGATGTAGGTGCTAGTGCGGGTATTATCCCTCATGATTTATATCAAGAAATTATGCATGATATTGCACCTGTTGAGTTAGAAGGGGTTGATGTTACTATTAAGCTTGCTCATAGATACACTATTTCACCAGTTGGGATTGTTAGAGACGTTGAAGTCTTGTGTGGGAAGGTTAAATACCCTATTGATTTTCTTGTTCTTAGTTCCCCACAAGATGAATTATGTCCCATTATATTTGGTAGACCCTTCTTGAATACTGTTAATGCCAAGATAGACTGCGTGAAAGATATTGTTACTGTTGGATTAGGGGATATGTCTCACGATTTTAACTTTGCTAAATTTCGTAGACAACCCCTTAAAAAGGCACCACCCAGTAAGGATGAAATTATTGGTCTTGCTCCTATTGTCGTGCCACCTAATGATCCTTTAGAACAATACTTGCTAGACCATGAAAATGATATGCATATGAATGAGAGAAGGGAAATAGATGAAATATTCTTTAAACAGGGACACCCATTGAACACCAACTTGCCTGCTGAAATCCTAGGGGATCCTCCTCCACCCAAGGGTGATCCCGTGTTTGAACTTAAACCTTTACCTGATAATCTTAAGTATGTTTATCTTAATGAAAAGAAGATATATCCTGTTATTATTAGTGCTAACCTTTCAGAGCAGGAAGAAGAAAAACTATTAAAAACTCTGAAGAAGCACCGAGCTGTTATTGGATATACTCTGGATGATCTTAAGGGCATTAGCACCACTATATGCCAACACAAGATAAAATTGGAAGAAAATGCTAAACCAGTTATTGATCATCAGCGACGATTAAATCCTAAGATGAAAGAAGTGGTAAGGAAAGAAATACTAAAGCTTCTAGAGGCAGGTATTATCTATCCAGTTGCTGATAGCCAGTGGGTAAGTCATGTCCATTGTGTCCCTAAGAAAGGAGGTATGACTGTCGTTCCTAATGATAAAGATGAATTGATCCCGTGAAGAATAGTTACAGGCTATAGGATGGTAATTGATTTCTGTAAGTTAAATAAAGCTACTAAGAAAGATCATTACCCCTTGCCATTTATTGATCAAATGCTAGAAAGGTTATCCAAACATACTCATTTCTGCTTTCTAGATGGTTATTCTGGTTTCTCTCAAATACCTGTGTCAAAAGGGGATCAAGAAAACACCACTTTTACTTGTCCTTTTGGTACCTTTGCTTATAGACGTATGACTTTTGTTTTATGTAATGCACCTGCTACCTTTCAAAGATGCATGATGGCTATATTCTCTGATTTTTGTGAAAAGATTGTTGAAGTTTTCATGGATGATTTCTCCGTTTACAGAACTTCTTTTGATGATTGCTTAAGCAACCTTGATCGAGTTTTGCAGAGATGTGAAGACACTAATCTTGTCTTGAATTGGGAGAAGTGCCACTTTATGGTTAATGAAGGCATTGTCTTGGGACAGAAAATTTCTGAAAGAGGTATTGAAGTTGACAAAGCTAAAGTTGATGCTATTGAAAAGATTCCATGCCCAAAGGACATCAAAGGTATACGAAGTTTCCTTGGTCATGCCGGGTTTTATAGGAGGTTCATAAAGGACTTCTCCAAAATCTCCAGGCCTTTGACTAATCTCTTACAAAAAGATATTCCTTTTGTCTTTGATGATGATTGTCTAGAAGCTTTAGAAATACTTAAAAAAGCAGTGATCTCTGCACCAATTGTCCAGCCTCCTGATTGGAATTTACCTTTTGAGATTATGTGCGATGCTAGTGATTATGCTGTAGAAGCTGTTCTAGGGCAAAGAGTTGATAAGAAATTGAATGTTATCCAATATGCTAATAAAACTCTAGATAGTGCCCAAAGAAACTATGCTACTACTGAGAAAGAATTTTTAGTTGTTGTATTTTCTTGTGGTAAGTTTAGACCCTATATTGCTGATTCTAAAGTAACTATTCACACTGATCGTGCTGCTATCAAATACCTTATGGAAAAGAAAGATGCTAAACCTAGACTTATTAGATGGGTTCTCTTGCTGCAAGAATTTAACTTGCATATTATTAATAGAAAGGGAGATGAGAACCCAGTTGCAGACAACTTGTCTAGGTTAGAAAATATACTTGATGACCCACAACCTATTGATGATAGCTTTCTTGATGAACAACTAGCTGTCATAAATACTTCTCGTACTGCTCCATGGTATGCTGATTATGCTAATTACATTGTTGCTAAGTTTATACCTCCTAGCTTTACATACCAGCAAAGGAAAAAGTTCTTCTATGATTTGAGACATTACTTCTGGGATGACCCACATCTTTATAAAGGAGAAGATGGTATTATTAGACGTTGTGTACCTGAGCATGAACAGGAACAGATCCTACGCAAGTGCCACTCCGAAGCTTATGGAGGACACCATGCGGGAGATAGAACTGCACACAAGGTATTGCAATCCGGTTTTTATTGGCCTACTCTCTTCAAGGATGCCCGTAAGTTTGTCTTATCTTGTGATGAATGTCAAAGAATTGGTAATATTAGTAGACGTCAAGAAATGCCTATGAATTATTCACTTGTTATTGAACCATTTGATGTTTGGGGCTTTGATTATATGGGACCGTTTCCTGCCTCTAATGGGTACACACACATTCTAGTTGATGTTGATTACGTTACTAAGTGGGTAGAAGCTATTCCAACTAGTAGTGCTGATCACAACACCTCTATTAAGATGCTTAAAGAAGTTATATTTTCGAGGTTTGGAGTCCCTAGATATGTAATGACTGATGGTGGTTTACACTTTAATCATGGTGCTTTCCGTAAGATGCTTGCAAAGTATGATGTCAACCATAGAATTGCATCCCCCTATCACCCACAGACTAGTGGTCAAGTAGAACTAAGTAATAGGGAGTTGAAACTAATCTTGCAAAAGACAGTTAATAGGTCTAGGAAGAATTGGTCCAAGAAACTTGATGATGCATTATGGGCCTATAGAACTGCATACAAAAATCCTATGGGTATGTCTCCATATAAGATGGGTATGGAAAAGCTTGTCACTTACCTCTTGAGCTAGAACATAAGGCATATTGGGATATTAAAGAGTTCGATTATGATTTCAAACTTGTCGGTCAGAAGAGGTTATTTGACATTAGCTGTCTCGATGAATGGAGAACCCAGGCTTATGAGAATGCCAAGCTGTTTAAAGAAAAGGTTAAAAGATGGCATGACAAAAGGATACAAAAGTGTGAGTTTAACGTAGGTGACAATGTCTTGCTATACAACTCTCGTTTAAGATTTTTTGCAGGAAAACTTCTCTCAAAGTGGGAAGGACCTTACATTATCGAGGAAGTTTATCGTTTCGGTGCCATAAAGATCAACAACTTCGAAGGCACAAATCCGAAGGTGGTGAACGGTCAAAGAATCAAACATTATATCTCAGGTAATCCTGTAAATGTTGAAACCAATATTATTGAAACCGTAACCTTGTAGGAATATATAAGGGACACTTTCCAGAACGATTCAGCCTCCGAAAAGGAAGAGGTATGTGATACGGTAAGTAAACCGACTCCAAAACAGTTTTAAAGGCAATTTTTCTCCGTTTTGGAATATATAGAAAAATAGAAAAATGAGAAGTAGTCCGGAGGAGACACGAGGCGTCCATGAGGGTGGAGGGCGCGCCCCCCCTTCCCAGGGCGCACCCCCTGCCTCGTGGGCACCCCGTGTGTAATGCCCAGGATGGGACTATACCTCCTACGTGTCGAGGCACGACTTAAAGGTATAAGCCCATCCTAGAATGATCTCAAGTTTGGTATCTTTGCACGACTCATGTAAAAGAGGGATTAACTTGCAAAATGAGATAGTTGGCTTACACTCGCCACTTCACACAATACATTACATAAGCAAAAACATCATTCAGAACATCATGCCCATCTAAGGGTAAGATCCAAAAGAAAGATACCAAAACAACATAAAGCCACAGGTCAGGATCGAATCCTAGTAGAAACCACTACTGATCGTCGAAACTTCACAAGCATACGCCAAACTCTCTTCATCGAGCTCCCGAAGAGTACTGAACCAGCTCCTGCATCATTCTCGGCTGAACCTGCATCTGGTGTTGTAGTCTCTGTGAGACACGAGGACTCAGCAATCCCGTTCCCGGGTAACAAGACTATTTAAGCCTTGGGAGAGGATAAGGCTGAAGAAAAGAGTAGTGTCTGCAGCAGCAACTAGCAACTAGCTTACGTGATAGAGAGCGAGAAGAGAAAGCCTCGGTCGAGAGATGATCACGAAGTGATCCTAACTAAAGCCGGTCAAACATAACCCCACCGTGTTCAACTCCCGAATCCCTATTCGGAAATTGACAGTCACGGTACACACGCTGGTAGTGTATTTGAACATTGTGTCAAGTTTTCTACAACCGGATATTAACAAGCTCCCATCTGCCACATAACCGCGGGCACGGCTTTCGAAAGTTCATAACCCTGCAGGGGTGTTCCAACTTGACCCATTACAAGCCCACGATCCGCGGAGTCGCAACTCCAAGGTGGGAAGACCCGAGTATTCTCGGAATCCCGTGCTCAAGATATACCGAACCAAGGTAAGACTAATCCAGCAAATCCTCCCGGCGTGTCGACACCCTGATAGTAGCCGCGCGTATCTAAGTCTCAGGACACGACCGGATGGGCGATGCTACATGTTATACCAAATACCTCGGGTTTCCCCAAGGCGGCCCTGCAGGACCCCCGTTTGGGACCAACACCATCAGCACTGGCCCCCCCTGCTATGTAGAATTAAGAATCCTCGGGGACGCGACCCCCTATGCAAATTTAATTAATTAATTAAGTTGTTATTATGAGGCAAATAGTACCAAATGTTGGGACTTGCTGGAAAAGACTTAGCACTTAGCGGTTTATCGAGGGGGTCCCATACACCCCAACCGTGTTAGGAACGCATAATCAAGGAACATAACACCGGTTTATACGGTTCCTAACGGCATGAGTGGAACAAATCACCAAGCAAAAGGCTTAGCCTTCCACCCTTGCCAGTATATAGATGATTTCATTTTAAGCATTTATATAGTGTGATATAACCCAACAACTTCAACATGAAGCGAGCATCTTCGATCTTCTCCTACAACTAGCAATGCTATAAGAAGGGCTGAGCGAAGCGTACTTAGCCAAGCAACGGTTGGCAAAGGTAGGGTGGTTAAACAGGTTCATGGTTACAATAGGAGGCTGACAGGAAAACATGGGCATCGAGGCAAAACTATAGAGCGATACTCTAGCAATAGGCAAAGATAGTAATGGTATCCGGGTTCGGTCATCTTGCCTGGGATTCCACAAGGGAGATGAACGGATCCATGAAGTAGACAGAGCAACACAGACGAGAGAAACCTCACAACTCCGGAACAAAACCGAAGCTAATCAAGAGAAGCAAACCGGAAAGAAACAAACAACACGGTAAACACACAATCATAAACATGGCATACGATGCACATCCAAGTATGATGCATGTCCGGTTAATTATGCATGGCATGGCAAAGAGCACAAACAAAACTACAAGTTAAGTGGAGCTCAATATGCAACGAGTTGCATATTGACGAAACACCACATTAATTATTTAATTGACTCTCGATTATTAACAAGACAAGATTAAATGTTTTTAGCATGGCAAGAGGTGAAGCATAATAAAACTACACTATTGAGACATTTTAAATGAGGCCGGAAAATAACAACAACATATCCAGAAAATCCCCATGAGCATGTTTAATAATTATAAAGCAAACAACAATTCAACATTTTAGTGTTGTTAAATGATGCGGATGACATGATCAAGTTTATGCAATTTTATTAAAAGGTGACAAGAAGAAGATAAGAAGCATTTGTCACCGTGGTGGAACGAAAGGGTGCCACGGCAACGAACCGAAAATGATGCAACGACAACATATCGGTGCCGGTAACTCGTTGAGAGACCGGTGCAAAAGCAAAAGGTGGAGTGAACAAGTCAAACGAGATGAAAGGTGGGGCGATCCCGTCACCGGTTTCCCACGAGTCGGCGACGAGGCAACCGAGGAACATGACAAACGGACGAAACGGGCACGGAGCACACACGGGAAACATTTCATACACACCACAAGCATACAACCACGGGTCATCGTTTCGGGGTTATACCTTCGGAACCAACGTTTCGGGGCGGTTCGATATCGTCGAGGGACGTAGTGGAAGAAGCCGAAGGAGACGTTCTCGAGGCGGTAGTAGTACTCGGGCGACGGTAGCGGAAGTAGACGTTCTCGTAGATGTACATGTCGACGGTAGTGGTACTTGTCGGGATCGTCGTCGACGTAGGGGTACACGTTCGTAGTGGGAAGTAGTTGTTCCGTTCGTCTTGGCGGTTCCACGACGGCAGTAGTTGTTCACGGTCATCGGTAGGGATACTCGTTCCGTAGTTGTACTTGAGGGTCTTCGGCGACGTAGTCGTTCACGGTTCGTAGACGTACTTGCGTCGGAGGGGTACTTGCTGCTCCATGTTTATTTGCTGGACAAAAACAAAACGCAAATCCGAACGAAAAAGAAGCACAGCAGCAGCAAGGCTAGGCGCGCCGGTGGAGGGACTCTCGAGGCGAAGTGGCCGGTTCGCAGGGCTCCAGGTCTAGCAGCAGCAGGGCGGAGGCGCACGGCCTTGGCGCGAAGCAGGGGACGAAGGTGCGCGGCTGCTGGCTCCTGGAGACGGAGGGCGCGGCGGCACGGGACGAGGGAACCCCTCTCCCTCGAACTAGAAGGAGGCGCAGAGGTTGCCGAAGAGGGGGCCCGAGCGCTGAAGAGGAGGCTTGGGGGGGCGCCGCGCTGCTGGGCTCGGGGCACCGGGCTTCGGCCATCTTGCCTTGGCGAGGAGGCGACCTGGAGGCAGGGCGCTCGGGGCCGGCCCTGGAGCAGAGGCGGGGATGAGCTCGGGGCGAGGAGGCCTGAGGGCCGGGCACAGGGAGCCGCGGTGGTGGCTGGCCTGCTGCGCGGCGGGGCTGGAGACGGGCGTAGAGGCGCTGGAGAGGAAGGGCGCCATGGCGAGGACGGAAGGGGCGGCTGCGGGGCTGCTGCCTGGCCGGCGCGGCGCTTAGGGGACGGAGGGAGGCGCTGCGAGGGAGGGACAAGGAGATGGGGTCGAGGCTCGGTGCGGGCGACGAGGCAAGTCCTCGAGGGAATCGGGGGAAAAAAGAGGCTGGCGGCGGCCTGTGAGGACGAGGGGAGAGCGAGAGGAGCGAGGGGATGCAGGGAGGGATGAGAGGCTCGCTAGGGTTGCATATGGGAGTTGGGCCAAATGGGCCTGAGGCCTGGGAGGAGAGGTGAGGGCTAAAGGCTGCTGGGATGGGCCGCGGCTGGAAAAAAAAAGGGGGACTGCTGTTTTCTAAAATAAAACAGAAACAACAACAAGAAAGTAAAGAAGGGACGTGCTAGAAATAGAGTTAGGGCATGGGTAAAATTCCCTGGACTCACAAAAATGTGAGGAATTTAATTAAAATGGCTGGAGGGTTTTTGGAAGGACCTCGAAAAACGGGAAAAGAATTACTGGCAAGGTTTGGAAGGAGAAGCTCGAAGTGAAATCGACATGGGGAAAAAATATGCAAGTGTGTTGGGTTAATTCCAACGAATGGAATATTTATTATATAGCTCCCTAAATATTGAGAGACTTTTATATGTTATAAAGAGAAGTCATTCTTCCCTCGATTTAAATGGACCGAAGGTCCACATGATTTATTTTAGGTTGAGATGCAAAAATTAAAATGACATGATGGCATGATGACATGATGCAATGCAAAAATAAATAACACAAGCAAAATAAAACACACGGGAGAACCCGGAACATCTGGAATCTTCTGGAATCTTCTGGGACGTCGGTCTCGGGCGTCACAACTCTCCCACACTAACAGAGGATCTCGACCCGAGATCCTAGAGATAGCACCGGGTAAAAACGGAAGAGGAAGAGGTAAAACAAAGTTGCTTCTTTGACAGACGAGTGAAACCAAAGAACCTTGAGAGGTTGAACAAAATGAAAGAAGAATACAACGTAGATGAACGAATATGAAAACTCCGTTAGAAAAGAGTAACAAGGAGCATTACGAGAACCTTGAAGGTTGAAAGACATGAAAGGAGAGCTTACGAGCCAAAAGAATAAGAAACCGCAATGGTATAGCCAAGGAATAAGAATGACAGAATTTGGACAGCACTCCGTCTGAAAATGGAAGGAAATGAACAAAACTTGAGGAGATGGAATGATACTTGATGAAAACAACAACATATTGCCTCCGAAACAATTAAAAGAATGGCACAAGGTGTAAGAAAGATTCAGAAAGCACTCCGGTTGAAAAGAGAGGCAAACTTGGTAAATGACGGAACTGAATGAAGAATACAACTCTCCAGTTAAATGATAAGCAAGGGAAAGAACATGATCTCGATATGACAAGATGATTGTTAAAGAGAGCAATATCACAAAGCCTCCGGAATGAAAGAATAGAATATAGATCAATGAAAGAAATGAATGGAGAAGAAAAATGACAACTTCTCCCATGAATGAATATGAAAGACATCCTTACGAAGAAGGGCTGAACGGAGTTGATTGAAAAATCAACAACGAAACGAATAAGCTTTATGTGGGCTTATGGAAAACATCTCGAAATTATGAGGTGACAACCAGCCACTAGCTTAAACAATTGATTTGATTGAGATCAACAAGGAGACGAAAAACTTATTTCACCGGAATGATAAATGAAGAATTTGGGTCATTTATAAGCATCATAATAGCAACAATTCTCAAGGAAAGCTTTTAGGTGAAATACAACCCAAGATAACTCCAACAAATAAATTGAATGGTTGGAAAGATCTCCTGAACAAGGAAAATGATGGGTTTTAAATATCCCATTCCTGACAACTTGTGAATCATGAAACAAGAAGGGAAAATTGTCAAGAATGACATAACACCACCTCAAAAGATAAGGGAGCAAGAATTGCACTTTGAAAGCATGATGAAGAATGCTTGAGGTTCAACAAGAATCTTGATGAAGACTTCGAGGATGAATTAAAACATGATGAACCACCATGAGAACTCCGGTAATGAAAGCATGAGAAGTGAAAGATGAAAAGAATAAGATTCAAGGCCTGCGACGAATTAGATGGAGCTTTGAAATGGTATAATTGGAATAACTTGGAGTTCCGGAAAACAAGATGAACAACTTGAAACCAAGGATATGATATGATGAACAAGCTCCAGACAAAAGAATTAAATCACCTTGAAGAAATAAGAATAAGAATTATGTCATGCATATCCTTTACCAATTTAAATTGATGACAACCAAAGGATTTGGCATACTACTTATTCTCCTTGGAAAGAATTAAGAGAGATCTCGCACAAGCTCGGATAATTATTCAACGAACCACCGGTAGGATTATGAAAAGAACAAATGGATTAAAACGATAACAACGGAAGGGTAATTTTGAAAGAACCACCATAAGAATATGGAGACGAACGAAGAGACATCAATGAAGAATATTTGGAGGACGAAGTTGAAAACTGAGAACGAAGAAATATTCTGAAATGATGGCCTTCGAAGGATCACAAGGAAAAGAATTCATGAAATGCTCCGGACGAGTATAAAAAGAATTCCTCACAATCAGAACAATAATGAGGATGGCATGAAGCTAGAACCACGAATCTTCAAGAAAACGGGCCAAGATTTAAGAGAAACACTTCTCCGGTCTCCAAATGTTGAGAATGAAGACGAGAAATGCCATAAGAATTGTTGAGAACTCTGGAATGAAGAATTAAAAGGTTGAACCAACGAAGAAAAAGAATTTGAAAGCGATCTTGGAGAAGGCATGTGACTGATGGGAATCATTCTTACGTCACACTTTCAAAAGAATTTGAGTATAACTCCAGAAAAATTAGAAGAGTCAGGTAAGATCCTGGGAAAAGACCTGTGGGTTAGGGCCCACTCAAAGAAACCACCGTTGAAAAAGATTGCTGAAGAGATATTGCACCGGTTGAATTAAATGGCTTGAATAAGATAACAATCCTCAAAATAGCTTGAACGGATTAAGAATGGAATTATGAATCTTCAGCACTCCGGATATGAATAGAAAGAGGAGAATGATTAATTGGTGCACCGGAATAAGAAAGCATTGTGAAATGAGGAAAAGGATAAGATCAACACCGAAATCTTGAATTACATCCACCGGCAGAATTATGAAAACAAAAGAATGATGAACTTGAAGCTCTTGAGCATCTTCACGATAAATCACCGGATAAGAACATTGAAGGAAATGAATGAAGAAACATCACATGAATAAAATGGATACTTCATCTGAGAATTCTTGCTCTGAGAAGAAGAAGGGTGGGAGGGTGGGGAAAAACAAAGAGAACTTGGGATGAATGAAACAGACAATAGTCAGATTTCTCAACGACGTCCGTATGGAATAATCTTGAAGAGAAAGCACACCGGTTGAAAAGGATAAACAAGAAGATCTTGATGAACAAGAAGGACTAGCACTCCCATAGAAATATGAGAATACCGATTAGGAAAGGTATGGAATCAACATTTGACATCGAAGCAACTCAAATACCAGAATCAAGACAAGAACAAAGGATAGATATGCAACATGATCTTCACAATATCATCCGAGCAAAGAATTGAACGAATGAATTCCGTAGGTACATCAACTTGACGAGAAGCCACCAGGGGGAACAAAAGATAAATAAAAAGGAACAAGGATCAGATAGAACAAATGCAAGATAGAAGCTTCATTCCACATCTTCGTGCTGAAAGCTCATGGAACGTGTTACAAAAGGGTTTTGCAATCCCCGGATCAGCATAGCCAAGGACCCTTTAAGATGCAACTCCCGATCAGAACAAGTCCATAAAACCACTTCACTCAATGTAGAACCCAGAACTTCATATCATGCATCCGTTGGAAGAATGCCTAGGACTACTAGATGAACCCACCTATTAATTTCCGAAAGTTTCCAGTTATGCAATCAGGTGTTGGGGATACACGGGAAGCACCGCGCAATCAACTCTAAACCTACATCCAGGTGTATCCATCCTTCAACACATAACCAGTCTTTCTCTGAAACCGTTTACCTCGGACCTTCGAAACGCATCCACTATACAAGCTATGGCAATACTCTCGAGCTACCTCCCCAGTACTGGGTGATGTCGGGGTTATCTTGCCACTAACCGCATAGGAGAGTTTTCGATGTCGGTTGTCTTAAGTATTCTAGTACTGCCGCGATGGATTTGTGACGACAACACCTCGGAGCTCAACTCCCCGGGACACTGCCACAACCCCTAATGACAGGAGGCATCGAGAACAATGTTCTCGTCACAAAGACATCGAAACAATCCAAACAATACTCGCGAGATCCTAAAAAAAATTGGTGCAATTTTTGAAAGTAGAAGAGGCAAGAGTAGTCGTCAGGAGTCCTCACCAGAATGAAAAGAGATAAGAAGCAAAGAAATCCTACTCTCCGATATAAATATAGGACTCAAAATATTTTCAGTGTGTGCCTAGACTCAACCGTCAACGATTCGATCAATCAGTGGGGGCTTCTAGGTCGGAGAAGGCTCTGATACCAACTTGTAATGCCCAGGATGGGACTATACCTCCTACGTGTCGAGGCACGACTTAAAGGTATAAGCCCATCCTAGAATGATCTCAAGTTTGGTATCTTTGCACGACTCATGTAAAAGAGGGATTAACTTGCAAAATGAGATAGTTGGCTTACACTCGCCACTTCACACAATACATTACATGAGCAAAAACATCATTCAGAACATCACAGCCCATCTATGGGTAAGATCCAAAAGAAAGATACCAAAACAACATAAAGCCACAGGTCAAGATTGAATCCTAGTAGAAACCACTACTGATCGTCGAAACTTCACAAGCATACGCCAAACTCTCTTCATCGAGCTCCCGAAGAGTACTGAACCAGCTCCTGCATCATTCTCGGCTGAACCTGCATCTGGTGTTGTAGTCTCTGTGAGCCACGAGGACTCAGCAATCCCGTTCCCGGGTAACAAGACTATTTAAGCCTTGGGAGAGGATAAGGCTGAAGAAAAGAGTAGTGTCTGCAGCAGCAACTAGCAACTAGCTTACGTGATAGAGAGCGAGAAGAGAAAGCCTCGGTCGAGAGATGATCACGAAGTGATCCTAACTAAAGCCGGTCAAACATAACCCCACCGTGTTCAACTACCGAATCCCTATTCGGAAATTGACAGTCACGGTACACACGCTGGTAGTGTATTTGAGCATTGTGTCAAGTTTTCTACAACCGGATATTAACAAGCTCCCATCTGCCACATAACCGCGGGCACGGCTTTCGAAAGTTCATAACCCTGCAGGGGTGTTCCAACTTGACCCATTACAAGCCCACGATCCGCGGAGTCGCAACTCCAAGGTGGGAAGACCCGAGTATTCTCGGAATCCCGTGCTCAAGATATACCGAACCAAGGTAAGACTAATCCAGCAAATCCTCCCGGCGTGTCGACACCCTGATAGTAGCCGCGCGTATCTAAGTCTCAGGACACGACCGGATGGGCGATGCTACAGGTTATACCAGATACCTCGGGTTTCCCCAAGGCGGCCCTGCAGGACCCCCGTTTGGGACCAACACCATCAGCACTGCCCCCCCTGCTATGTAGAATTAAGAATCCTCGGGGACGCGACCCCCTATGCAAATTTAATTAATTAATTAAGTTGTTATTATGAGGCAAATAGTACCAAATGTTGGGACTTGCTGGAAAAGACTTAGCACTTAGCGGTTTATCGAGGGGGTCCCATACACCCCAACCGTGTTAGGAACGCATAATCAAAGAACATAACACCGGTTTATACGGTTCCTAACGGCATGAGTGGAACAAATCACCAAGCAAAAGGCTTAGCCTTCCACCCTTGCCAGTATATAGATGATTTCATTTTAAGCATTTATATAGTGTGATATAACCCAACAACTTCAACATGAAGCGAGCATCTTCGATCTTCTCCTGCAACTAGCAATGCTATAAGAAGGGTTGAGCGAAGCGTACTTAGCCAAGCAACGGTTTGCATAGGTAGGGTAGTTAAACAGGTTCATGGTTACAATAGGAGGCTGACAGGAAAACATGGGCATCGAGGCAAAACTATAGAGCGATACTCTAGCAATAGGCAAAGATAGTAATGGTATCCGGGTTCGGTCATCTTGCCTGGGATTCCACAAGGGAGAAGAACGGATCCATGAAGTAGACGGAGCAACACAGACGAGAGAAACCTCACAACTCCGGAACGAAACCGAAGCTAATCAAGAGAAGCAAACCGGAAAGAAACAAACAACACGGTAAACACACAATCATAAACATGGCATACGATGCACATCCAAGTATGATGCATGTCCGGTTAATTATGCATGGCATGGCAAAGAGCACAAACAAAACTACAAGTTAAGTGGAGTTCAATATGCAACGAGTTGCATATTGACGAAACACCACATTAATTATTTAATTGACTCTCCATTATTAACAAGACAAGATTAAATGTTTTTAGCATGGCAAGAGGTGAAGCATAATAAAACTACACTATTGAGACATTTTAAATGAGGCCGGAAAATAACAACAACATATCCGGAAAATCCCCATGAGCATGTTTAATAATTATAAAGCAAACAACAATTAAACATTTTAGTGTTGTTAAATGATGTGGATGACATGATCAAGTTTATGCAATTTTATTAAAAGGTGACAAGAAGAAGATAAGAAGCATTTGTCACCGTGGTGGAACGAAAGGGTGCCACGGCAACGAACCGAAAATGATGCAACGGCAACATATCGGTGCCAGTAACTCGTTGAGAGACCGGTGCAAAAGCAAAAGGTGGAGTGAACGAGTCAAACGAGATGAAAGGTGGGGCGATCCCGTCACCGGGTTCCCACGAGTCGGCGACGAGGCAACCGAGGAACATGACAAACGGACGAAACGGGCACGGAGCACACACGGGAAACATTTCATACACACCACAAGCATACAACCACGGGTCATCGTTTCGGGGTTATACCTTCGGAACCAACGTTTCGGGGCGGTTCGAGATCGTCGAGGGACGTAGTGGAAGAAGTCGAAGGAGACGTTCTCGAGGCGGTAGTAGTACTCGCGCGACGGTAGCGGAAGTAGACGTTCTCGTAGATGTACATGTCGACGGTAGTGGTACTTGTCGGGATCGTCGTCGACGTAGGGGTACACGTTCGTAGTGGGAAGTAGTTGTTCCGTTCGTCTTGGCGGTTCCACGACGGCAGTAGTTGTTCACGGTCATCGGTAGGGGAACTCGTTCCGTAGTTGTACTTGAGGGTCTTCGGCGACGTAGTCATTCACGGTTCGTAGACGTACTTGCGTCGGAGGGGTACTTGCTGCTCCATGTTTATTTGCTGGACAAAAACAAAACGCAAATCCGAACGAAAAAGAAGCACAGTAGCTGCAAGGCTAGGCGCGCCGGTGGAGGGACTCTCGAGGTGAAGTGGCCGGCTCGCAGGGCTCCAGGTCTAGAAGCAGCAGGGCGGAGGCGCACGGCCTTGGCGCGAAGCAGGGGACGAAAGTGCGCGGCTGCTGGCTCCTGGAGACGGAGGGCGCGGCGTCACGGGACGAGGGAGCCCCTTTCCCTCGAACGAGAAGGAGGCGCAGAGGTTGCCGAAGAGGGGGCCCAAGCGCTGAAGAGGAGGCTTGGGGGGCGCCGCGCTGCTGGGCTCGGGGCGCCGGGCTTCGGCCATCTTGCCTTGGCGAGGAGGCGACCTGGAGGCAGGGCGCTCCGGGCCGGCCCTGGAGCAGAGGCGGGGATGAGCTCGGGGCGAGGAGGCCTGAGGGCCGGGCACAGGGAGCCGCGGTGGTGGCTGGCCTGCTGCGCGGCGGGGCTGGAGACGGGCGTAGAGGCGCTGGAGAGGAAGGGCGCCATGGCGAGGACGGAAGGGGCGGCCGCGGGGCTGCTGCCTGGCCGGCGCGGCGCTTAGGGGACGGAGGGAGGCGCTGCGAGGGAGGGACGAGGAGATGGGGTCGAGGCTCGGTGCGGGCGACGAGGCAAGTCCTCGAGGGAATCGGGGGGAAAAAGAGGCTGGCGGCGGCCTGTGAGGACGAGGGGAGAGCGAGAGGAGCGAGGGGATGCGGGGAGGGATGAGAGGCTCGCTAGGGTTGCATATGGGAGTTGGGCCAAATGGGCCTGAGGCCTCGGAGGAGAGGTGAGGGCTAAAGGCTGCTGGGATGGGCCGCGGCTGGAAAATAAAAAAAAATAAAAGGGGACTGCTGTTTTCTAAAATAAAACAGAAACAACAACAAGAAAGAAAAGAAGGGAGGTGCTAGAAATAGAGTTAGGGCATGGGCAAAATTCCCTGGACTCACAAAAATGTGAGGAATTTAATTAAAATGGCTGGAGGGTTTTTGGAAGGACCTCGAAAAACGGGAAAAGAATTATTGGCAAGGTTTGGAAGGAGAAGCTCGAAGTGAAATCGACATGGGGGAAAATATGCATGTGTGTTGGGTTAATTCCAACGAATGGAATATTTATTATATAGCTCCCTAAATATTGAGAGACTTTTATATGTTATAAAGAGAAGTCATTCTTCCCTCGATTTAAATGGACCGAAGGTCCACACGATTTATTTTATGTTGAGATGCAAAAATTAAAATGACATGATGGCATGATGACATGATGCAATGCAAAAATAAATAACACAAGCAAAATAAAACACATGGGAGAACCCGGAACATCTGGAATCTTCTGGAATCTTCTGGAATCTTCTGGGACGTCGGTCTCGGGCGTCACACCGTGTGTCCCCCAGACTCCGTTTTCTTGTGGGTTACTCCTTTTGGTCGGTAAAAATTCATTATATATACTCCTGAAGGTTTTGACCTCTGTATCACGCAAAAATCCTCTGTTCTTGTTTAGAGTTGTTTTCTGTTAAGGTTTGCGAAGCCAGGCATCATGTCGTCTCCCTCCTCCCACAACGAAGGCAACGATGCTTGGCTAATGAAGATAGATCTAAAGAGGTAAGGACCCGAGGAGATCCACAAGGAGAAGAAGATCAAGATGGAGGTGGAAGATCAGGCTCCGACATCGGGAGAATAAGACACCTCTAAATCCCTTCCTAATCTCTTTACCTCAACTGAGATAGAAGCTTTGAGGATGGTTGAGTTAGCTCGGATTTGAAACAAGCATCTCACAAGTGAAAATATTTTGTTGAAGGATTATATAGCTGCACTCAAAGGTATTATCCGCAAGCTGGAGGATCTCCTACGCTTGATATATGATGATCCGCCGTCACTACTTTTAACTCCATCATCACCACCCCCGAAGAAGGAGACATAATCATATGGGTATGGGCACTCCCCTTGGAAACTGCCAAGCTTGGGGGAGTGACCCCGGTATCGTATCACCATCACTCCTATCTTTACCATTTTACTTAGTTCGATCCTTTTGGTAGTATCTTGATCTAGTAGAATAAAGTTAGCATGATCTAGTTGTGAACTTTTGCTTTGTGAGCTTTACCCTTTGTAATCGAGTCCGTGAGCTATATAATAAAGATTAGTGTTGAGTCAAGGGCTTGATTTCCTCACTTGGGTCATGATAAAAAGAAAGAAAACATAAAGAGTATCAAAGAGATCATATCGATCTTATGGGAAGTAATGACTTAACATATAAGAGTATGATAAATAAAAGTTGTTGGGAGTTGACAAACATAGTTTTGGTCATCGTTGCAATTAATAGGAAGTAATAAAAGAAGAGAGGCTTCACATACAAATATACTATCTTGGACATCTTTTATGATTGTGAGCACTCATTAAAGTATGACATGCTAAAGAGTTGATGTTGGACAAGGTAGACAAGATAATGGGTTATGTCTTCTTATATCCGAAATAAAGTATATTGTCATGGATCATCCAACATGTTGAGCTTGCCTTTCCCCCTCATGCTAGCCAAAACTCCTCGCACCAAGTAGAGATACTACTTGTGCTTCCATATATCCTTAAACCAGTTTTGCCATGAGAGTCCACCATACCCACCTATGGATTGAGAAAGATCCTTCCAAGTAAGTTGTCATGTTGCAAACTCGCTAAAATATGTATGATTTATTAGTGTGGGCAAAATTAGCTTTATACAATCTTGTGATATGGAAGTAATAAAAGCGACGGACTGCATAATAAAGGTCCTTATCACAAGTGGCAATATAAAGTGAAGTTCTTCTATGCTAAGACTTTGTGCATCCAACCATAAAAACACATGACGACCTCTGATTCCCTCTGCGAAGGGCCTATCTATTATCCTTGCCTTATAAGAGTCAAGGTGATTCACACCTTTCCTTTTTACATTTTATCCTTTGGCAAGCACATTGTGTTGGAAAGATCCTGGCATATATACCCACTTGGATGTAAGTTTTCATGATCTATTACTGTTGACGTTACCCTTGAGGTAAAAGGTTGGGAGGCAACACCATAAGCCCCTATCTTTCTCTGTGTCCGATTAAAACTCCATAACCATAAGTATCGCGTGAGTGTGAGCAATTGTGAAAGACTATATGATAGTTGAGTATGTAGGCTTGCTGAAAAGCTCTTATATTGACTCTTTCCGATGTTACGATAAATTGCAATTGCTTCAATGACCGAGATCAAAGTTTGTTGGTTTCCAATGAAGTTTATGATTCATACTTGATATTGTGGATGAATTGTTACTTCAACATAAGAATCATATGATTATATTTATATAAGTTGTTATGAGAATGATCATGATGCCCTCATGTCCGTATTTTGTTTTTATCGACACCTTTATCTCTAAACATGAGGACATATTTTTCGATATCGGCTTTCGCTTGAGGACAAGCGAGGTCTAAGCTTGGGCAAGTTGATACATTCATTTTGCATCATGCTTATATATTGATATTTATTGCATTATGGGTTGTTATTATATGTTTTGTCACAATACTTATGCATTTTCTCTCTTATTTTACAAGGTTTACATGAAGAGGGAGAATGTCGGCAGATGGAATTCTGGGATGGAAAAGGAGCAAACTCTGGAAATCTATTCTGCACAACACCAAAAGCCCTGAAACTCAACAGAACTTCGTTTCAGAAAATATAAAAAATATCTGGCGAAAGATGTCCACGAGGGGGGCCACCGGCTGTCCACGAGGGTGGGGGCGCACCCCCCCCTTCCCAGGGCACGTCCCCCTGCCTCGTGGGCCAGTCGGAAGGCCCTCGATGCCCATCTTCTCCTATATGAGGTGTTTTGACCTGGAAAAATCAGGAGGAGGCTTTCGGGACCAGACGCCGCTGTCTCGAGGCGGAAACCAATCTAGGGCTCCGGCAGAGCTGTTCTGCCGAGGATACTTCCCTCCGGGAGGGGGAAATCGTCACCGCCGTCATCACCAACAACTCTCCCATCTTGGGGACAGCTATCTTCATCAACATCTTCACCAGCACCATCTCCTCTCAAACCCTAGTTCATCTCTTGTATCCAATCTTTGTACCCAAACCTCAGATTGGTACCTGTGGGTTGCTAGTAGTGTTGATTACCCCTTGTAGTTGATGCTAGTTGGTTTATTTGGTGGAAGATCATATGTTCAAATCCATTATGCATATTAATACCCCTCTGATCATGAAAAATATTATGTCTTGTGAGTAGTTACTTTTGTTCCTGAGGACATGGGAGAAGTCTTGCTATTAGTAGTCATGTGAATTTTGTCTTCGTTCGATATTTTGATGAGATGTATGTTGTCTCTCCTCTAGTGGTGTCATGTGAACGTCGACTACATGACACTTCACCATTATTTGGGCCTAGAGGAAGGCATTGGGAAGTAATAAGTAGATGATGGGTTGCTAGAGTGACAGAAGCTTAAACCCTAGTTTATGTGTTGCTTTGTAAGGGGCTGATTTGGATCCATATGTTTCAGGCTATGGTTAGGTTTACCTTAATACTTCTTTTGTAGTTGTGGATGCTTGCATTAGAGGTTAATCATAAGTGGGAGGCTTGTCCAAGTAAGGACGGCACCCAAGCACCGGTCCACCCACATACCAAATTATCAAAGTACTAAACGCGAATCAGATGATCGTGATGAAAACTAGCTTGACGATAATTCCCATGTGTCCTCGGGAGCGCTTTCCTTTATATAAGAGTTTGTCCAGGCTTGTCCTTTGCTACAAAAAGGATTGGGCCACCTTGCTGCACCTTACTTACTTTTACCTTTTGTCACTCGCTACCAATTATCTTATCACATAACTATCTGTTACCTATAATTTCAGTGCTTGCAGGAAATACCTTACTGAAAACTGCCTATCATTTCGTTCTGCTCCTCGTTGGGTTCGACACTCTTACTTATCGAAAGGACTACGATAGGTCCCCTACACTTGTGGGTCATCACACATCATAAAGTAGCCTTGCAAGCAATGTGACTAATGAGTTAGTGGCGGGATGATGCGTTACGGAATGAATAAAGAGACTTGCCGGTAACGAGAGTGAACTAGGTATGAAGATACCGATGATCGAATCTCTGGCAAGTAACATACCGATGACAAAGGGAATAACGTATGTTGTCATTATGGTTTGACCGATAAAGATCTTCGTAGAATATGTAGGAACCAATATGAGCATCCTAGTTTCGCTGTTGGTTATTGACCGGAGATGTGTCTCGGCCGTGTCTATATAGTTCTCAAACCCGTAGGGTCCGCACGCTTAACGTTTGATGACGATTTGTATTATGAGTTATGTGTTTTTGGTGACCGAAGATTGTTCGGAGTCCCGGATAAGATCACAGACATGACGAATAGTCTCGAATGGTCGAGAGGTAAAGATTGATATATTGGATGATGGTATTCGGACACCGGAAGAATTCCGAGGTGTACTAGGTACATATCGGAGTACCCGGGGGTTACCGGCACCCCCGGGGGAAATATATGGGCCACTTGGGCCATAGGAGGGAGGCAAGGCAACCCACAAGGGGAGCCCCCCCATGGGGATCCCGAAGTGGACTAGGGGAAGGGGGCGGCACCCCCTTTCCTTCTCCTTCCCTCTTTCTCCACCCAATGGAAGGAATAGGGGGGGCGAATCCTACTAGGACTAGGAGTCCAAGTAGGACCCCCCCTAATTTGGGGCGCGCCTAGGGCTGGCTCCCTCCCCCTCCCTCCTTTATATATGTGGGTAGGGGGCGCCTAGAACACACATCATTTGTTCCTAGCCGTGTGCGGTGCCCCCCCCCCC